>JAJEKB010021185.1:1886276-2091239 GCA_022393335.1 Macrotrachela quadricornifera
GCCTACTTCATTGCTAAGTCTCCCTGCGAAACATATTACCCAAGTATGGCCTTCGATCAAAATAGTATTTTTCCTAAAAGATTAGCGGAACGTATAAAACATTCGTATCTCGATGTAATATCATTCATTAACATACACAAACCGCAGTACGGATATTATAAAAAATCAAGCTCAACTTTGGAACTTTTCGTTTTAAAATATTTTTCTAAAAAACCACCATGAATAAGAATGTGAGGATACGGGTATGTAGATAGTGAGTGATCGATTAGAAGCTAACAGAACAGTTTAGTTCTGTTTTGAGAAAAAGTTCCCATAACAGAAAAATTTTGTTCTGTTTTTGGGAATTGTTTTCCAACAATGAACACTTGTATTATTATAGAAATTAATTCAGAGAGCAGCAGCAGAATTTGAGACCCCGCATGACTCCATGCGATTCTGCGTGATTTTGCGTGACGCCGTGCAAGTCATTTGGCTTCAACTGACTCTACTTGACTCCACTTGACTCCAAAGAACTGGAGTCAGATGTTTTCCCCTTGGTGTAACAACCAGTGTTCTTGAAAATTGTTAACCTTTTAGTGGAACAATAAAAATAAAATGAATGTTAAAAAAAAAACCTCTGCTACAGATCTTACCTCGTCGTGCGTGGGATATCTTTCATAAATTTTCTCCCGCTCTGCATAGGGTGTCTTTCACAGAGCTTTTTCTGCCGTGCGTGGGGTATCTTTCAGAGCTTTTCCCATCGTGCATCAAGCATCTTCAACAGGACTTTTCTTATAGGGCTAAAGCTGAATCCTCACTCTCAAATTTGCATTGAACTGCATCATTTGGTTAGAAAGTGAGTAAAATCACAGTCTCTTACGACTTGGATGAGGTTTCACGCACATCTCCTTCTCTCACCCCCGATCACTCTGCCGACTTTTCTCGGCAATCAAGGAACTGATGCAAATAGTTCCGTGACGCTATCTCTCACGATGACTAAAAACATAGCGAACAGACTCAGCAGAATTTCGATCTGTATTGATCGCGATGAAATTTCACCCAGCCCCTTCTGCGCACCCCGTTTGGTGGTTTCAACCTCAAGTCGCCTTTCCTCATGAGCTAAGGAAGTAGTGTGGAAAGTTTTGTGACGCTAGCTATAACAGAGATTAAATGCATCGCGAACAGACAAACGTTTTTCTTTAAATATATATATACGTCATTGTTGTGAGTCAAGAAAAAGAATAAATACATTGTTTCTGTGAGTCATAGAAAACAAGTGGATCCACAGTAGTTGTGAATCAAGGAAACACTCGTATACATTGTTCTCTTATAACCTATTAGAAACCTTCAATTTTCACACTTATACCAAAGAATCATCAATACAAAATGATTAATCTTAGAATCTTAACAAAGTCACTAAATTTCTGCAAAATTCAGGCAAATTTCATTGCCATATGACAGGGATGAAATTTCACTCAAACATCCCCACCCTACTCCTATTAATGGTAAGAGCACTCTATAAAGCTACCGCTGCACTCAGGAAACCACTGTGGAAAGTTTGGTAGAGTTAGCTGAGACACTACTATCTGGGTGAGATTTCACCCACACTCCACCTCACACCCTCGGTGGGTGACCCCGCTATGACCTTCCTCCGGGCCTGGGAATGCATCATGGAAAGTTTGGTGATCGTAGCTTTTGCAGAGACGGAATACATGGCGAACAGACAGACAAACAGACAGACATTCTTCTTTATATATATATATATAGATTCTGTTTTTTATTTAAATAATAAGGTATTCCAGTTAGAATTTTCTGTAAATTTCACTTACTAGTGGTTGTGATTTTAACTGTCAAACATGATTTTAAAGTGTATGAAACTGCAATTATTTCATTTCTTACATTTTACCTGTTCTACAACCATCGTATTCTGATCTTACCCTGTCCTCAAGATTAGAGTAGGACAGAACAGGTTTACCCTGCACATCAATAATTTGTACGACCTACAACGCTTTGAAAAGTCATGATTTGCACAATATTCAACAAAATTAGAGTACTACTATTTTATAAAAATTAATTAGCGTATTAAGAATTTGATTGAGGCAACTCATCTTAAAACAATGATTTATTTCTACATTAGCTTATCCACTGTGCTCCTGAGGATCGTATGAAGTGAATCAAAGCTAGTACTAGCCAAACTGCAATCCACATTCCATATGTTAATATTTTTTAACATATAACCCATGTCATAAATACTGAATCACTTTTAGCGGTGAACCGACAAAACTGGCGGTTAACCGCCGGTTTTTATCCGGTTTATATTACATGGGAAGTATAGAGTGAGCAAAAAATTATTGTCGGTTGTTCTAAGTGTTTTGAAGAAGTTTTACATTATCCTCTTCACCTTCTGAGCTCTGCCTAGTGGTGGCACTCGCATCTTCTTAAAGGCTACTTAATAGTCGCATAGGTAACATTTTCAGGATATCTAGTGACGGTATGCGCTACTTTTGAAGTCCTATTTGGACAGAATATCTATGCCTAGCGGATTCGGTGCATACTCCAAGGCTGTTTCCACCTTAAACACATTGTTCGAGTCCTTAAATCTTCACTTGGATGAAACCATGCTGATACTGAACAACCTCTGTACATCTACAGAGTGGCCCAAAAGCCATGTCACCCAAAAAAAAATTAAATGTCTCCTTTACAGCTCGAGCAAAGAAGCTGACTTTTTTATCAATGATAGAATCATCTTCAAGCTTTATATCTATAAGAACAAGTTCAAGAAAAACCTATGTTAAGTAGCACTAATGAATTCAACAAAGAAAATTTTACTTTTCAAAAAGAGAAAAAAAACATTTTAAGATAGAGAAGAGACAGTTTACTCAGACAAAGCGTGGTCAACGAAATGGACTTTCGAGTAACACGCGTTGTGTGTTCATATATTTATTCTGTCTGTGTTTTTTTTCGGTAAGACATTAGAATCCTGATAAAAGAACAAAGAATTTTCGTTCTCAAGCAATGGTGGATATCAGGAAAAACATCTGAAACGGTAAATGCGGCTTTTCAAAATGAATTTCCTGGCGAAGAAGTTCCAACTCGTCAAAAAAACATCACAAAGACGTGCATCACATGATCTTGATATCTCACACCCAAGCTTACAAGGTTTTATGAAAGATCTAAATTTAAAATCACACAAGCCAAGACTATTACAAGCCTTAAATTAAGATGAACCGGTTCGATGACTCGAATTTTGTGAATGGATCTTAGATTTAACTGAAAATGTTCAAACTTTATTGAATCAAATTCTATGGACAGGCGAAGCTATATTCAAAACAAATGGTCGTGTCAACAGATATAATTGTGTTTATTGGAGTGATACAAATCCACGCTTTATCATCGAACAAGAGCTCAATGTACCACAAGTTATTGTTTGGGGAGTAATATGGGCAAATGGGGTTATCGGACCATTTTTTTTGAAGGTAATGTTACATCAGAAAAGTATCTTAAGATGTTGAAAGGCAATATCATACCACAACTTCAAGAACATGAAGTCTTTCAAACAATGATCTGGCAGCAAGACGGCGCGCCACTCCACTATAGTCAAATTCTTAGATTGGATTGGTCGTCAAAGAACTGTTGAATGGCCACCACGATCTCCCGATTTAACTCCATGTGATTTCTCATTATGGGGGATTATAAAAGATCGTGTCTATACTCAAAATCCTCGCGGTATAAATCATTTGAAGTCATTAATTAAAAAAGAATTTATATCGCTCGATGATAACATCGAATTATGCCAAGCAATCTGTTGTTCTGTAGCAGATCGTTATCAGATGTGTATCAGTACAGAAGGCAAACAATTCGAACATTTACTTCAAAATATTGTCCATTTTGTCTTGACAAACTGTATTTCCTCTATCTTAAATTGTTTTTTTGGGTAACATGACTTTTGGACCACTCTGTATAAATATCATACTGTTTTGATGTTTGGCCGAGTGAGACGAAACATACAAAGACTTCTTTAGTTCAGAATCTTATCAGACATCTTTCTAGATATAAATCGGTTTCTGATAGTAAAAATCTTTCAAATTCAATAACAAATGATAATAAATTTGTCTTACGTAAAGTCTTCTCTCGACGATCTACGTTATTTTTATAATAAACAGAAGATGTCTTCTATTATATACTTGAGAACATAGATATTCTGCATTTTTTCCCTGCCGGTCTACCTATAGATATGGTTTGCACATTTTTATTTGATAGCTGGGCCATCCTTCTACTTTCATGATAAAACATCTTGATAAGAAACATAAGATAAAATTGTATATACATTAGAAGTTTCGAAGTGAATGCGAGCTCTTTTTTAGAGTTACTTATGTTGGAAAGTTTTTCATTATGGTTCACACATTCAAACAATCGAACTTGGTAAGAGACTGTAACCAAAACAATGATAAGTATACACATACAAATTCTTTCTCATTCAGAGAAAGTGCAAAAATTAGTTAGACCTAATTCATTCAAATACTGGAAATTTGATTTCAGGAAAGATTGGAGAATCAATCCTTTGTCAGATGTCATCTGGCATTTCTCGAAATCTATACTAGAGGAGCCTTAATATGTTTCTTATTATTAGACTAAACCACAATAAAAATATGATATTTTTGATCAATGCCCTGAATTTTATCTGACCACATACACGAAGTATTCTCAGTGGAGCCCTGCGATTCCAGGTACTATCCGAGATCCGAACCGGAACCGCGGATCCGATTCCGGTTCCGGGTAGCGAAGTTGAAAAAAAGCGGTTCCACGAACGGATTCTAGAAAGTTTGTTGGGACCCGTTGATCTGGTGTTATTTTACATAACAGTTTGTATCAGATATTTTTCAGAAATGCCTATATTTGTTTTTTATTGTTTATGCCTATTAAGGAGGCCTCGTCAGAAACCAACTTTGTTATTTTTCCTCCGATTTCATCCAAACTTTTCGGAGAATATTAGTCTAGGCTAGGATAGATCATGGGTGAAATATCTCTCCTAAACCTCCAACATATTAACGAGTTATAGTGAATTTACTGGTTAGAAGTACCCTGTACGCGGGCAAGGTTTTCTTCCTCGGGACAGTAAGCTAATAGGCCGGAGTGCTTTTTGGTTGTAGAGCACATTTATGACTAGGTTCTGGCAGAGCCTGATTTTTTAATTCTCCTTCCTTTGTTTTTTATAAATCCTTTTTGCAAAAATTCTTGAATTCATGACCAAAAGAATCACTGATCAAAATGAAAGATCTACGATTTTTATTTTGGCAAAAAAGAAATAAAAAAAATCGGGCTCTATGACGACTTATCTTTACCTGTCTACTATACAATAGAAAAGAAACTATCACTTCCATAGCGAGTCGTTCTGAAGAAATACCTGTCAGCGTAAACAGCACGCTCAAAAAACCTGATTTTCAGAAAAACGCAAAAAAAGGCTTTTAAAAACCCTAAGTTTCTGAGTATTATGTTTTAAAAAACCCGTACAGTTTCATTAAAACCCATTATAAAATCAATAAACTATAGTGCATCCGGGAGCAGACACTTGACTCTATCGAGCCTACTGTAAATCATAAAGTCGATAATTTTCCCAAAATTGACTTTTCTGAGGGAGATCGATAATTTATTAAAAGAAATTCCTTCAAAAGATACAAGAAAAAGAAAAGAGTGAGAAAGTCCGCAAAATTACTTTGTTCAAAAATGATAAATATAGATAGACCTAGTTGCTATTAAAAAATTTTTCGGTTCCAACGGTTCCATTTTCGGTTCTACCCGTATTTATTTCACGGTTCCGATTCCGATTCCGGATCTGAGAAGCTTAAAAACTTCGGATCCGGTTCGGATCTCGGTTCCAATTTTTTAGGAACCGCAGGGCTCTAATTCTCAGTTGTTGAAAGGCTTTGCATACAAATTTCGACCAATACTTATGAATTGATATTGTCAATGTAGTTCACACCTATAGTGCATAGATACATCTCATTTAGAAATGAACTGGGGATCTCGATTCAAACAGATGAATGATTCAAATAGTCTAATGCTCTTTGACTAATATTACCTTCCGTTTTCGGAGGCCATATTCACGTTAGACAGGCACTAACACCAAAACTCTCGGGGTTTGAGGACTGGGATCATTCTTAAGTTTGAAGTTTTAACTTTTCTTTTTGTTTATGATATTAACACTGCCATAAAGCATTCCAGTTTACTTAACAAGTTCCATATGATATAACCAGAGAAGAAAATGCATCATTGTACTAGATGTTATTGATTACTTCGTACCAATTGAGGAGGAAACACATCTACCTATCATCTATTAAAACTTATCATATGAGGTTTTCGATAGAAAAATATGTAGTTAGAGAAAATAACATTTTACGTGGAGGTTCGTAAGATTATTAGAGTATTTTGCCGTATTAATATATATAATACTTCAAGAAGAGGACTAAAACTTGAAACCATCCCAACATCCCGAATTCACCCTCACCCATATTGATACTTTCAATTTAAAAGTTTTTTCGCATGAGGTTTTATCTGAATTGCGTATTTGAGAATCAATTCTCTGTTTTAATGCTTAAAATTGCATGGTAAATTAGACTTTTTTACTCTTATTCAAAAACTTTTTAATTCAAAAAATTCAATCTATCTCAACATGATCTTTCTAATATGGCTATTCTCAAATTATTTCATCAGGTTTATGCAACTAGCTTACATTATATACGTAGGCACATCTTTTGAAAATGTCATATAATACCAGCTCAATAATTTAAGACTACTAGCGGTAGTACCCAGCGTTGCTCGGAAAATCACCATACTGGAAACTTATCATGTCAGAAAACGACAGAAGATGTATGGAAGGCTTGATTAAGACCTTTTCATCTATTATTACTACATATCCCGCCGTGCATACACTTATATTCATTTTTAAATCGGATAATTCAGCAATTAGTGTAGGGGTGTAACAGTCTTTCTCTTAACTCATGTGTATTTCCATACTTTATACCAATACCCAATACAAAAAAACTGGTACTAACAGGTGGATATTCTAACAATGGCAGCATATGTCCTGAAGTCCTTGAAAATCTGGGGAAAATTGTAATGTATCATAACCTGTTGTGAAATTTCAGCCCAATCCTCTCGCCAGTCATCCTGATCCCTTTTGACCTTCCTCGAGACCTAAGAGTATGCCATGAAAAGTTTCGCACCCTCAACTCGTGCGATGTCCAGATGCATAAAAAACACACACAGGCAGACAAACTTTCTCCTTTATATATATAGATTAGAAACATGCGATTTTCAAATTTAAACCAAAGAATCCTCAATAAAAAACGATTAATCTTAGAATCATAACAGATTCGCGAAATTTCTGGAAAATTAAGGCAAAGTTCATTGCGGTACAACTTCAGTGAAATTTCACCCAGACGTCTCCTCCCTACTCCTATTAATGGTAACAGCACTTTTTAAAGACGCCTCTGAACTCAGATAAGCACCATGGAAAGTTTGGTAATGTTAGCTAATACAGCACTATCTGGGTGAGACTTCACCCACACCCTTGGTGGGTGACCCCTGCCATGACCTTCCTCTGGGTCTGGGGAGGCACTATAAAAAGTTTGGTAATGTTAGCCAATACATCACTATCTGGGTGAGAGTTCACCCTCACCCTCACCCTCACCCTCACACCCTCACCCTCAAGGATGGAAAGTTTGGTGACGCTAGCTATAACAGAGACTGAATGCATAACGAACAGACAGACAATCAGACAAACTTTCTTCTTTATATATATAGATAAAACATTTTGAATACGATAAAAAAAGAGTCAATCGTGGATGACAAATTTGTCATAAATAAACTTCTGTTATAGCTCCTATCATTTTTGAGAAAATGACAATTGACTCACAAGTTTTGCTCTATAAGATACTCCGATTGTAGTCTATCCATTCATATTTAAAATACCTATATCTTTCGAAATGATCGTCTATTTGGGCTGTGGAACTTTTAGTTTATTCGTAACTGAGATGTATCTATCTACCGTGGAAATATCAGCTGCATCCATATGGTCGACCAACTATCGTTGGTTAGGGCTTATGTGAAAATATCTCATGGAAAAGACTTCAGTAACAAAATATTGCAAAGTCATATATCAAAGTTTTGAGCCAACGGAAAATTTTAAAATAACGTTCCCATAAACGCGTAATTGCTTGTTTATCTTAACTAAATGAAATGAAACATAGTTAAATTACTATCCTTTACCCATATTACTTCAGAACTTTGTCAGTATTAATTAACTGGAAATAATAACACCTGTTCATAGTTATTAACATGAGCCTTTAGTGTCACTATAAAAAGCATTACATCCATTTGTTCGTTTAATCTCAGATGTAGTAAGATATGTGCAAATAGCAAAATACAATTTTCGTGATTGTAATGACATTTTGACGCAAGATGAGTCTGCTTCAGTCTTAATCTTCACAATGGAATGGAAGCTTGATGAAACATGTCTCTATCGTTTGTTAAATGAAGCTTTAGGTTCAGAAGATCGAAAGAAGCTAAAATCATGGTTTCCATATCTGAAACTGTCATTGACTGCACTATACAAACTATCATCATTTGAAGGGCTCGTTTGGCGCAGTGTCAAATCTGATATTAGTAAAAGCTATCAAACAGATCAGACAGGAATTTGATGGGGTAATACATCAATGGGTACGGATACAAATATTTTCAACTTCGAGCATGTCGCGGATAAGTATATGTATTCAAAAATATCCAATGTTTCAAAAAGAAAAGGAAACCGTGTTGATGTCTGGCTTTCATTTTGAAACAACCAGAAAACTAGATTTAGGTGATGGGTTACTCATGATCAATATTAACAAGAAATAAGGATCATTTCCACTTTTTCCGTCACCATTTCGAAATAAAAACATGATGACATAAACAATTTTGTTATTATTATCAATGATACATAAGCCAATTAATATTCACCATCTCCCTAACGACTAACTATGTTTGATTAGACTGCTCCATCTCTAAATATAAAATACACGAATATCTTCGATTAAACGAAAACGAACATTATTGGCCAAAAACCTTTCCTAGTATTAATTGAAATAAACTATAGCACCATTATATTCAAATAGATTAGTGATATTAATCAGTTATTTTTTAGAGAAAAGAAACAGCATGACTGATGGTATAATGTACCTAAACCAAGGGGATAAGTGCTGGCACCCAGTACCCTGGCGCCTCAGCACCTGCTCCCCACCTCGGCACCTTTTCAGCACCTCAGCACCTGCTCGGTACTTGTGGGTGTTGTGAAACTTAGAAAGCTAGAACATAAATATTAATTCGCTTGACTGTAGTCAGGGTCTAAATCCCGCAATTGACGGTGTGCTTGTGAGTTTGTGTGTTCAAGTGCAGCGCAGTTGTTCGGTACCATGTCCGAGCAGAAAAAACCTTTGGTGGCACCCTTAGGTCCTCAATTACTATATATTCCAGGTACCCTTAGGTCTCTAAGTACTATATATTAGTGGTACCCTTGAGTCCTCAAGTACTATACAATATTGGGGCGGTACCCTTAGGCCTCAAAGTACTATATGTTAAGGTACCCTTAGGTCTCCAAGTACTATATATTAAGAATACCCGTAGGTTCTCAAATACTATATATTCGGGGTGCCCTTAGGTCCTTAAGTACTATATATTGGGGGTACTCATAAGTTCTCAAGTACTGTACATTGGAGTATCCTTCAGTTCTCAAGTACTATAGTTCAGGTACTGAGACGGTGCTCAGGAGCGGGGTAGGTGTTGGGCGATGCCGAAGTGCTGAGATGCTAATTGATTTTTTTAGTATACTACACAAACTAAACCACTATATTGTGATTGATTAGGAGTGCTTACTATCAAATTCATTATTGTACTTCAATATTAGCGAACTTTTTAAGTATCCAATCAGAAATTTACCCATTTTACAAAACTATCTAATTCTAATTCAATTTTCTTACTTAAAATGAACTGATTTTTGTGATGCTTTTCTGGTATCAAAAAGAGGAAGTTCCATTATATATATATCTTACATATACTTTAAGAATTCTTATTTATTCCAGGGAATGAAATGCTTTTTTTCATATTACTGAAAGATGACGTATTGTCAGTAATATAGCCGTATTCTTGTTTGTTCCTTGATATGTTTTTATGACAAAGTTATTTGTCTATATATTGTTCAGCGTCTGTGTGTCTGTATGTTTCCTTGTGCCAGATGAAAGGTTAAATCAGACTATTTGGGGAAGGCTATAAGGGATATTATAATGGGATACCCATAGGTTCTCGAGGGCCATTATATGAAAGTACCCTTAGGTCCCGAAATTCTACTATATGAAGGTATTCGTGAGTCCTCAAGGGCTATTATATGGGAGCACCCATAAATCCTGAAGTCCTATTATATGGAGACATCCATGCGTCCTGAAGAGCTATAATATGAAGGTAGCCCTAGGTCACCAAGTCCTATCTTACGTGGACACCCTTAGATCCTCAGGTGCTATATTAAGAGGGTATCCTAGCGTCCTCAAGTTCTATATTATGAAATACCCTTAGATCCATATCTCCTTTTATATGGGGGTACTCCTAGGTCTTCAGGTTCTATTGTATAAAGGTACTCTTAGGTCCTCACCTCCTATTGTATAGAAGTATGGATGTAACAATAGCAATACCAGTCAATAACAACTAGTATTTGTATTGATTGGTATCAGTATTGATGCGGGGAGCTGCTGATCTCCTACGTCAAACATCAATATTGTGAAAAACCGACAACGAATATGGATTCCTCGATCCTCAAAAACCTTCAATCAAACTTTATACAAAGTCGTTATTTTCTTAAAATTAAGTAATTTCTGATAAAAGAATCAAGATTTTATAATTGGTTTATCAAAGTTTTCGAATTTGATTTTTTCTTTAAAACAAGGCTATTTTTCGAAAATAACAATTTTTTATAAAGTTTGATCAGAGACTCTCGAGGACGAAGAATTCAAACCCATTCTCAGTTTTTTAGAATATTGATGTTTGATGTGACGAAGCAACAGCTCTTACCTCCATACCAATACTAGCCAATATGAATACCAATTGCTATTGACTAGCATTGTTATTCATACACCCATGCCTCTATACAATAGGACTTGAGGACCTAAGGGTACCCTCATATAATAGGAGATTAGGACTGAAGGGTTCCTGGAATATAGGACTCGAGAACCTTGAGGTACCCACATAATATGGAGCTTGAGGGACTAAAGTTACCTCTACGGGATATAACTTGGAGACTCGTGGGTACTCTGTGATAGTGTACTGGATCTGCTTGTAACTTAATATTTAATTTCAAGTGAATTAAGTATCAAGTCAAAAAGCTTAATGCTTAACCCTTTGGGGCCCATATTATTTTTAATTCAAAAATAGTTCTTTCGTCGGTTTATGTGTATTACTAATTTATGCTAACACCACAAACACCCAACTTTATAAAAACGCGGTTAGAACATCTTCACCAATACCCATATCTTGGAAAGTTATATACACAAACACCCACTTTGTCCGACTTCTAGAGAAAATAAACGATCTACAAAGTTCAAAAAATGACCCCCTTCAACGTTAATACTCAGAATCTCTCTTATGATCTACACAAATGCCCCAACTGGTCCCCACTAACGCCCACAGAACTTCATAACCTACATTTTGATCCGAATAAGTGCCATATCCAAATAAACGTTTATCTAAAAGAAAGGGTCTTACATTGAAAAATATATGTATGTATGCTTATTTGTCTGTCGAAGTCAGTCAGATTTGATCAAGGGCTTTTTCTGTTATTAATCGGATGGAACATGACTATGTTCGGGTTATTTGGAAGTTATTAAGAGATGTCTTTCATATGACCCGAATACCTCTATATTTCATATGAACCATAGTGGCCACCCATTATCAGTCCATAGTGCGAACAAGATTTCAAACAATCAGATTTAAGAAAGACTTCCGTGATATTATCCGAATGAAACATAAGACTGTTCGAGCCCTATTAAAGATATCTCCAAATAATCTACTAACGATCCGAATATGTCTATGATTCATTCGAATAATAGCAGAAAAAACTTTTCCTCAAATCTGATACTCTTCGACAGACAAACAAGTATACATATATATATTTTTTCAATATAAAACCCTGTCTTTCAGATAAGGATTTATTTGGATATGGCACTTATTCGGGTCAAAATGTAGGTTATGAAGTTCTGTGGGCGTTAGTGAGTACTAGTTGGGGCATTTGTGTGGACTATAAGAGAGATTCGAAGTGTTAATGTTGACGGAGGTAATTTTTTGAACTTTGTAGATCGTTTATTTTCTCTAGAAGTCGGACAAAGTGAGTGTTACTAGGTGTTTGTTCATATAACTATCCAAGAGGTGGGTGTTAGTGAAGATGATCTATATGCGTTCTTACAAAATTGGGTGTTTATGGAGTTAGCATAAATTAGTAATACCCCAAGATAAGAAAGGAAGTGACCATGGTGTCAGTCTATCGAGAAGAAAGAAAAAACAAGATCTGAGAAACATCTGTATGACAGGAAGATAGAGAAAAGAGATGCATTCAACAGCAACTGTAATGATCTGTTACGTTACAGTTGATAATAGCTTAATGAGAAATAAACAATCTCCTTGTTGGAAAATAGGTGGTACAACCCTTGTACCACCGGCTCCAAAGGGTTAATATTGAGCGTTAAGTTTTTCATTTAAATTTAATTATAAATTAAGTTAAACGTCCACTCCTAATGCACGAGTTCTTGCTAGTTAATAAATATAGTTTAAGGGCCAAAGAGTGTTGAAATGGTATTGGGAAAGTGCATGGCATTGTCAATCATAAATCAGTATTTTTTTGTAGCAAAAAAACCGAATCTGAATTGTGTTACCCTATTTCTAAGCAACTTCCCAATAAGTAGCGTGGGTCAAGATTATCCATTAGATCCCTTGACTGTAGATTCGTACTATTATCCTACAGACAAACACACAAAAGCATTGTCATTTTCGGCATTAAGACCATGCTGACAACCAAGGAAATAACGCTTGACGACCTAAGGCTACTACTATAATATAACATTTGAGAACCCAAGGGTGCTCTCAGTATATAGTACTTCAGGACTTATGGGTGCCCCCAATATACAGAACTTGAAGACCCAAGGATACTCCCAATATATAGTACTTGAGAATCCAAGAGTACTGCGATACATAACTCAGCACCTGTCGAGCACTTTTCAGTGTTTTTGGATGCTGGATGCCAGCACTTACCCCTTAACCTAAACTCACAACAATATAGAAAGGTGTTCCAAAATTTTCTCTATTTCTAAATTTATATAGAAACTTTTCTAAAATAGAATATAGAAGTTCTTACAGACAGATCAGTCACGGTTATCTATTTGGGAAGTTTTCTGATTCTAGCGCTGCTCTAAAATCAATTGAAAAAAATTACATCATGAACAACCGGTTATTGTAAACGATGAAAGTTGTCATTATTGGTTGAAAAATGTCGTTAAGAATTAAAGCATAAATTATTACCACAATTACTCAGAAAACCAGTTTGATTAATCATCATAATTGCTGTAGTATTGCTGAATGAGTAAGGCTGAATGAGCGATTGGAAGCTGTTTACAATGCGATATAGCGCAATAATTGTTGACATCTATAAATTCGTCTCATATGATGCATTATTATTCCCTCGACTGAAGGGAGAGTCATACGAACAAAACTAAAATGAGTTTGCTGGTTTGTACCGGGTCAAAGGCCGACAAAACATGTTCTTACAGAATCAATGACGAAATGTTAACTTTGAAAAAAAATCGAATCGGAATGTTTTACCAAAGCTTTTCAAGGCCGGGAAGTCGAATGGCATTACTAGTTTTTGACTGTTTTTTTTTGGTAGAAAAAGGCATTTTTTTAGAAAATAATGATTTTTTATAAAATTTGACCAAAGGTTTTTGGAGTCGAGAAATCAAATGGTGCTGCTATTAGTTTTCGAAATTTTTTCTTTCAACCGAAGGGAGGTTATATGAAAAATACTAATAGGGTTTCGTGTATATCTTTGTTTGTGCCAGGTCATAGCGCGTAGGTTAAATAAGTGTAAGATTACAAAACCGATTTTCGCAATCTGGAAAATGATCCAATAAAGTTTTTTGATGTCGTACTTTGAACCAAGCACATTTTTTTGACTCCAGGTGTCCTAGAATCGGATGTTTTCGAACTCGTTTTTTTCATCAATTAGAGTTTTTCAAGTCAGAAGTCAATCCCATTAGGGATTTTTGATGTTTCGTTTTCAATCAATAAGTGTTGAAGCTGAAAAATCCACTCAATCATCGACTTTCAATGCTAGGTTTAGGCTAATTGAGATTTTATCTGGCTGAAATGTCATGAATCAGAAGTTTGTGAGTTTATACTCTCTTTCAATTACACTTTTTTATGCCTAAATTTCAACTAATGATGAATTTTCGATGCCGGGCTCTTCGTCAATTACATTAGTGACAGACTGGCTATTTAAGTATTCAGAAATCTAATAATGGGTTATGTAAATAACGTTGTGTGACTAGGGTATCTACACCGGTCGTACAGGAAAATTGGAGAACCGTAAGGATAAATGAGATAGATCGTATAGAGAAAGCTACAAAGAATGAAGAAGAACGGATGCACAGAGGAACAGCTAGTCATTCATTTCTATTTTTAATGAAAATCAAGTATGTTCGAGGCTAATTAAGGGTTGTTCCAGCAGAAGTCTATCAGGAAACACCCCCAACTTGGTCTCAAAGAGATCCGACTAACTCAAGTTTGGTTAGATCTACAAATTTGACCTAATTGAGTATTGAGATTTGAAAAGATGAATTGAAATAAAATCGAAAAATGAATTAAATTGCTTTGAAAAATCAAAATGAAAAAACTAAAAGATTAGATTCAATGATGAACATACTGCAGTTTTAGTGACAAGGTACTTGGAAATACTGTGTAAAAGTGCATAATTAAGTACCTGATCAGTACCCTTAAGTATTTATTTACTGGATGTTTTCTAGCAGGGTACCTGCCCAAGTACCTAATGGATACCTGAAAGTACTTTGGGTACTTCAGTACCCATCCAGTTCCTGTGACATACTGGTAACAGGGTACTTTTTCGGGTACCCTGCACTCAGTACATTCACATGGGATCAGACTATTCTACTTGAAACCAATTTGCTTATTTCATCGACGGAAGCATATACAACAAAGAATTGAAGCATGCTCTTAAAAAGTTCGACAAAAATTTATTTTACAAGATTGCTCATTTTAGACTGTCCATTTACAGTGTGTTTTGGAAAATAATAAATGTTTTTTCTATTAATAAAGAACCAAAGAATGAATCTTCTGACAGAAAAAATCTGAACAAATGATTACTATTAAAATACTGAGAGGTCCATTCTTCCTAAGATACCTATTATTATGTATTTTCACTACAAAGACTACATAATTCGGCTTTTTCCTGTCTTATTTGTTATTTCCAACTGCAAACATCATAAAAAACTTACACATTTATGTATTCGATACTTATTTTTGATGTTCTATCTGCAGTGAAAGAATAGAAAAAAACCAAATTCGTTCTATAAATTAAAAAAGATCAAAACAATGTACTAACTTTCAAGAGTTTTATACCAAAACACGGAAAAAATGGAACCCATTTTTACTGATTTTTGAAGACAATACTTTAACTGTATCTATCATTCACCTTATCTAATATCTTTTCTTGTCCACGGGTGGCACTTTAACTTTACTTTAAAGTGAAAATTAAAGGAAACTGTACCAGTTTGTGCAGAAATGCTTCACTCCACATAAAATCATTCATAATAGGGAGAAATGAAAAAATATATATATATATCGATCGAGTATTGTACTTGCATATATACGTCTGGAAAAAAATATTTGTACACTGTATTTTGGACATATTATTACTATAGAAAGGTGTTGTTTCAAAAGTAATTACATATTCTGAAAATCCGTGAAATTCTCTATCATTCTGTATCTTTAAGTTTTAGTTTATGACATTTTGTCAACGAAAAACATTAAGTGTCATGAAGACATTCTCATGTTCAGATTTCCATAAACTTGATTTTGTAATTATCGTCAAAACTAGTTTTTTAAATTTCTCGTCACTATAGAATCAGCTTTTGACAAAGGTGATTATATATTCTGATAGAACTTGAAATTCTCTATCATCCTGGATATTTACTTATTTTCTTATATTTCATTTATTGAAAAGAAAATTTGAGTACAACGAAGACATCCTTAATCGACAAATACCTAAAATCTGTTTTTTTTATTACTTCGAGAGTTCTCTTTTTTGAGTTTATTATTCCTGGTGAAAAATTTTATTTTAAAAAGCAGTCATAGATTTTGATAGAGCTCGACATTTCAAAATTTTCTATCATCCTATATACTTTTGTGTTGTCTTGCATTTATGTGCTGGAGAATAATTCCAGTAATACGTCGACACGCTCCTTGAAATATTCTAAAATGAAATAGATTTTGTTACTGTCGCTGCGGACTTTTTTTTTCAAAAGTATACGACTATAGAGAATTTCAAGTTCTATCAGAATATATAATTACTTTTCTCAAAAGTTGATTCTATAGTGACGAGAAATTTAAAAGACTAATTTTGACGATAATTACAAAATCAAGTTGATGGAAATCTGAACATGAGAATGCTTTCATGATACTCAATGTTTTTCGCTGACAAAATGTCATAAACTAAAACTTAAAAATATAGAATGATAGAGAATTCTACGGGCTTTCAGAATATGTAATTACTTTTGAAACAACACCTTTCTATAGTGATGATATATCCCAAATACAGTGTGCAAGTATTTTTTTCCAGACGTATATATAAAAAATACTGTTCATAATAGTGAATAGAGCAACTTATACGTTTTTCACAATGCTTTAATTATCTTATTGAGACACTCTACCATGAGCGTTTTCAAACTTGCTTAAGGGTCTTATCAAATGTCTTAATTAATCTGAATTCGAAAATTCAAATCAGTATTTGATTTTTCATTGTTACCTAGAAAAGGTAATAGAAAACTGTAAAAACAGTAGTTGAGACTAGCTATCATAATCTATATTTCACTACAGTCATGCAGATCGTCAGATGGTAAATAACCTGCATGATGAAAATTGATCACAAGATCAATTTGTAAATAATATAGAACAAATCTGTATTGACAATTCTATTCATAAGTCTGAGATTGGACGATGAATTAAATAAATATATTGTGGAACGACATTAAATTTGTGACCGTTATTGAGTTGATGAGCAATTTTATCAGCGTGTTTTGACAGTGTAATGATGATATGTCGAAATAAATGGTTTGACACTTTCAAATAATTAAATTTATTATATGTTTTGGTTTTGATTTTGATTGATGTAATGAGTTATCATCTTTTGTTTTTTTCTTCTAGATTATGTTAACATAATAAATATTAATGCTATTGTTAATTTAAGCAACCTTTTTATTGAACCTTTTAGCTGATTGAAAAGGTAGTAATTGTAAAAATTATTACATTTTGATATGAATAGTATGTTTTGTACTTTAATTTTGATTGCATGCTGTGTATAGCTTGTAAGTGTTTTTTGTATATATTATATTCTATTTCATTCTTGTTAATTTCTTATTTGGATTGAAACTAGAATAAGAAAAAAAAATAGTAAAATATTGGAATGAGTATTGAAACGAATCAACTATACTGATTATAGAAAATTGCGATAAATCCCTCGATTTTCATCACATAGATTGATTAAACTATGACTTTGGACTCAAAAGCTATTAATCGCTTACACTCTTAGAAAGCAATTGAGATCTGAATCCAATCAAAAGTTATTCATGTCATAGATCTGATGTTATCTGCATTTCCAATTCTTTCTTAAAATTCCTATTGAAGTAAAATCAAACATTGAATATTGATCTTTATTGCGATTTTTTTCTTAAATAGAACTATCTCTCGGTAACAATGGATTGTTTGCTGCATACAATTCTTTCTTTCTTTCTTATTTGATACTAGATTCGAATCTGGATTCGTTCTCACCATAGAAAATACTTTCTTATTGTTCTTTGATTTTCGTTTTATCTATCGCTTAAAAGGACAAAAATCTAGTAGAAATCGCATTAATTTGGTATCTGATTCTAATATTCGGAGTATGGTCTCAATTTTGTATACGTTTATCCTACTGTTATTTTTGCACATTACTGTTGCTCAAAAAACAGGTAAATTATTTCAAAAATAAATGATAATAAATATCGACATCCATAGTAGTGAACGAATGTGGTGACAATGAAAAACACACTTGTGGTCCAGTATGTATTGAAACATGTAATTACAAGCCTGAATTTTGTGTGAAAATATGTAGGTTTGGTTGCTTTTGCAAAGAAGGATATGTGCGAGAGTCGAATGTTACCGGAAGCCCTTGTGTTAAACGTGAAGAATGCAAACAAACTGATATTCACAAGTGTGATGAGAACGAGGAGTATGTAGAATGTGGTTCTACATGTCCACCGAAATGTGAAGATTGGTCCTATCCACTTCCGAAACAACCCAAACTATGTTCCAAAGTGTGTGTTGAAGGCTGTTTCTGTAAAGAAGGTTTGTATCGCTCAAAGGATGGCACATGTGTCAAGCGTGAAGCGTGTTGTGGTGACAACGAGGCATTTACAGATTGTGGTTCAACCTGTGTGGAAACTTGCCGCAATAAACCCGAGATTTGTACTGAACGATGTGTTGCTGGCTGCTTCTGTCATCAGGATTACATACGTGCAAATAACAGCACCGGTAGTTCCTGTATTCACCGTAGCCAATGTCCAAAATGAGAATCAATGAACTCATTAATGTGAAGATACTTTAATCGTTACATATATTTCAATTCAATAAGATAAAAAAAAAAAATTATTAACAATATTTAGATTTTGTAGCTTGGACGCATTTCTCATTTCTTGAATTGTTAAAGGAGATTTCTTTAAAAAATTGTCCAAATAGTTTTGTGAGAACAGATCTGAAACACTCCATAAGAGAGATCAATCAGCTCATGAGAAAACGTTTCGATGTAGTAAAAAGCTTTTGGACTCGTTCTGTAGGCCTTAATGAGTAGTGAAATACCCTAAGTTGGCTCATTTCCTTATTGGTTCGGGATAGAATTATTGATGATTAACTGATATTTTCGAGTTATGCCTTCTTGACAACAGGAATAGCAAATTAATGAATTTCAATCCGAAATTTTAATCATAACGAAGTCTTATGAACACTAAAATATGCTGACAATTTTAAGAAGAACAACGGACGTATCCTTCCTGAGGGATCGAATTTTCAATAAAGCGATTAATTCTCGCACCCAATTAAAATTTATTTAGAATACGATCTTTTCTTGGAAATTCAATGACTCAAGAAGAATATATTTGTTCTGTCTAAAACTTTTAGGGTATTTTAGGGCTCATAAGATCTCGTTATGACTAAAAATTCAGATGAAAGTGCGATACGGGAGTGAATCAATTTACGGTATTTTGCTACTCACTAAAGCCTACATAACAAAAGTAGACCTAGCCCATGAAACTTGTTATCACATTGAGAGATTCCCTCGTCAATGTCATGCTAATACTTATTTGCTATATCATCTATATAAAGATTCTGTATAATTCATGCAGTTTTTTTACAATGTGTTCGCCTCATAGTGACCTTCAATGTATATAAATTCGTTTGAACTTAATACCAAAAAACTCGCCTCGCTTTTCTGCATAGGATTGCTAATGAACTGTCTATATACAGCTAGTGGCCTATTTTCATTGTTTTTTGTGACACATTACGACATAAGAAATTGATATATTGCACAAGCACTTGCAAATAAGGTGTAGATCCTTGGTAATCAGTAAAAATATGATTGTTTCATTTAATAATAATAGGGTGCCGAAATGATCAGGGCCAACTGCTCTGTCATTTTTCTTTTGAGAAATTACGAAGGCCTCTTTCTTTCTTTGCATTCTGTTCTAATATGTGCAGATAGTACAAATAATGTGAACATCATGTGATATTTGGTTTCCATTAGCACTAATTCACAACAATAGACGTCCTTCGAAAAAGCATACATGAATAATTAACAACCACTTGAATGAAGAGGAAAGAGTCCTTGAAGTCACTTTTAGTTTTCAGATGGATACTAAAATAAAAGAACAGAATAAAACTCATTTCAGGCTTCAATGAAATAGAATTAATGTGGTGCCGTAAGAAGGCAACTATTTGATAAAGTAATGGAGACGATGAATGAACAAAAAAATGTGATCATTAGTATCCGAAGTTTAAAGTCACGAAAAAGAGTGCATTCTCTTGCGATAATCGTAAAAGAAGCTCTAACAATTCGTTGTTAATGTTTATTAGTGTGGGTAAAGCAATTCTCTTTACTCAAGTTCTCTTGCCAAGTGTCGGGTCTAGGCAATTCAAGTTGTTGTAAGACAAAAATGTTGAATAAAAATTCTTCAAATTCTACTGAACTGAAGTGTAAAAGCGAGTATTAACTCAATGTTCAGCATAGTCGGGAACCTATATTTTTATACAAATTAGACGCGAACTGGGCTAAAAGGCCTGTTTTTCTCGGAGGCTTATGGGATCCTGACCCGTGAGGTCAGAAAAGTCTATGGCTGATGTGATTTTGTAGAGAAAATTTTAGGCTGCGCAATCGATGAATTTCAATCAAAAAGTAACTAAAAATTTCCGAAACGGCACCATGATTTTCCAGGGATCTTTTTTGAAACTGAATTTCATCATTGCTTTTCAAGTTGTTCTGCTTCGTATTGTGAAATCGATAGTAAATATTTATTCTTGAAGACAATAGAAGCTTTCAAAACAACAGTATGGATGAATACGAGCCGAATGAGTTTTTAATTGATCCGACATGGAGTTTGTCGTGCTTCGGCTTTGCCAGTGACCAAATCGATTTGTCCTTGAGCACATTGATTCTTACTCAAATTAATTATGCCTCGAACAAACAAGAATGGATTGCCTGGAATACGTGGTAAACTACCTGGTACATAGAATGATACTCTCTCTGGAGTAAGTGAGACCAAGCCTGTCTGTTGTTGCAATGCATGAGATGCTTCTTGACATGAGTTAAACTTGAGTTTATTGTTAGCAAAATAGATAGGCTCTTTATTTTCTGTCCATACATCATTGAAAACAAGTGAATCATTTCGAACTGTGATCTGTTCGAAATGTCGAACACGTAACCAATCCAATATGTAAGTGAAATCAACGCGAAATGAGGCACCTTGACTCCATGAATTTAGAGAACCAGCAATGAAATGAATGCGTGAGTTGAAAGTCGACTCATCAATGTTGTTGCGTCTGATAAATTCACGTTTCCATTGAATCAGGGCATTGTTCGTTTGTAAGCTCGGCGATGAATTAATTGGATAATCAGGTGTTCTGCTCAGAAATGGACATGTGTCCTCGGATGACTGAACGACAGACATCTGTACCAGAACAGCAAGAATCAATACGAAGAAAACCATGGTCATATGATGGTTTCTGTTGATATTTTTTAACGTCGATTTCTGAAAACGAATAGAAAAAAAGCAGAGACCGACTATATAACATTGGCAGCTGAGTAACTTTCCCATGTGTAGACAAAATAAATCAACAATAAAGGCCCATTTTATTTTTTTTTAACAAGATGAGGATTAGTAATCATTGCCTTGACTTACAATTTCGCATAGATAAAATTGATGACTGTAATAAACCTAATATTGGATTTTTTCATATGCTAAATAAAAAACAATATCAAAATGATGCACAACTCTTTGCAACCACACAATTATATAAGTTCACATGTTTCTTTAATTAATCAGCTCTAAGCACATGATTGTTCACAAACTGTATTGGCTATATTGATCATAACAATTGGAGTTGCATTGACATGTAGTTGCCAAAATTTACCAATTTCACTGCAGTATTTTGCCATATTGCTGCTAAAAATGCCGTCTCCGATTATGTAAAAGATTGATTTATCCATATCCAGCAAATTATAAAAAAGTCAAAACAAAATATGAAGTCAGAACACCTATGACATATAGGATGTTTAATTGTTGAGTTAGAAATATTTCTAGTTTTATTATGTACCTGGCTGTGCATAAAATCGAATCGTATCAATAATGATGATCTACATGCTTAAAAACATACAAATAATGATAGATCAGAAGAATGCTAATTTTCACATTCTATAGATCGATGTATATATATACATCATTCAACAGATAGCAGTGATCGCCCTATTCCAAGATTCTAGAATTCTTATTAGAATTCTGAATTCATTCTCCATCATGTACACAATATAGATAGAAGATTGTCCACAAAAAAAGCTTACAACTCATCAAAGCTTTGGAATCATCGAGATTTTAGGATAATCAGCACTTTAGAATGATTATAATTCAAAGCTAATTAGAACAAACACTATTCTCTCGTTGGTGTGAGTGTGGATTAGGTATGAATATTACTCCTCGTTCCGCCTCACTTGTTTATATTCATGTGCAACAACTTGCATTTAAATGGTCTTGTGTTTATAAGTAACAACTGGTAAAGTAACAGAATCACAAAAATATGATGAGGAAAATGATATTCTTCTACAGCTTTGACGATTTTATTTGTTGTTTTTGCATATGGTAAGGTATTTCGAATAAACTTCAGTGACTCCATTGCCACTTGGAAGCTTTGTAAGAGGGTAGATAATATTCTCGTGGAAAATCGGTATAATTTGCAACGACAAGAAATTTTACATCAATGAGATAATGAGATGAAAAAAATATTGAAGTACCGCATATAATTCAGATAAATCAAGTTCTCTTGTACGATTACTATCTGCTCAAGTGGTATATTTATTTTTCTCGACTTGCATAGAGCATTCCAAGAACAAAGATATCTACATGTACACTGGAAAAAAACTGCTTTGTTATCGAATCCTTATCAGCTTGAAGAATATTTGGGATTTCATTGCAGTTCACTGAACCTGCAAAGGCTTATCAGATTACAATGGCGACTTTTTTATCTTCTGGAAAGCGGTTTGAAATTCCAAAGCTTTTTCACCCGGCTACAGGTTCGGTAATAAATCGATTTTGTTTTACAATGCAGGCTAAATTTCGTTACAGGATTTCTTTTCCAATCCCTTGTCATATGTTGTGAAGTTCTCGTTTTAGGAATGTAACTGACGGCTTCAACCTCCGTTATTGACGCTTGCTGAAATGTAATATCTAAGATTTTAGCCTGCTAATCTAGAGAAGAATTCACAGTAAAAATGCCTACCGTATATTGATAATATAATATATTAGAAGATGATAATTTTCACTAAATATGTTATTAATGAAAATCAATAAATACCACAAATAGTAACGATCAAAAATAATAACAATGAAGAAAACAGAAAACAAAAGATACATATGTATAGAACCACTACAACCGCACATAGGACAAAAAGAAGGAAAAATATGCATGTGTGTATATTGAATGTAAGTTAGCGTCATGAAGTAACATTCATGGACACTAACATATGTGATCTTAATTATTTATCTAGATTAACTATAAACAATTTCTTGAATATATTAACGAATGAAATGCTTAACAAACATAAAATATTAATTCATTAGTCTATTAAAAAATGAGAATCGGCTCGTAATGATATTTTTTCTTCGTAAAGATAATTGGTTAATTGAATAAAAATACCAATAATAATAAAAATCCAATGCATTCAATTGAATACTAAAAATAGCCAGAAAAACTTTTTTGCATAAATAAATTGTCATAATCTTTTAACACATCTATACAATCGTAACAATTTGACAAAATTAAATAAAAATTTTTCTTCTAATCTCAATATCAGATACACAAATCTATCATAATTTTCAACTGAAAATACCTGAAGATCGATCTCTTCATTCTATTAATAATTTTCATTTTATTACATTTCTTAATAATTATTTAAATACTGCCAGAATCTTTCTTTTGAAATAAAAAATTACGACAACAATGAAGGATAATTGAAGTATGAATACACTTACCATTATTTTCATAGTGCCACTGCCACTTGGTGTCGAGGGAGAATCACGTACAAGATTAACTCTGTTTAATCCTGATGCTATTATTGTGTACGATCCAGCAGTGTACGAAGTAGAAGTTGTCGCAATTAGTGTATACTGTACATTAGCTTGAAGGGACATTATAAGTTTAAACTGGTTACTTCCACCACTATCGTCATCATATGCGATTAAATTATAATATGAATAACTTGGATAAAAAGTACCGGAATAGATATATCCATACGTATCAATTGAACTACTACTCATGAATACATAATAACCAGTAACAGGAACAGTTACTAAATATTTCTCATAGTAATAATTTGAACTTGAACCATTAAAACGAGCAAATTTTTGACTGGTGCTTTTCCATGATGATGAAACGGTTGTATTAATTACAAATAAATTAACTATTTACAAGAAAAAATTGATTAAATTAAAACTTGTTATAATTTTAATTATATGATAAATGAATGTTTAAATGTTTTAATACTAAAATTTTTGCTAGCATTATTAAAATTTGATCATATTTAGAAAAATTATAATCGAATGAAGATGTCTATTTATCATTCAAAGTGAAGAATATAACTAACTCTAAACTGTGATCAGCTCACTTTTATTTTCACAAACAAAATCTTTTTGATTGGATATTTATAAAATATTATAAAATTTACTATTATCCAATATCAGATCAGTTAAAGAATCTTGGTGAAAGTCTTTCCGAGTAAAAACTGTTTCTAAATCACATTCTACTACTTCATTAGCAACCAGACCAAAATAATCATTCAATAACTCTTATCTCTTTTATTGCTTTTTCAGAAAAGTGGTTCCTGCACTCTATATTAATGATGCGTTACCTAAATCTATATTTTATATGAAAAACGTTACTTTTTTTAAAATTAAAACTAGTATTTATAATGAATATATTAACCTGTTGTTGTCGTTGGAATTGGCGGTAATGTGATACCACTTGATAAACAATTGTATAATAATCTAACTTCTTGTATATCAGTTGTACTCATGTTATATCGTTGTCCAATAGTGACATTTGATTGAGTAGGTACAATTGTTGGAAGACCATTTGATGAAAAAGCATCTCTTTCATAATGCATAACTGATGCATAATCATAGGCAGTATTTAGTGTATCAACATATGTGGTATTATATTTGACAAAGTTACGTTCCATTCCTAAAATAAAACTTTATTTAATGATCATTTTCCAATTAATAGCCTTTATTACCCCATTGAATATTTGCATAATTAATAGTGACATAATTATCGCGATCCGGTCGCGATTGTTCATGAAGAAAACCTGTACGTAGATGAAAAAAGTCAAATTATTTTTCAGATGTGTCAATGAGAAGTTTTAGTAAAGAATAAATGATTCCGCAAAGAAATTCTTTTCAAATTAATAAAATACTCTTTGATATTTAACAATAATAGAAAAACTTTTATTCGCAATGAACGAAGTTTTTTTTACTGTTTATTTAACCTAGCTTTAAAGATGAAAACAAAAAAATGAGAGTACATTCTATTCCATGATAGAATGGCTGCTCAAAAAACCTATATATGAATTATTTCTTTGTTCGATTGATTCTATCATAATAGAAAAATAAAAACACGTCTAATTTTCACGTTCTATTAATCAAAGAAAGAAAAAAAATCATTAACAATGAAAACGATTTTCTTTAATTGTGACAAATATGTTTTATTCATTTAAAACAAAAAGACTGTATCACTGTCAATCTTAAATGGAACAAGAAACTCAGTATAGATTATATTATTTCTTTAAATTTGCTTTTAATCTTAGACATTGAATATTCAAAATCAGATAGAATTGAAAAAGAGTACCTAATGCATGCAATAGTTCATGCATAATACGTGCTTCATCAATACATCCGGGATGTTGCAATGTTACTGTACGAGTCATTGTAACACCAGCATTTCGTCCGACCTGAAACGATACTGAAATATGATGGTATTGTATAATTAATATATTTACATAAGATGAGCATCCTTGTCCATTAACAATCGTTATATAGTAAATATCAGATGCATTTTTCGGTCGAAATCGAATACATGCAACATTATTAATCGCTATTAACCGTTCCATTTTTTGCATTGTAGATATTATAAATGCTTCTTGTACAGATGCTAAAAGAAAATATTTTTAACTCTATATAAGGATACTGTTGAATTTTGTAAGATAATCTTATATTATTATTTACTTTATAACTTAAAGCGGAATCACTGATATATCCCTTTTTCTTACACATTTATGATCAACGTTAAATATATAAGTAGCATAGATCGATGCAATCCGCTGAGTCCTTTGGTCGTACGAAAGACTTTTACAATTCAGATACCTGTTTTTCAATCACAGTTACTGATCTAAGGTAGTGTACTATTCTGTATGTCTTAATGAGATTCGCTATGACATCGCTATTGACTTTCATTTTTTATCTGTTTCTTTTTCTTCTCGACTCATTTTATCATCTCTCCTTATACTACTGATTTCTTAGTTTCAAGTTCGAAAACCCTCTATGATTCACCTCGAACAACTCAGTATTATCCATTAATAATAGAGAATAAGAGATAGTGCAGAAAAGCCGTTATGTGAGTTACCAGTTTTTCGTTATGATAATGACAAAAGATAAGGTTGCTCGGAGTAAATTATAGGAGGATCGTTGAAAAACGCTGAGCGACACGGACAATACTTTTTCTCAATCGTGCAATAATGGAGAAGATGATGATCGAAATAATGATTTCCCTTCTCTATCTCCTATATTGCAAGGAAACAACATTGAATAGTTCGCAGGCCCGAACGGACATTGCGTTTCGCCTGTACAATAACGGTTCTTCTTGTAAGTAAACACATAGATGCATAGCCATTTTCGAGATTAAGACTCTGACTATAGTCAAGGGAATTATAAGACAATTTTTTTTCTTAAAGAAATTTTTCTGATGAATATTTGTATCAATGAAGTTATTTGATCGTCACCTGATAGCCACCGTGTTAACGATACAACATATATTTCATAATTATTTCTGTTCATCAACTGACATTCTTTGTATTCCTCAGCTAATTTTGATGTTAGTTTGAAACATTCTAATAAGCATTTTTAAACAGTGTTCTAAATGGAACTCGTCAGGATATTCTGGTCACTTTCCTATTTTATCCAACTCAGAATGATGGGAAAAATACTTCTTAAAGAGAATTAAACAAAGAATTTGTCTATTAACTTTCTCGAATAAAGAAAATATTTACCGTATCCTGGTAAAATTTCATAAGGTACGATCCCGTTTGTCCAAGTTACTCCAGAACCACGAAGTGCCACACCACGCTTCATGTTGTTTAAAAAAGACAAAAATTGATCTCGTTAATTAAATATATTCAAATAAACTTACGCCGTCGACCTTATCAGGAAAAAGCATATCACCTTCGACTAATTTGGCTAAAAAGACAAGAATATATCGTTTTATGGAAATTTAAATTTTTTTTTTATGAAATACTGTATTTTCAAATCATCAATATTAGAATTAAGAAATTTAACGTTTTATCGAGACTAAACTAAATTTCAACCTAAATTTTCTCAAGATGCTCTCATAAACATTTTATATAGGTATAAACAGAAAAGATTAGAAGCTATTGTCAAAGCGATAGATTCAATATGAAATGGTTTACATTTAACAGCGACTTACCGTTTTGGTATGCTCTGTTTTGTATAAATTGTTCATTCTTAACAATAATAGACAAAATATTTTGTACAATTTTTTTAAATATCGGTGGAGAATGTGATATATTTACTTCTGATATTGGAACAGCATTGATTTGAGATTGAACAACGAAGCCAATGATAGTTATCAATAGAATACTTTTTACCATTTTTATTTCTTAATTGCTTTTGAACACCTACAATTTATACAAATATTTTTAATTCTTTTTATATATTTAACATATGCCGATCGAAAAGTATATCAGAATAAAGAGAATTTACCGTGATATCTATACATATTCTATCTAAAATCAACTTCACCTTATTTAACCAAAAATTGTGATAAACAAATTTTCATATAAATATACAGGTGTCTGCAAAAGAAGCCTGGAAATTTTTTTTAATACAGTCGTTTCTCTACTATTATAACTCACTGCAACAGTGATTTTTTGAGGGATAAACCCTCGACAAATATACTACACGTTGCATATATAGAAGTGTAATTTCAATTTTCTCTTTTTGCAGCAGGGGCATACTATCTGCTTCCCTCATTCATCGTAAAACAAATATTTCACTTAGTGGCGTAACTAGGGATGAGCTAGCTCGGGCGCTATTGCATTTTTTCAAAAATAATGAGACATTGTCCCGATACCCAAAGGTTTCTGGTTACGCCACTAATTCCAATGAGTACTATTTATTACAATATTGACAAATTAAGAGAAACAGATTCACTTTATGTTTCTATGCTTGAAGATTATCGTCTTTCAGTTGACACACGTGAGTAATGAAAGAGAATAATTTAGCGTTACTTCTATATTCTTTCATTTTTAGACCAATTTGGTTCAAATTGGCGTTTGCAGCAAGATAGTGACTCCAAAAACACGAGTAATATTTGTCAAAAATTTAACGACGAGAATGTACCACAGTTATTAAACTGTCTATTAAACAGTTCTGACGCAAATCCCGTCGAAAGTATCCGGTCGATCATGAAACACGACGTAGAAAAAGAAAACCTACAAATACTGATCAACTCGAATTATTTCTGACTGAAGAATTCAAAAATATTGATATTAATGTTGTGAAAAATTGTGTGATGTTAATGGAAAAACGATGTTTGTCTCTTATCGATGGTAAAGATGAACGACTTGTTTGAGGAAATATTATATAATAAGAATGGCTAGTTCTATTGTAAATACTTCGGTATAATATTTAGAGAAGAAATTCAAAAACAAGACTGGTGAACTTTAACATTTTTTTCAGATGAGAAAGTCAAAAAAATTAAGATATCCACGAGAAATGTTTCTGGTGTGTTAAAGGAAACGAGATATTTGTCCATTATCTTTTTTATCAGTCAAACTTGTATAGAGGAATATATTTGTGAAAGAAGGTTTCCAATTTTTTTTGCAAATACTTGTAATAGTTGATTAGTTAATAATAAACTAGTTGGTGATCAATTAGTTCATGATTAATTGGTTAATACACTAATCATTAATCATTCATCTCATGATCAGATATCCATATTGAGTCTATAGTACCCCCTGATACGTATCCTGATTCTCTGGAAAGATAAATAAAGTGTTTTCCTCACTGTAAAAAGTTGAAATGAGCTAGAGTGTTTGCGATACCTTCTTTTATATTCCTACGCGTCAGTACGAACTACAATGACTGTGTCGCAGTTACGTGCAACTGCGACGTAGTTGCTTAAAACGTTGGGACATAGGAAAACAGTATAAATATTCTTTATAAAAAACTTGTATTGTTTCTTACCTTCTGTAGACTTGAATTTGTTCTGAAAGTAAAATTGTATTAGTAATTGTATTTATATATGCTTTCACTGAATGACTTTTGTTTTAAGCAACTGTCTGTTTCTATGGTTTTCTTCCATAATGAAATACTTAAAAATATTTTCGCACTTTAGAAACAGAACAATTAAGTAACATAAAATATTGAATGACGTCAAAGAAAAATCCACCATGTAATTTAATGAAATTAACGACTTTTTTCCAACTCTTTTACCAACAAAGATTACTATGCTTCTTTTATTGTGAGTTTTTCTTTTATTTTAAAAAATACAATCCTTCTTCGCCTCTTCATTCATAATTTATTTCAAAATTAAAAAAGAATTACTATGACCTGCAATTTCGTATACCATGAAACGAATTTTGCCATGCTTGTAAATGAAACAAAATTATGCTTTTTCTGTCTACACTTCTGTTTTGAAAAGCGAACCAGTCAAAATTCCTTCTTTTTTCAAGTCTTTTCTCTTTTTTTTAAGTGTACATTTTGTACGTTTTTCCAGAGCAATTCATGTTTATTTAATATCGTAACATTAACCATGTAGACATATCTAATGAAAAAAAAACGACACAACACTCCTATCAACTGAAAAATGAACATTAAGATGCGGTAGCTTCCATAGCGAAACGATTGTGACCACTAAAATGCATTTTTTCAAAAATGATCACTGAGAAAATGTCATTACAATGCATTCTGCTTTACGTTGAGGGTGGGAGGGTGAGACTGAGATTGCATAGAATGGTTCAATCAAAAGCTAGCAAAACGCGTTGCGATAGATAGTTACATAAATCTTATCAATTGCTAATGATTCAAAGAATGTTAATAAAACTCCCCTACTATGTAGATTATTGTCAAAAGATAAGGAAAACTTTCAATCAATAAAGAACATAATAAACTATGAATCAAAGGTTCGAAAACTTGTAATCATAGGTAGAAAGAGAAACTCTTTTAAATAGGGTGAGACTGTAGTTGGTAGAATATAAAAAAATATTATTTTGCTTAGGGTTACCCAACAGTAATGAAGGAGATACTTATTTTTCTTTTAAAAAATTTTAATTTTTACGAACAGATAGAGCGTCTTTTCCTTTATTTTTTTATGCTGTTTGGTCACTATTCAACTAATATAAAAATACTAAAGTTTTCATAAGAACTAATTTTGTTAGAAACTAACTGGTACCATTATGATTACAATGAATATAGCATTAAAAAATTTGGGCACTTTTAGATTTCATTTTATTATCGCTTAATGCGTTCTATTGAAAAAACAAAATATACCACAAGATGCAGCGCGAAAAGCTCTCGCCTTTTTTGTTTACAAAATTGACGAAACGCTGGGTGTTCAAATTTCAAAGTTGTAAATGTGAGGTTGCTTTTTTTGGTGAAAAATAAATTCGTTTTTTATGTCTCATATTCTTATAATTGTTCTGTGTAAATGGTAGAGCTTTTCACGCTGCATCTTCTCACATATTTTGAGATTTTAATAAAATGTATTCAGGAATCAAAAACTGAAATACAAAGTTCTCCTACTTATGATGAGTCATTCATTAGCAGCTTGCATGCACATCCATAAAAGCAATGATGATTCATAGTGAAGTATAAGACTTAGAAGTCTGAAACTTTTCCTATAATCCTAAATATGCCTAAGCCTTCTAACAAAATACTTAAACTCAGACTGCGCCTTTTAGAAGGGCCGGGCCAAAATACTTTTGGAGTGCTCCTTGTAGCATAAAAGACGTGCACAACTGTCCGTCTTTCTTCAGTCCCTCAATGGAATTGTCAAAGGTATCTACTGGATACCTTCAAGTGATTGACATCAATACCTAGAAACTGCCAGCAGAACTGTTACAGTTCCCTCAGTTCCTTGCACTTTTCTAAATCTCCGAGAAAATTTTAGTGAATAAATATATTCATAATATTCGGTACCTCAGTTCCTCAAAGGAACCATCATAGATACCTACTAGGTACCTTCAAGTGATTGACCACAATACCTGAGTACTCTCAGTGAAATTGTTCAAAATTCTATTTAAGTAGGTTACTTCAGCGAATGGTGTGTTCAATGAGTGTGATAGTATAGTTATATTAAAGTTTTCATATCATTCTATGAATCAAATGACTGTGTTGGAGCGCTGGTTATATGAACACGATGTCAGTTTCTGTCAAAGGAATTGTGCATCAGTCCTGTTCAGTTCCTCAAATTCTTTGATCGGTATTGTTCTTAGATCATTTCCTCTCGTAGGGATGTAGGAATCGAATAGTGTATATGGATAGGGATTGAGGTTTGATTTGTTCATAGAAATTAAATGTTAGGTAATGATGGAGGAATTGTGAAGGGTTTGTATGTCAGTTTCCAGTTCTCATGGAAAATGATGTATTTTAGCTTAACTTGTAGATGACTGAAAGAATTCCTAATTCTCAGTTTTTGGATACTGTTGATTGGTGTACGACTTTATGAAGGTTTTATTTGGATGGTGAAGCACTATGGTTATCTTCCAACCATTGAAGATAGTGATGCTGATAAAAAAATTGATCCCAAAATCTTACAAATAAAAGAGCATGATTCATTAGATTTTTGATCGAATAAATGAAAGTTCCATACTAATAGTCCATTCAATTTAGTAATTCTATTATAATCCGATTCACGAACATTCAGTCTAGTGTAATCGCGACTTAACTTGTAGCTAAACTTACGCTCTATCTAATCAAATGAACAAGATCCTAGTAAAGAAAACATCATAGTTCTCTTTTTAAATAACGGTATCCAATACTTATATTCTGCTCAAAATAAGTTCTTCATAAATAATTACTTTTTATAGAATATCATAGTGACCTGGCACATTGTCGCCCATACTCTCAAAAAAGACAAAAGAACATTTTTGGTTTCAAAACTCGGTCTATCTGTTGCTGGATGTTCCATACAAATCTATTGGCGAGTAATATAACTTCTTTTCATTAGTTCTACACTTTTTGCGAGATCACGCAATTTGTTTTTTTCTTATCATGCATCAATTGGCGTATTAGTTATAGTATATTAAATAACTTGCGTACACTTGTGCATCACGATAAATAACGTAGATGGAAGAGCCATCAGTCGTCGAATGATATCCTTTAGGACATACGCGCATATTTGACTTTCCTTCAGTAGGCTTGCCAATTAGAACAGCACATACAAACATCACACATTCTCCCGTTTTGCTATTAGGCTTGACATACTTGTGACTTTCCGTTGCTTTGCTAGAAAAGTAAACCCCATGACCATACCATGTGCCTATCAAACAAACGTAATTCTAGACGTTTATGTATATGCAGCTTAAATGAAAAGGTTTTACCGTGTGCTCTACCAGCTCGACTACGATCGAAGCCATGTTCTATGATCGATTTAAGAATTTTCTCGTCGTTCAAACATCCATGATAGAGAATACGTTGTGTATCTTCTCCAAGCGTCTCGTCTAAGTGTTTTTTCTCAATGATATATTGCCGATACCATCGCTCATTTTGAATTCGTTGAATTCGAACCACGTCACCGATGTTTGTTGCTGACATTGACGATTTAAAATCATACAAGATTGTTTGGTATTCTTCAGATGATGTAGACACGTTTATTCGCAATGGATATTTATAATTTTTAGCCTCCCAATATCTAGGTAATTCATCATTTCCTAATTGACTTTCTGAGAAATATTCTTTTAGTTTTAGGTATTGATGAAATGTATCGTATACGATTTGTTTCTTTCGTTCTATGATGAATGAAACATGTTTCTTAGTCGACATATCCTGTCGAAGTTGGTTGTGAGCTTCCGATATCATTGCTTCTGCCACTAACTTCACATCGCAGTTGAAACGACCACAACCTATGTGAACATGAAAATCGCTGTTTCTTCATAATAGGGCGAGAGTTCTTAGTTTTTATACAACAAAAAACAAAAGCGTTGAATTACCGATTGCAGGAAATGCCAATGTATTACAACCGACTTGTGCTGCTTGTTGCATGGCCGTAGAAACAAATCGCCGAACTGACTCTTGCATCTGATACTCAGTTGTTTGATCCGGTGTCCACGGATTGAAAATAACTTTTTTGCATGGTAAGTGACCTGCTGATCTTGTTATGCAGCGATCCTTAACAATACCTTTCGTGGGTAGACCGGACGCATTTAATATCGCTTCCATCAACTCATCGGATGTCGAGCAGACAACAACGGCATTGACCTAGATTAATACTTATTTACTATGCCGGACTAGTATGTAAAAGCAAAAGAATGAATTTGTATACGAACCTTTTCACTCACTAGATCACCGAATCTGACATCTAGGGCGCATAGAAGTTTCTGTTGCGGTCTAGGATGCAGCACAATTTCCGTGACAAGAATGGATGATGGTAAGCTTTCACTAGTGTCATCAAAAGCATAAATGATATAAGTATATTGTATGTCAGGAAGGACATTTTTCGTGTCGATAAACTTGGTAGCTGACATGTTATGAACATATCCGATCGTTCTGAAATCGTTGAGATCATCCTTTCGTTCGATTCGATAACCTAGCGCAGATGAAACATTGGTCCATTCGAGTAGAATGATACTTTGGTCATGTAAGACTATAGCACATAAATTAGTCGGAGAGAGTAATGCCGCCCTTCCACACACAGGCTTCGAGCATGAACTCACACCAGCACTATCTATTAATGCGATCATATACCAGTAGTCAACGCCATTTTGTAGACCAGAATCGATATAAGAGCTAGTTGTTGGATCAGTAATTGTTGCTACATGAAAACAATTAATAACCAATTATCAACAGTATCTCATAAACTACTAATACAGTCGGAAAATGCGAGAAAAATTCCATTTCTCATACAGTCAAAAATCGATTCCCTCTAGACTAGTTCTAGCTCTAACTCTGGCATATTCAGTTTTAAATCGATCGATTAAGTATTACGAATTGCGCTTTAGCTGAAACTCTATAGAAACAAGAAACTCCGATGCATTTACCGGCAACAGATTCTATTGTAATATTGTCGGTTTGTGCTCGATAAATGCAATAACCGTTGCAATCTGGCACGGATGTCCAATTGAGAAGAATTGTACCACTAATATCGTTTGATGTAATAGCTGTCAAGTTTTCCGGTGGTGGAGCACGAGGACAAATCGAAACTTCACTTGAGAAATCACTTTCGCCGATTTGATCAAGAGAAGCAAGCGTATAATAATAGGTAATACCAAATGTGAAACAATGATCTTCGATTCTTGTAATCGATGGTTGATTCACTCTTTTGATAACTAATAGCTCGTCGTTGGGGTAGTCACTCGTCCGTTTAACAATGTAACCTTCAACTTTAATCAATGGCTCCCACTGCAATACAATAAAGTTATCCTGTTGACATTCGAAAGATACTACAATATTTCTAGGCGGTGGAGCACGAGGAAGGATGGAAACTGGTGTTGATTGACCACTTTCACCTGCTTTATCGGATGAGAGAATAATATAATGATATGTGATACCGAAGAGAAACGTATTATCGGTTATTTTTGTTGCCGAAGGTGAGTTCAGCGTTGTCATAGTCGAATATCTACCAAAAGAAGAGTTTTCTGCGCGTTGAACAATGTAACATTCACAATTCTTTATTGGTTTCCAGCTCAAATTAATGGGACTGTCTATCTGTCCATCAAATGAGACAGCCAATCCTTTGACGGCCGGAACTCGAGGACAAACAGAAACAGCTGTTGATCGAGCACTTTCACCTAATCGATCAAGCGAGACAACTGTGTAAAAATATGTATCACCAAATGTAAAGGAAGTGTCTGCGGTTTCTACGATGGAAGCAGAATTCAATTTTTTGATAGTGGAAAACTCTTCACTTCGTCTGCTCGTCGAGCGATGAACGATATACCCTTCGCAGTTCATTACGGGTTCCCATTGAATATTGATAGCAGTACAATTCTCCTGGTTATAGGAAACAGTAAGATCTTTTGGTGATGGAGCTCGAGGACATATTTTAACCTGATCTGATCGTTTGCTTTCACCAGCTCGATCGACAGAGACTACATAATAAAAATATGTGATCCCAAATACGAATGAGGTATCATCCATTCTTGTTTTTGAAGGATCAATTATAGTCTGATTTGTTAGAATCATACCTCGGACTGAGTTCTTCAATCGTTTTACGTTATAGCCTGCACATTTTGGTACTGAATTCCAGTGTAGTGAAATGAAATTTCCCATGTTCTCATTAAATGATGCAACAAGATTGGTGGGAGCTGGTACACGAGGAAAAACAGAAACTAGATTTGATCGACCACTCTCACCAGCTCGATCGAGAGAAACAATCACATAACAATATGTGATTCCAAATATGAATGAAGTGTCTTCAAATTTTGTGACTGTTGAGTCACGAATTAATTCAATAGGCAATTGTTCATCATTTGATAAAGTCTGCGCTCTTCGAACGACATAACCATCACAATTCGCTACTGGTTTCCATAGTAGTTTGATGGCATTTTCCGTGTATTCGTCATACGAAACAATAAGGTTTGTGGGTGAAGGAGCTCGAGGATGGACCGAAACTATATCCGATTGACTACTTTCTCCAGCTCTGTCGAGAGAGACAATCATGTAATCATATTTGATTCCAAAAGTGAATGTAGCATCTTCGAAGTTTATGACCGTCGGATCATCTAAGTGCTTTACAGTAATAAATATCTCGTTTTGTATGCATGTTCTTCGTTTAACGATATAACCATCACAGTTTGTGACAATCGCCCAGTGTACACTTATAGTGTCATTTTCATGTGCATCATATGAAACAGTAAAATGTTCAGGTGAAGGTGCACGGGAACATCCGCTGATAATATTTGATGGATAACTACTTCCAAATGAATTCTCCGCTACGATGCATATTTCATATGTAAGACCATTGATGATAGATAGAGAATATGTATTTATCCACACATTGGGTATGGTATACCATTTGGTAGTTCGATTATTCTTTGATCTATAATGAATTTGATATGTATCAGTCCGCGACTGTAGATTCCAGTTGATGATGACTTGCGCATCTTGCCAATCACATTTCAAATTCGAAGGTGATTGTGGACATAATAATAGCTTATAAAGGATGAAAAATATTGGAACAAGCACAATAAGCCACCACACCATATCAACTGAAAGACGTATATATTTTGACTTAGCAGATTGTACGTTAGAGTTTTTTGTTTATCAGTTGCTTCTACCATTCACCAAGTTGGTGACAAACATGTCTGTAACTAAAACTGTAGACTACAACGCGAGATTATTACGAAAAAACCTGAATTTGAAAATAGTGATGTGTACGACTTGAAATTAAAATTACACTCAACTTGTAATCACAAACTAGACAGAAAAAAAAAGTTTTCTTCTATGGCTTTGCTTGCCAGAGAGAAACATAAGAAAAAGCAAATATAGGTGATGTGTGCATAATAAAAGAGAAAAAACATTAACATTCTTTGAATGCCGCATTGATGCATACAGGTAGTTAAGCAAAAACAAATATTACATTAGAAATAAAACAGAAACATCAAAACGTTGGTTGAAATGGTAGTATGTCGAAAGAAAATAATTCTTAAAATTTATCGATGTCAACTGATTCTAATCTATATATACCGGGTGGGCCAGAAGTAACCTAACAAAAACAAAAAAATTGAATATCACTCTTACGGCTCGAGCAAGAGAGCTGAATTTTTTACTAGTGAGAGAGGCATGTATAAGCTCTATATTCATAAAGACATGTCCAGAGAGATCCTTCGTAAAGTATCACTATTAACCTCAACAAGAAAAATTTCACTTTTTCGCAGATAGAAAGAAGAACAATATACTCAGGAGAGGATTTCTCTAGGCATATCTTTATGGATATAAAGCTTATACATGCCTCTACCACTGGTAAAAAAATCAGCTCTTTTGTTCGAGCTGTAATGGAGATATTCAATTTTTATTCTGGTAAACTGACTCTTGGGCCATCCTGTGTATTGTTTTTTTTCTATCGATGAAAAAGTAGAATTTTTCTTGTTGAGGTCGATAGTGACACTTTACGAAGGATCTCTCTGGACATGTCTTTATGAATATAGAGCTTATACATGCCTCTCTCACTGGTAAAAAATTCAGCTCTCTTGCTCGAGCCGTAAGGGTGATATTCAATTTTTTTGTTTTTGTTAGGTTACTTCTGGCCCACCCGGTATAAAGAAGAATGTCTGTCTGTTTGCTATGCATTCAGTCCCTGTAAAAGCTATGATCACCAAACTTTTCATGATGCTTTTCTAGCTCCCTGGAAAGGTCGACGTGAGGTTAGAATGGTCACTTGGATGTGGGGTGTGGGTGAAATCTCACCCAGATAGTCCCAAGGGGGAAATAGCGGATTTTAGATTTTATAGATTTCAAATCCAAACAAGATTTTTCGGGGTTTTTTGGGATTTTGTGGGATTTTTGGGATTTTTCTCAAATTTATTATGCTAAACTTTGTTCATTGTAATAGACTGATGCCAGACTTCCCTTTGTCTAACAATGTTTCGTCAAAAGACAGATTAATTTAATTGGATTATTAACGATGCATGTTCAATCACTGTATTGATATTACCCAAGATTTTGGACTTGTCAACTAATCAGATTTCATAGGAAAAGCGTCACGAAACGCGGAACTTCTGCTATTACTTATGTTTTTTTGTGAGCTGAAGGTTTTACCAGTCTTCAACAGTGCATTATTGATAGTTCTGAATCAACACTCACAATTAGGCCAAGAAAAAATAGACTCATGAATATTATAGAAAAAATAATAATTACGCATCGGTTTTTTTTTTGAATATTTATGGTTATTATTTGATGGAACTATAGTTGACAATATAAGACAAAATAGAATAAGAAGTATAACATACGACGTATAACAAGAACAACAGGAAAAAAAACTAATAAAAGAGAAAAACGAAAAAAGGCAAACATGAAAGATTATATTATATTATATATGATAGCTATTCATATCTTAACTAAGTACATTTTCATTTCACACAAGTGTTTTATTTTGCTTCAGTAACACGTTTCAAACGATCAGAAGATAGAGAAGACTTTTCGTTCGTCAATAACCAGCAAGCTATTTGCTTGTGAATATAAACATCGGTAGCATCATTTTCTCATCGAACTTTGTAAAATGAATTGGATTGTGATGGATCGATCGATTCTTTCACACGCATTCCTCTAAAAGAGGCACCCGATGAATCGAAAACAACCTCTGAAAGACCTTGTGCTTCTTTATCATCTTCATTATTACACAATATTCCTGAGTCATTGCTGGTTCGATTACTATCTTCTCCATCTTTATCTTCATATTCTTTTTCTTCTTCTTCTTCATCATCTTCGCCTTCTTCTTCTTCTAATGTATCACAATAGAGCTGCTGCTTGTATTGTGACGATCGAGTTGCATATTTCAATGGTTTAAAATATTTACTGATGTGTGTAGAAAGACTTGTCATTGTTTTATATTCGCTTGTTTTAATTAAATCATGACCGATGAGTGGTTCGATGAGTTCATATGCAGCAACAAAGGCTTTTTCGACTATTAGTTCTATGTCACCTTGCCGAAGAGATGAGTATGGAAATGATGATGAAGAAGATGATGGACGATTGATGTCTTTGTCATGCTTGTAATGTTTTGGAGAACGAAGATTTGAAAAGTGTTCTTGCTCGACTTTGATTGATTGCAGAGCACTAATCTTGTCCGCACGTCGCAAAAAATCAAGAACGGTAAAATTAACAATGTTCGATGAGACACCTGACATAGCTCTTGCCGATCGAAATACGCTTTCGCACGATTGTGAACTTAAAAGTTCGATTGAGAGAGCATCAAATGGTAGCTGACCATCAATGGCCAGAAGAACGAGATATGTCAAAGAGTGTGCATTGATTTCAATAGAGAAAAAACAAGGATTAGTAATTGTAAAATGTTCTTTATCTTTTTTCTTTGATGATTTCAAAAGTATAATATTTTTGCTGTATTGAGACGGTAAAGCGGCAATAAGAGCATTAAATTGAGTAAAATATGTTTTCTCGAGTGATTTTTCGCACTGAGTATTGAGCCACGCTCGCCAAAATCTGCAAATGAAGACTGATAGCCAGGAATAATACAGACGATCGGTGAGTAATAAGTTCTTTTCACAGTATGCATTGATGACACTTTCAAGAAGTTTCAAATACACATATATACCTTTTGAATTCGGAGTATTACCATTCATTGTTTCAAGTACTTTGAAAACATCTTCTTGACAGATTCTTTGACATGACGAAAAATTTTGTCGATCTTTTGGTCGGATATCAGAATAAACCAAACCATGACGAATTTTTGAATTAGTAGAAATCATATGAACAAGAACAAGATTAGAGATAACTTCATTACCAAACAAAAGACATGATGTTTTTGAAAGTAACCTGTTCTGGATCTTCGTACACAAGTGAGTACCATTCTAAATAGAATCAAAGAAATAAAAAAAAAATTGCAATCATTAGCATAAACTGAGTGGAACTGAAGTTTTAATTCTACAACGACTTAATTTAGTAATACTGTGTTGAGCAAAAAGTTCGCGGTCACTTGCAAAAAGAACCTAGTCGGATAAGATGATATATTCAGTATTGAGAAACCAAATATATCATCTTGTAGAGAATTTCAAGGCGCATCGAATGATATATAATAAGGCTATTTTCTAAAAAATTTAGGAAGAGTTATGATCAATTTACTGATGGAGGGATAGGGTTCCAAATCGTGATAAATAGCTAATCAGTATAGTCCTTATACGTTAGTCGACGAATGTCATAAAAAATATTTCTTATAGACAGTGGTGTTAAAGATGTTAAATATATGGGCTTGTAGCCCGTCAGAAACTCTACACAATTGTATATAAGAAATATTTTTTATGACATTCGTCGACTAACGTATAAGGACTATACTGATTAGCTATTTATCACGATTTGGAACCCTATCCCTCCATCAGTAAATTGATCATAACTCTTCCTAAATTTTTTAGAAAATAGCCTTATTATATATCATTCGATGCGCCTTGAAATTCTCTACAAGATGATATATTTGGTTTCTCAATACTGAATATATCATCTTATCCGACTAGGTTCTTTTTGCAAGTGACCGCGAACTTTTTGCTCAACACAGTATTTATAGAGGAGAACAAAAATAAAAACAAGCTGCTCTCTCCATTGTATAAGTAATGTACTCACTTGTACGAATAGGCATAATTGCGAAGGTTGAAGGTAAAACCAATTCCAATGAGAAGGAATATTGACTTTGAAAGCATCAGCATGAGTTCTAAATTTGTGGTCGATTTTGGTAGCGAGTAAACCGCTGGCTACTCTCATACTTCGAAGATAGCGAGGATCACAGTCCGTTGATAAGTCGATAATTCTAATGCCTTTTTTTTTGCTTTTTTATACATCCAAACCCATTGGTTAAGTACATCTTCGGCAGAATAAGTACCATCAATGCCATAGGCAGGCAGAAGAAACGGTGAAGGAATTCGATTGGACGATGTAGTAAGAAGAGGTTGTAACATATGTACGTTGATGAATAAAGATTTTCGTGTTTCTTCAAACCATCTTTGAAGTTCAGCATAGAAATTGGTACGATATTGATCGGGTAAAGGCAGACCATGTACAAGAGACGTATTGAGGCCAACGAATGAGTTAGACATTGAATTATAGGTTAATTTAGCAATTACACCAGTAGTATCCTCTGCAGCAAAGGCAAATGTAAACCCATTTAGAGAAAAGTAGTTATGCATAGCGTGAAAACAAAAACGAGCTTCATACATACGAAAAGACGACTTGTTAAGTATTTTTCTAATGGTAGTGACTGATGGAAGGAGACCAGGAATATTGAGTGAAACGAATCGATATGCATTTTGACCACCATAAATAAAGAGAGATATAGCAAATTGAATGATATGATTGGAATATTGAAAGTTATTTTTTGACCGTGGTAAATTAGTACAAATATTGTTCAAAATTTCGATGAGTAATGAGAGATCATTTCGATGAGATTGTATATGAATTTCTGTACAAAGTTCGATGAGAGAAGCGAGAGCAGGAAATTTGTTGAGAAGTTCGTTGGAGAGTATCGAATGATCAGAAAACGAAGTATTGTTCAATGACTGATTGTATTCATTTTCATCGAGACGAGCTTGTTCTCTAAGACCATCCATGAGTTCATTGACACGAGCTTGGAATCCGATCAAGACGGACCATGTACCATTGTGAAGTTGAACTGCCACTTTTTCCCTGAGTTCTCGAAATTCATTTGTTGGAAGATGAACAAGGGTAAGTAAATCATTCACTCGAAGAAGAGATTTAATATCCGGAATTTTCTGTGCTATAACAATGTCGAGAACTTCTTGACCACAATGTGAACGAATAAGATCGTAGAGATCCGAAGAAGACATTGAGAGTATAGGAAAAGGAAGCTTCAAGTTTGACATTTGCGTATATTATGAAATCTAAAAAACTAAAACAGAAACGAGTAAGAAATGATTATCATTTTAATGAGTTAACCAAAGCAATCAACTGGAGAATATACTCTCTCTCAATTTTGTCAAAACCTTAATAAAATTGAATAAAAAGCTTGCTTGTATAACTCCAACTATTTTATTTTTTTGTTTATGTCCTAAATCTATGTTACAAACGTCTAAAAGTAACCAAAGAATAAATAAAAGCATCATAAATAAATAAAACAAGGAAATAAAGAAAGTTAATTAACATAAGTAATAATCAAAATTGTTCTATATTACAGGTATCGTCGTCGTTTGATTGATGTTAAATTCTCTGTCGATAGAATTGAGGACGTGGCTCTCTTATTTGTCGTTTGAGTGTTCGATTGAGTTGGTACAGGAGAAGATGAATTTTGATTATCATCGGTTGTTTCTGGATCGTTTGACATCGAAGAAAACGATGAAGTAGGATTTGAAAAAGTGGAAAGCTTCGAAGCTAGTAAGTCACATTTCTTCGAGCGATTCCAATGTTTGAAGAGATTAGATAGAAAAAACGTATTGTCAGTCGATTTCCGAAATTTCAAACGAGCATTACATTGGCAGATGACAGTAGCAGTATCAGCTGAAGAAGAAAGCTGTAATGTATAATCCTTCCCTTCCATCAAGTGTAAATGTTGCGATCCATTACTTTTTTTTGGATGGTAACCCACTTATTGGTGGATGAAATTATGCTTGAACGATAATCAATGTTTATTGGAAAAACAGAAGTACAAGTTGTATTAGCTATTGATGGAGTAATGATAGCACTAGAAGTCGGTAAAGCTGTTGTGGAAAAAGATAGATTTGCTGTTGAACTTTGAATAGAAGATTGAGATTTCGAAACATTTTTTGCATCTTCAAGGTGCTTCTTTTGAAATAATTCGGTTAAATATTCAATTTGTCCATCAATTCCAACATGAACTACATATGAATTGTTATGATCTTGATTCAATTGTACACAAACATCACATCGGATGGCATCAAAAGCAGATGTTGGAAGGAGAATAGGTGCCAAGATATTTTTGCAAAGAAGAAAAGTATTGATTGAGTTGACAAATTGACATTTGAATATTCGAGCAACATTAGTACACGTCAATTTCTCGACAAGAGAATAAAACTGATCGTCATTAAACGTCATAGCATCTTGTGGCAAGACGTCTAGTAAAACTTTTGGTTTAAACGTAGACATATAATATTACTATTGCAGTAGATAGACAAAAAAATTGTGTTACACGCGATGATAATGAGTTGAAACTGACTGATTATTTTCTCTTTTCTATTAACGTCTGTAAAGAGAGATAGAGAGAAAAACAAGAAAAGGAAAGGAAAGAAAATAAATGTTCATCGGCTATATGAATAAACTAATGAACGTTAATAATCATCTTCCACGCCTTTTGAGAGACGATTGTTGTGTTTTGACTTTTGTCATAAGCTGTGAACTTTTTCTTTTTCGTTATGATACTACAAAGTGCTTACTTATGTTTTCTATATTCGAATTTATGTCAGCGCTGGTGCCATTCGATCGAGTTTCTTAACATCTACACGATTTATTAGGATTTTTAGCACGTTTCTACATTTTCGAGTTTTTGAAATTTTTAAGACTTGGTGGATTGAATAGTTTACCTTCGAAAGTTTAAAGGCTATTTTAAATTAAATTTCTAAAACATTCACTTTGTGGCTTCGTTTTGATTTAAAATGTCACATCCATACCCAGTGCGCTAGTAACAATAAAGGTAGAAAAAGCACACATAAAGTAGTGAAAAACTGCAGTATAGCCATCAAAGAACGAGTTATCTATAGTGACACTCTTATAGAACTCGATCTTTAAATTAAAAAGACTTATAACCTCTTTTTGGATTGCAGACTTACTCTTTGGAACAGAAATAATTTCTATTTATGAGTAGTCTAGTACATCATTGATTGAACAGTTTGAGTAGAGTATACATAATATTGATATACACGTATATATTTAACAAAGGTATTCAAAATATCGAAGCAGAATGAACTAACGGGTGGCGCATAATGAATGAGCCTCTCCGTATTTTTCATTTTTCTCCCCTATTTTTCGGCATAGGAAAGCAAATATTTTTATCAAAAGATTCCTCGTGAAATTCTCTACAAAACCATATATTTTTATTATTTTAAATAATCTCCATTATTTTGTGACATCCGATACAATCTATTCGTCCAAGAATTACAACTTTCAAAGACAACAGTTTTTAGAACTTATTTCTTCTACTATTGTTCCTTTGAATATCACTCTATTGAAAACAACGAAATATACCATAAGATGCAGCTTGAACAGCTCTACAAACTGCAACGTAAAGTTTATTGTAATTGTGTACTTTTTGTTTTCAAAAACAAAAAAACTTTTGTGTGATCTAATTTTGCTATTCTGGAAAAATGATTTTTTTGTACGAACGAGAGTATCTTTTTCTTAATTTATCTTTTTATCAATTAGTATAGTTCTCTAAATAAAAACAAAGTATATCACAAGATGCAGCGTGAAAAGCTCTACAGTTTACAAAGAATAGTTTATTTTCTTTCTATACTTTTTACGCTCAAAGAGGCCTCGAATTCTGTGCGACCGGTTTCCCATAACAGCAAAATACTGGTCGCACAAAGTTTTTCTGTTTTTGAATACAAAAGATACACAATTATGATAAACTTTATTTTGCAGTTTGTAGGGCTGTTCAAGCTGCATCTTATGGTATATTTTGTTGTTTTCAATAGAGTGATATTCAAAGGAACAATAGTAGAAGAAATAAGTTCTAAAAACTGTTGTCTTTGAAAGTTGTAATTCTTGGACGAATAGATTGTATCGGATGTCACAAAATAATGGAGATTATTTAAAATAATAAAAATATATGGTTTTGTAGAGAATTTCACGAGGAATCTTTTGATAAAAATATTTGCTTTCCTATGCCGAAAAATAGGGGAGAAAAATGAAAAATACGGAGAGGCTCATTCATTATGCGCCACCCGTTAATATATATTTTGACCTCTTAAACTGAAAAATGAAACCATATTTTTCAGTTATATTTGAGTCATGAAAGAGCCATATAACAATAATATAAGTAATTTGAAGATCACCTTGCGTTATATTAATTCATCGCTCGTTTCATCTCATTGATTTCAATCTTTTACGATATTCGATATACCTATATTGGTTGACTAATCTATATAATCTGGTCGTGTCGGCATTTATTACGACAAATCTAACCGGTTCAACCTCCACTAGATACTATCTTCATCTGAATAAAACCTAATCTCACACTTATAAAGTAAAGACATTGATTGACAAAGCGTCTCATAGACTTTATCGATCAATGAAAAGAAACGACAGATAAATGTATAGGTGTACATTTCATTCATTGACTAAAAGAAGTTTTAATAATGGAAAATATTTTCTGTCCTGTGTTTCTGGGCCAAGTTTATCATATTCACTTTGAGGAAAAAGCTGAGATTCCCAAAAACATTTGGTGGTTTTTAATTTTTAAAATGTGTGTTTGGGCAACTGAATATATTTCTCTGCTTGGATTGGTTACTAAGCTGAGTCTATTAAAATGAACAAACGAAGATGTATAGCCAACTTGTAGACAGTTGTTATTCAGAAATATTGCTCTCTGATTGTAAATAAGAATGAGCCTTCAAATGATTTTCTAAAACAAAAATGTATTTTTTCTGCTTCAAAATCTGTTGTCAATTATTCAAAACCTTTAAAATGTTTTAATCGCAGGTTTTAGTTGGTATTGTAATATTTCAGCTCATCTAGAACTCGTTTTAGCCTTCTTTGGTGAACTCATGATGGCACATTATGTTTTTTTTGACCTCATTGTCGTTTCTTACTTTTAATAACCTTAAAAACTGGGGATCAACTTTGTCTAACTTTCAGATAAAGGTCAAAAAGCTTCACTAAAAACCAAGCTTAATTGCAATAATTTTTGGATTTTTGAGATTTTTAGGGATTCAAATCCAAAAAAATCCGCTTTTTCCCCCTTGGTTCATTGACTTGATTAATAAACGATTTTGGTGGTGTCTTTATACTGTTAACAGCTGGTGCTGTCGATTCATTCTTATCGTCGGTAGGATTAACCGGTCTGTTTGATGAGAGTAAATTTTCTGAAACATTTTTTTCTTCTTTCTCTGTTGCTTTGGAGTCCTAAATAGAGAATGAATCCTTCATATTTTCAAAATTGAATTACAATTACCAACAAAAATCCAAATAACAAACTATAAATCCAACACCTTAATGCAGCGAATTCTATTACATATCTCACAGAATATATTGTTTACCTCCAATAATACTGATGGTGATATAATAAAACCAGATATTTGCCCACCAGTAACTCAAAAAAAAAACGAACGAAGCGACACATGAACCTACTAGAGCAACTATTTGACATCAATACATTTTGGTTGGAACAGTAGCAATAGGTCCTGAAAAAGTATCTCGTACATACAATTCGTTTGATCAGTATTATATCTGACCTGCAACGAGAGTAACTGCTGCTAAAATACTAAAAATACTTGATATCCACGCTCTCGATAAAGAAAGTTTAGTTCTCATTGGTTCTAAGAACACTTGACCCATCGAGTATATTATCCTATTCATCGTAATTCTGTTATATAAAAGTCATTAATAGTATAGTAATACATACCCATCCATAATAAAATGGATTATAAACGACGCAAAGACAACAATCCATCCTTGTTTGTTATCAAGAATAAACTTTGATTTCGTCATGTTTATTAATTATTCTCTTTGAAAAAAATAACCACGAAAAGCGTTCTTATAAATAAGACTGTAAACGTTATTATTTGAAAATGATAAGATAAAGAACATTATCATAGAACATGTGAAACTTATCAGTTGTTGGAAATATGAATCATTAGGCAAAAGCCAACTCCATGCGTAATTCTTCTATTACGAAACATGATGAAACTTAAATGGGGAAATACATTATTTTCAAGAAATTTATCCAAATAATAAGATTATTTCTAGAACTGATATTAGAAAAATCTTAACGTGACAATATTATTCATATTTTTATTACGAAAAAATAAACATTCATACTCGTTTCATACCAATTAACACATTGGACACGAATCAGTTTCTTAGGAAATTTTTGCAAGATGTCATTTTCATGAGTAGTGCACTTCTAATAAATGCACTTGATGATCTTTTTGTTATTTTCCACCGGTTTATTTTTTTCGTGTTATATATAAAATATGCAAGAAAAAGGAGGAAAATTCCAGGCTTTTCTCTGTTATTCTTATTCCTCTATCGTTTTACTATATAAAGACGAATGAAATTTTGCGATAGTCCACGTGTCGTTCGAAGAAATGTCTGATGACGAGATGGATTCAAATATCTCGAATGAAATTAAACCAAAATCGGATGATAAATTTATAGAAGGTGATGGTCTCGTCGATGAAGTAACTACGGACGAAATCATTAACTTTATAGTTCATAAAATTAACTGTGATGCGGAACAATATTTGCAAACTCATGAGATTAGCAGATGAGCAAAACTTTGTCAATGGAAACCGACCGCTAATAAAGAGATGGGATTGGTACAAATGCCGAAACTGGAACACTACTGAAGCAGTAGTCAATTGTACGGATTGGAGATCATTCGAAATGCTATGCCGAGAGAGAGGTTTGAATTACTCATCAAGCTTTGGCATTTGTCAAATAACGATAACAAAGATTCGAACCAAGATAGGCTATTCAAGGTGAAACCAATCTTGGATTTATTGAAAGCTAGATTTTCGTCAGTATATACGCCTGCCTCGGTTGTGAGTACCGACGAAACCATGATACTATGGCAAGATAGGCTTTTGTTCAGATAATATATTCCTGGTAAAGCACACAAGTACGGCTTACAAATGTACAAGCTAGCGACTACCAATGGATTGGAACACTAAGAAGTAATCGTACTGGACCCGGAAGCAAAGTTCTTCAGGGAAAGCTTAGTCCTGGTGAAGTTTATGAAATCTAAAATAAAGACGGCATAAAATTGATCATGTGGAAAGACAAACAATGATGATATTTGTAAAGCCATTTCATTTGGCAGTTGTGATGAACATTGGAAAAATCAATAAACTAAATGAACGCATCATGAAGCCAGGCAAGGTACCGATTTATCAGATCAACTATCAACATATCATACATGCCTCAGACGGTAAATAAAATGGTATCTTTACTCCTTGGTACGTCGATCAAGAAGCAAAAGCCTGGTTTAAAACAACAATCAGCACGTTATTCAAAGCGCTAACTGCTATGAGAAGGAAAAGGCACAACAGTCAAGAGAAGTGACCAATGCTGCGGTACAGTGAGTAAAAACTTTCTGTTCTGGCTGTGATAAATTTTTTTGTCTGAAGTATTTTAATGATAAGTATTATGTTATTTCATATGAAATGTTCAACGACAATTATAATGAAACAATATATTTGACAATAAAAAAGTGATGTTTTTAGTAAATTAGGAATTGTTTTTAATGTTTGTGACGAGATGAGTTAGTAGGTTTACCACCAATTGTTCCATCATGATTAAGATCCACGTGTAATAGTTTTTCTAGCTTATTGATAAAGGCACCACCCTTAGGAGGGTGAACATTCGGGGATTGTCCAATTCCACCGTACTGATTCGAATATGAACCATAATTCGAAGGAACAGAATGAATGAGAGAAGGATTGTAGTTTGTAGGAGGAGGATTGCCATATGCATTATAACTTGGAGGAGCAGAAGGAGTTGGAGATCCGAAAGATGAAGCATAATTTGGAGGTGTTCGAAAGCCTCCTCCGTATTGATTATACTGTGGAGGAACAGGAGAACCACCGTATGAATTGAAGTTTGGAGGAACCGGAGGACTGCCATATGCATTATAGTTAGGAGGGTGAGTAGGTGGTCCGTACGATGGATAATTTGGTGGTAGTCCAGACCAATTATCCATAGGCCCATTGGGATTAAAATTCTGAGGTGTTGAATTCATAAATTGATTAGGAGAACCACCTCCGGCATAGTTTCCACCTGGACCATACATATTCGGATATCCTTGACCATGATAATCTATTTCAAAATGAAATGAAAATTAAAAATGATTTATACTACATATGCGTATTCAAGAAGTCTTGCAATAGATGTTTTAAGTAAATCTTGAGATTGACGATGAGAGAAGAAAATTTTTCCATTTTCTCATCTTTTTTCCTAATCAAGAGCTCTACTTATATATGTTACATTAGTCTCATATGAACATATTATCAGTTGCATTACAAATATTTATCGTTTAAGTTTACTAATGAGTAAAAAACGATTAGTAATATGTAATATGATCTTACCCATTTATTCGAATATTGTAATAAATAGACGAAGCTGTGAGAGAACAAGTTTTAATATGATGACTAAAATAAATGGCAGAATGTTGTTTTTTCTTTAAGTTTCTATTCAATCGACGATGTAATTTATGACATACACGTTGCTTACCTTACGACAGAATCGTTTTTTTTTTCTTGTTTCGATTTCTTTTTCCTTCTTTAATAGTGATTAATATTCAAATTAAACTTTGAAACATTTCTCTTTTTTTCTTGATTTCTTTGCTATGAATGAATCACTATATACATTATTGGCTACTTGAAAGCATCAAGAATAGCTGCCTATGAATATGCATGCCGTTAAGGTAATAAAAATCTCTTTTTTCTTCCTTTAAAAAAGTAAGTAACAAAGACAAATAGTAATGCTGTGATTCGTATTTTTTTTCTGGTGTCGATATATTGCATAATTTTATATTGTCTACTAAATCTATTTGATCATTCAACAGAACTCTTAACACATTTTTGACTGTTTGTCGTGAACCTCTCGCATCGAAGTTAAATACTAAAGCTATTGATTATTCCAATGACATTAGTAAGCTGGTTGTGTAAATATCGAACACTCTGTTCAAGTCGAATTTCTAATTAATCAATTTTCAACTAATGGATAATAGAAAAGAGAAAGTTGACTCAAGTTATTGACTTCTACACAACTGGATTCTTCTTCGAAAGACATGATTGTTTGAAAATGATTCTTGATGGTATCAATGAAACACATTGCTGATAGATTGATCCTGAATTGAACCATACAAATTTTACTAGATATATATCGTATAATCTTGATTCTTTTTATGAAAGATGCGCAATGAAAAAGCCCTATTGATTTGTTCTGATAATATTATGTTTCACTGTATTCATCATCGAGAACAGATGCTCTAGTTCACGTTATTTCAAAAAAAGTGGGACAATATTCATTTGGATTTTTTGTATCTTGTGCAAATATTTGATGTCAATAAGATTCATGTTTTGCCTGGCAATAAAAGGCGAGTTTTTCGAGGTAAAAACTAATTTTTTCTCATTTTAGTAAATCATACTTTGGATTATTATTAGTGAGAGACAATATGAATCCCCGAGTAAGTATTTACTGCTTTACTTTTCTCTGAAATAATCAAGATAGAACATTATAAAACATTATTAGAAATTTCAAAAAATACTTGTTTACATAAAGATTCGAATAAAATAAATAATTTTTCTCATAGATTTTGGTTCTATTAATTGTCATTGGCCTCCTTACTGTCATCATTGCTCAAGAGAAGGACAATGAACGTAATCTTCGCTCAGCAACATGCATACGTGTAGATCGTCGAGGACATCCTTGCCATCCAGATACCGGTTGTGGAACTCATTATTGTCGCTGCATATTCAACAACGAGACTGGAAAGGGTGTGTGCGATTAAATAGCTCGAACATAATATTCGATAGACTCTAGAAAAACTATTTCTTAGTGTGTTAGTTGGTAAAGGATTGCATTATTGCTTCAATCGTTTAATAAACACAAAATTTTTTGTTATATTTTCATGTCTATAATGAGTACGATTGATTTCGACTTACTAAAATGATAAAAATCAATTAAAATAACTGATAACAGAATTATGGCAAGAAATTGAGCGAAGTACAAGGTACCACAATCACGAAACAGATAGAGAGAAATTCTTGTTAAATCTTATCTATTTTAGAATAGCTTCTTGCATGCATGTAATATAAATGTTTGAAACATATATGAATTTAATGATAGAATGTATCCAATGGGTTCTATGGTCTTTTCTAATTCTTTCTGAATTCGACATAACAAAAACGTAAATTTTTCGCCGAACACGTGCGTGTAGTGAGTCTAAAAAAGAATGAATCCATTCTCTAGTATGTTTATAGATATTAACTCTTTCTACGTCAATAAGAATATCTAGAACAACAACACACTAAGATGCCCGATAATAATCTCAATCTCGTTACTATCTTAAATCTCACTATAACTATCATTGCATATCTTTTATTATGATTCATTCAGTGAAATCTTTTGTAAAAACTTTATTTTTACCAAAATACCAAGAAAACCATAGGCATGATCAATATATTACTAATATAATGACAACATTCATCAGACAAGAATCGAAGTTGTACAATTAACTGTCGATAAATTATTTAAAACAAACGAGACATAGGTTTATCGAAATCCTTATAAGAGAAAAACAAAAAGAACACCATACTTATTAGTTAAGATATTTCTTCATAAAAATATCATGTTGATCTTCATAATAAATCAACATCATCGAATAAAGTATGAAAAATTTGAAGATGATTTGATATTATCTCAATGAATAGCAAACGATCATATTGGCTTTTGATTAAAAGAACTTTATACTTCACAAAACATTTATTTTTCGATCTGTATATATATATCCAATCTTCTAAAGCCCAAAAACTGACCTACAAAATATCGAAAATATGCTAACCTTCTTATTATCACCTAATAATCGTTAGATCTTTATCGATATAACCATATTTTTCATCTATTATTAACAGAAAATTTGTGGACGATGTGTATAAAAAATCGAGAAAGAAGGAACAAAATGATGCATTAATTTGCTTATTTAGTTATTAGAATTTTGTAGTATATTTTGAATGAGGATTTTGCAATAAAGTAAGCTGTTAACGTTTTTCTGTAAATGTTAGCTTCTAGAGCCACATATCAATATTTGTATAGAAAACCGCGCAAGGATAATTCACAACTTAAAGCAAGAATAGCCAGTCCGCTGTATCCATAAAGGGAATACACTAACTTTAGACCTGTTACGTTGAATTAATAGACCTGAATACAGCTAAACATAAGTAACTAAATTATTAATAAAGAAGTAAATAAGCATTCATTCAATATTTTTCTTTTTCAAGTGAATTCTTTTTTTATTTTGTTCTACCTAACGACCAATACGAATAAATAATTGTTGATAAATATAATAATATTTTATTCAAAAACGAGAAACAAATGCACAAATGAGTGCTAGTATCAGTGAAAGGTAAGAAGTTATTTGTTTTGTTCCTGCAGAAATACGTCGACCATTAATATCTGTTAAACCATTTTTGGCTAAAATATTCTTTACTTCATCAAGTGTCGTATCTTCATTGCATAAATTTCGATTACAATCAATAGTAATAGATGGGCCAAGGTCACCATCGAAAAGAAAAACTCTAGCACCATGATGTTCTTCACAACCACGTGATATCATCTTCTTTTTTCCTGTGTCAAATTTCAACGAGCAGACCTCTTTTGGAGAACACGTGATAACATTGTTCTTCAAATCATAACACTGGATTGAACCACTTCGTGAACGATTATCGATATGCAGTGCAAGTTCTTCATAGATACGTCTAGCATCATAATTACGAACAACCATTTCATCAACTCTCTTCTGTGCATAGACGACAGGACAATTAGTACTTTCTGAACATGCATAATCAATTTTATAAGATAAATAGGGTCCAGATGTAATGTATATATAATCATTCGAAAAATGTGCAATTTTATCAAAATTTATAGAATAGGTTTTATCGTTATATTGGAAACTCATACTAAGTAAGCATTTGGATAATGAAGTGCGTTGTTGACATTGTCCATCAGAAATACGAAATGGTTCACCGAATCGACCATAAATAGTACAATTAGTCATACATTGAAGAGTGCACGCAGTATTCACAAGTAATAAAAACACTAATAGTAACGCAAACATTTTCTGTATTAATTTCAAATGCAATAAAAGCAGTTTTATATATACATATCAATCACCACGCAAAAAAAAACGTAGTTATTTCATATGGGATTTTGCAATGTCAATATTCTTTCACGTATTCTCATATTATTTTTTTATTGACATTCGTGACACACATTACTAAAACCTATAGAAAATAAAAAATAAATGAATAATCACTACCTTTATGTGAGCATATAGGTGTGTGAGGGTGATTAATTTCTGGCATTGTATCACTTTACTAAATAAAGAAACGCCATTTAATTTTGTACATAGATCATCTTTCAGTTTGACTAAAAAGCATGTGTAAAAGTGTGCAAATCATTTGGCTTTAGTATGATAGAAAAAAAGGGCAAAGAGTAGAGAAAAAGTAATTCGCATATTTCAGAAGTGACAACTTCGATATTTTTCAAGTCACAAGTCAAGTCAGGGATGTTAAAAATTTTTCTAAATCAAGTAACATCCTTCCAGATGGGAGGTATCGTTTCGATCGATTTTTTTATTCACTCGCACTCCTATTTCACTTGCCTAATAGTTATTTATAACTTTTCAAGAAATAATTTATCATAAACAAAACGAAACACAAGTATCATATATTTACAATAAACAAAAAGAAATTTTATTGTTATGATATCAGCTAAATAGTGATTAAACAGCATAGCAAAATAGAGTGAAAGACGCTTTCTTTTTCCATAAAAAAAGATAATTTTTTCGACCTTACTATAAAGAAATTTGGTAATGGTGCCATTACCTATGGTTTACCCTAAGTATTTCTGATATGTGATCAATATGCAGAAACAGATCTACATGATTTACTATCGTATAAACATTTATTGACAAATAGATTTTCTTTTATAAGAAATTATATGACTAAGTTAGATAAACGTACCTATGTGTTCAATTGCAGTCAAACTCCGATAAAACATTGTACTTGTAAGAGATTACGTCCAGTCAATTCCAGCATGCTCTACGCTTATTGATCATTATATATTATCATTGTTAATCAGTCATTAATAGAAGGGACTCATTGACTTTCAGTAATAACCAGCGATTGATCATGAGTTAATAACTAACCAATAATTGATTAACTGACTGATTATCAATTAATTAATCGTTGAGTATCTAATTAATAACTGATTAATTGAATAATTATGTACTAATTACTTGAACTCCCAATCATTAATAAATTAATAATAAACTAATAGTTTGTTAATTAATTAGTTAGTAATCATCCATGTAATGATTAGATATTCGTATTGATCATTTGGTACACCTTGCACTTAACTTTATTCTTTAGAAAAATAAATGAAGTGTCTTCCTCATTGTAAAAAGTTAAAATGAGCTAGAGTACTTGCGACACCTCCTTTTATATCTCTAGACGTCAGTATGAACTACGATGCAGTTGCTAGAAAAGTTGCGACATGGATAATAATCACAACAGAATATTTTTTGTTTTCTATGCCAAAGGTTTATTTTTCATGTTAAACGTTTGTAAAAGTCCGTTGAAACATAACTATAGTTCGTGCATTTTTCTTTAGGTTTACTTAGGTCTGACCAAAAGTCTCTAGATTATTAAAAAAAAATATAAAGAGAAAGAGAAAGTTGAAGCTTTATTTTATTAAATGCTCAAAATAGTCATCATGATCATTTATACAAAGTTTCATCCTTTCTAATAAGTTGTCAAAAGTTTTTTAAAATTCTTTCAGATTTTTTCCATCAACTTGGATATCGCACGAGCCAATAATCACAGTGCATGGTCAGGTGAATATGGCGGATGTGGCATTATATTGATACCTTCTTCCATTAAAAAATTAATAACATCGGAATGAATGTGAGGTCGAGCATTGTATTGAAACAAATTTATATCTTTTGTACCTGCTGACTTTGTTTGTTTCCATGTTTCCTTCATGAGAGGCTAGAGGCAATTTCCAATACCATAGTTGTGATCTATAGTCTTGTCTTCGTTAACAGCATATTCAAAAACAGGACTATCTCAATTAAAGAAAATAGAAAATAATATTTTTGGTTCAAATTTATCTTGACGAACAATAGTAGTTGATGATTCATCTTCGTCAGCCCAGCTTACATTTGTTGACCTGCGATGAATCCGCCTATGGTAAGACCATATCTCTTCATCTATTATAAGTTGAATGAGGATCATTGTTGAAAATCTCTCATACTAGTTCAATATTTTTATATGACAGCTCGGATATTGGACGACCAGATCGAGGATCCTCATTGACGTGTTCTCTTCCTTCATGGAAACGCTTTGCCCATTTTGCAGCTGTTGGATACGATGGAGCCTTAGATTCTAACGCTGTTGCAAGCTCTTCGTGAATTGTCTTTTGATTTATCCCTCAAGTAGTTTGAATTTTTATAGAATATCGATTGTATTCATTATCTATTTTTGAAAATTGTTTTAATTCGAATTAAAGCTTATCGAAAAAAATACTACAACTAAGCCTCAAACAGGTTTACTATATATAGTATTATAGATAAGTCAGTCCACTATTTATCCATGCACAACACTCTTCGATATTAATTGGTTTATAAAACTGCCACTAGCAATCTGGGAAACTTTTGCTCAGACCTAAGTATTATATACAATCGAAACGTAATAACATTTTTTAATAAGATGGATTTAATAATGATAATAAATATTGACATGAAAATATTTTATAACAAATATAATTTTGAATAAATATTTTGAAAAAATCTCATTCACATATGAGAATTCATAATATTAAAATAACAATTATCAATCACAGTTTTCGTTATTTTTGTTTGTTTATCAATAATGTTATCTTTTTTTTGTGAAACATTTTCTTTTTTTTGTACAATATCATCAATGTGTATATCATATATCCCCCCTATTAGTTGGAAAGAAAAGAAAAAAAACGTGTGTATGTATAATATGCTACATTGTACATACATATTTTTTTGTAAGATAAGTTGAAAAAACATATTGCTTGGTTAATGATGCATGACTATGAATAAATGGTGGTGAGAAAGTGATATTTCGTCATACCAAAAGGAGCAAGCTTTTAACAACAACGTCTTCAGTGTAAAACCAATACAATATTTTAGTAGGTAATAGTTACGATAAAAAGCTCTAAAGAAAAGAAAGCAATCTTATTATTTTAATTGGAAAAAATGTTTTTTAGCATTAAAAACTAAGACAATTAAGCACTAAATTAAGTAAATACGAAATAGACATAAATAAATAAGGTTATTTTTTACAAGAAAGAACAACTAATAGACCTGAATATAATGAAGAAAATCAGTTTACAACAAAAATGCACATATGACTATCCTGGTAATGAGCATATAATGGTCAGGAGCAATAGCGAAGATGTGAAGTCAGCGGGAGGGCGAGCGATAGGTTAAAGATAACTTCGAAAACAGTAAGGCTTCGAACGCTTTCATTAGATATAATTCGGAGAAGTACATTTCTTTGTTCTATGTCTTTCTATCATAATTTAGATGGTAATTGATTAAAGAGATCGTTGATTTTTTCTTACTCTTTTAAAGAACATTTTAAATTTAGTTCTTAATAGTCTTATTTTTTGAGGGTCATTTTATATATCGACAGGACTGAGTGTTACACAATTTCCGTCTTTTACATTGTTACATTTATGTCATTTGAATAATAAAAGTAAACTTCCTGAAATTTTCATCACAGAAAGAGACCATTTAGATCTACTATCTGTTCCAAAATAGAAGACACCTTACAGTTTTTTGAATAACTCTTGATAGGAACAAGATAGAGACCTGCGGTTTTCACCATTAGAAAGAGAAATGTCGGGGGCATCGAAACACCTAAACTCGCCCCCCCCTCTTGCAACCCCCCTCCTTTGTTCCAAATGGAGATTTTTGGGAAACTGTGCCTTGAAAATTTTCCATTACCATTTTGATTCTGAGGATGCCAGTTGATAGCCCTGCCTTTTTTCTATCGAATAAAACCAACCCGACCTTTTTCTGACTTTCCTACGAGATGCTAGACCTCATGCACTGAATGCCCTAAAATGCTTGATTTTCACCTAGTCAGTGCTTTTTTATCAACTTTCAGATGCCCAAATCTGCCAATAATAGGTTTTGGACTATGCTGAATATTATGGCATCATTTATAGTGATTTATCACCTCTCACTCATATCTTTAGGGTTGGGTGTGGGGTGTAGGTGTGAGATGTGGGTGAGAGGTGATAAATCACTATAAATGGTGCCATAATATTCAGCATAGTCCAAAACCTATTATTGGCAGATTTGGGCATCTGAAAGTTGATAAAAAAGCACTGACTAGGTGAAAATCAAGCATTTCAGGCCACTCAGTGCATGAGGTCTAGCATCTCGTAGGAAAGTCAGAAGGAGGTCGGGTTGGTTTTATTCGATAGAAAAAAGGCAGGGCTATCAACTGGCATCCTCAGAATCAAAATGGTAATGGAAAATTTTCAAGGCACAGTTTCCCAAAAATCTCCATTTGGAACAAAGGAGGGGGGTTGCAAGAGGGGGGGGGCGAGTTTAGGTGTTTCGATGCCCCCGACATTTCTCTTTCTAATGGTGAAAACCGCAGGTCTCTATCTTGTTCCTATCAAGAGTTATTCAAAAAACTGTAAGGTGTCTTCTATTTTGGAACAGATAATAGTATCAGTAGAAATTACATTGATTTCCATTTAGTCAGAGCTAAGTCAGTTGAAATATATTGATCGTTATGGAATTTTAAAAAATGAAAGTTTTTTTTCAGAATGAAATAACACTAGCAAATTACTATCAAGTGAAAGGATGTGCAAATAAATGCACCACACTGCAATTGTTCAGTTTTTCCATAACTTTCGCAACATCAGATGATTTCTTAGTAATTATAAATACATTTAATGAAAAGGTAAAAACATCATCCGTTACAGAATTTCGTCCTTTTCCAAAAAAAATAAAATAAAAATTTTGCAAAAGAGTTAATATTCATCTTCAACATAAAATTCTCCATCTAATGAACCATCGTTTACGAAGAATCATCAAAAGAAAATTTTCGACGTTTCTGAAGTCTACAGTTTTTGAAAAAAATCAAAATAGATATATTCAAAAACTAAATACTTCATTTTATTCAGAACTCGATTCTGCCTTCAAATTAGTGTAAACATATGTATATTTATGAAGAAAAACATCAAAAGTATTTCAATAGCTTAGAAATATATTCATTTTCAGATACAAATGAAGTTCTGTAACACAGCAATTTTAGAAAAATAATGAGTTACTTTACTGATAGCTTCTGTTAGTCAATATTTTATTAAGATTCTATGAAACTGATACCATAACGCTATTTTCAGCTTACTCTTTCAGCTAATGTATGACTCAGTAGGATTGGTCAAGAACAATATCAGTGAGTCAAATTTGCTTTCTTATGCATGTCTCTCCTTTCGAAAAATAAGACAGTAGCTCTTAAATTTTGTTTTTATAAGACTGTTGATATCTAGTAACTTATCAAAAAACTATATATATTTTGAAAGAGCGAATTCCAGTGTATCTGTCTATGATAAAAAGTAAATTTGATATTTTTTCGAAAAATTAATGTATCTGAGAAAATCCTTAAACAGTTGAAAGTAAGATTTGGTAGAGCCATGGATGAGTAATTGTGAGCTGTCTGTTACACTTCACTTTAGAAAACCTCAACTGAAACTGCAACGATTGGTCTTTTTACAAAATGATCATACATAATGATATTATACAGGTTTTTTGTACATGCGTATTTAGTTGCCAACAGATTTCAAAACTGAATTTAACGAAAAATAATAGATGATGCATAGATCGGTTTTAGTGAGAGGTCAAACAAATCGTACTGATAAGCTTTATCTTCAACAAGAACGGCCAAAAAAAGATCAAAAATGAATTTTTATCTGAATTATAACTATAATTCAAGAAATATATATTCTGTTAGAACAGCTAACGAAACTAAAATGGTGTAAATAAAATGAAAACTTTTGTAAAACTACGTTAGGAGAGCAAAACATAAGTTTTATTGGTATTTATTATTGTATTTTAAATAATGATTGTATGGTAGTGATTGAAAGTAAAAAGCTTTTGATGAATTCTGTGGCAAATAAGAGATTCTGACCGTAAATATCCATCTATATAAAAGTGCTTTTGCCGGCGTGACAGATCTTTTTTTTAGGAACCAAATGCAGAGTATATAAAACACTTTAGGCGTTGAATATATATACGTCTATAAGAGATCGTAAATGACAACCTTTTGTAGTAATCGTGAGTTCACCTAGCACTGAAATTGTATAGTGAATAATTTGCAAAATCCATATATCTAGTAAAGACTGATTATTAATGTGTTATTGCCATAGTACATTTAGTAATTTTAGAATTAAATTGCTATCCATATCCAAGTAACTCTGAAACGCAGACTTAACGCGTTTAGTCTGCGTTTGAACGCATTCGGACCCGTTTGTAGCAGGAGTTATACGGAGACGCGTTTATAGTATCAATTTATATCATTTCTGAAAAGGAACAAACGCCTTTAAACGCATCTCTCTGACTGAGACGGTCAAAAACGCGTTCACGCATATCTTTTGGATAAAGATAACTATGAGTTTAGAAATAATTTTTGAAATGCTCGAACAAATTTGACAATATTTATTAATTCGACATAATCCATGAAAGATTTTTATAAAAATATCATCTAATTACTACATAGTTTAGAAAAAGTACAGTTGATTTTTTCCAAGTATTTTTACAATGATCTTTAATCATTTTATGGAATGTAACAAAGTTTTCAGATTAATAATAATAATAATAATCTTAATGATATTCTTTTCAAATGAAACCATTACATTCCTTGGATTAGAAAGTATCTTTTATCAGTAGAAGCTTTTAGTTTAACGAATATTCAGAAATGATAGTCAAATTTGAGTAGTTGATTCAAATTATTGATTGAGAAAATAACAAATAGGAATATTTAAAAATTCATCAAGAAAACTGAAACTAAGAAGCATAATTAGATTTTTATTAGTTTTATAAGAAAAAATATTTTCCACGAATTTATTAAATTATTTTTCTTTTCAACGAAATTAATTTACCCCTCTTCAAGAAATATAGTCTAATTTCTTTTGTCTTGTTTTCTTCAATCAAAAAGTCTACATTTTATCTTTCGGAAATTATCAGAAATATAAATTATTAATTAATATTGAAAGAGATTTATGATTTGTAATACAGCAGATTTCTCTTGAAATAAGTTTTAAAAGGTTGTCTTATTAAAAGAGAAATCTAAGTTATACATAGGTAAGCCAGTAAAGCTCATTGGTTCAAGTAAGTAGACTTCTAATCTAATGTCTTATGTTCTAGCCTCACTCGTCGCACAATCTAAATGTATGTATAAAAATCAAATAAATGTCATAGACGATGCCTCGTGGAAGAGATGATCATGATATGAAGATGATGATGACATAGATCGAATCTGTAGGAATAAGATAGAATTTTTTTCAAAAAAAATTAAACGCGTTTAGACGCGTTTAATGCATCAAATGTTCATCTTATTTTTGAATGCGTTTAGACGCGTTCAAGAAAAGAAACGCGGTTGAACGCATCTGACAGACGCGTTTGGACGCGTCAAATGTTTCAGTTCTGACGCGTCTACTGCGTTTATTGCTTGTGTTTTAAACGTGTTTCAAATGCATTTACAAACGCATTTACTTCCAACAAAAATTCACATGGTAGACATTGAGAAATTAAAAGTTCAACTGTTTTCTCATTCTTACAACTAATTAAAATTACTGTGAATTAAACCAGCAAAAAAACTTGAAGTTACTCATAGATGACCGCATTGCAGTATGTAGGTACTCAGATAATAAAACTACATTTATCCAGCACTTTCACACTCTTTCTACAGGATACGATATTTTAGTTGATTGTACATCAGATATTTTCGCAAAGCCTATCTATACCTTAAATTACATTTTGATATGTCGGTATTTCGAAAGCTTGTCAAAGAATTATACATTGTCTCCTACAATTAGTAAGGTACCTTTTAATCTCATTAGTACATCTTCATCTAGGATAGATTTTTCGTTTTCCCGCTATATTTGCAGATAAAATTTGAAAAATCTTATCATTTTCTTCTATTCAGATTAGACATCTATTAATAGTTATAGAAAACGCTTTGTCTGAATTATTAACTATAATTGAAGCAACGTTTTATTTTTTGCTTTTTTTTACCTGAATAATAGAAATTTTTTATATAAGCTATGAATTATACTTCAAGTAAAAATTCATCTTTGACCTCTTCGACAGTTCTGATATTAAAGTCTTCACTTAAATTATAATTATGATTTAGGAAAAAATAATCTATGATATAATTAATTTTAGTGATTTTTAAGAATCAATTTGAAACTTGATATTAACAAAATGGCTTCAAAATATTCCGCTAATAATGATTCACAACATAATCGACGATTTTCAGATTTTGCTGAAGAACCTCGTCGAATGTTATTGCCTATTCAAGGTTATGAAAAAAAACCTCTGGTTTCAATCGAAGAAGCTATTGAACCAATAGTTTCATTTGTACCCGATGTTAAGCGAATGGCATATGTTGCTAAAATGAAATGTGAAAATCCTCCAGCTGATAATCTTTCAATAGATGAATCAGCTTCAATAATACTTTATTCAATGGAATGGGAACCACAAGAAGAATCTCTTTATTATGTATTAAATACAACTCTTCGTTCTGAAAATCGAAAAAAATTAGTTCCATGGTTTTTATTCTTAAAACTAATTTTAACTGCATTTGCACGTCTTCCATCATCACCTCGATTTGTTTATCGTGGAATTAAACGTGATATGAAAAAAGATTATCCTAAAGGAGCAACATTTATTTGGTGGGGATTTAGTTCATGTACATCAACAATAGATGTTTTGGAAAATGAACGATTTTTGGGTTTAACAGGAACAAGAACTCTTCTTACTATCGAATGTATAAGTGGAAAAGATATTCGTAATCATTCGGTTTATCAAAATGAAGATGAAATTCTTCTTCCACCTGGACGACAATTTCAAGTTGTTTCTTGTCTTGATCAACCAAGTGATCTTCATATGATACAACTTAAAGAAATTCAACCACCATATGCACTTCTTGAACCTCCATCAAAAGTAAATCAATCTTTTTTAATTATTTAATCAATAATTAAACTATAAAATTATACTTGAATTCTTTTAAGGATGTTTCACAAACTTTCAACCCAATTTCAGCCACTTCTCAATCACTATCCACACCAATAAGCAGGTATTATTATTATTCTTAGATGTATTCAAAGAAAGTTTAAAAAATAGTTCAGATCATAATTATTTATGCTAAAATAAAATTTATTATTTTTCATAAATATAACATATTCAAAAATTCGAGCATATGAAAAATCATGTTAAAGATAAAGATTTGGTGACTAATCTGAGGTCAAAAATAAACTAGTTTTTTTTCAATTAAAATCATTTATATTGATACATACCGAACATATAATATTTTATTTCTAAGCTTATCTCCTACATTAATATCTTCTTGTATATTTTCATAAAATTTTATATCACTTATAACTTAGATTCATTGAAAAATATATTTCTATAAATATATCTTTTGAAAGAATAAGTTTATCTTTCTTATTATAATCCTGATCTTTACTGTCTTAACAGTAAATTACTTTCGAAAAAGTTTCACTAAATTGTGATAAATGAGATCTCGAATATTATCTAGTTATACCAAGCTGTCGAAGACGAACTGTTGACTCATTTTTTTTCTCTACTACTTGAAAGTGTACTTTAAGAAATACAGTAAAAGTTGAATACTAAATATCAAATGAACGGTATGATAATGACAGTTTAATTTAATTGGTTAAAGTCACGGCTATTGGAAGTTACAGTAGGAGACAATTTCGAAATATTAAGTTGATCATCAAACATCTACATTTTACTAATATTTCAGAAAATCGATATTGCTTCACCGAGATTTACAACGAATTAGTGAGAAGTATTTTCAATCAGCTGAGCTAATTACGGATACTCGAGATCATAGATAATGTTTTTGCAAAATTCCGACAAGTTGCATTTCAAGAAGTTGTATAGTAAAGATCGTATCTTATATCGCAGTAATAGTTAAGAGATATATTAAAGCATAAATTTAACTATTTTTGAAAACTATAGTTTGTGTATAATGTGATAAGCAAAAATTTTGATTAACAATAGATTTGTGACTGATATCGAATTGTCGCTTAATAGATAATTGTGATAGATTAAAAAAATTTTCAATGACTTTCGTTTTACTCAAACTTTTTTTTGTGATATGAAATCTTGTATATAACATAGAATTTTATATAGAATATGAGTAAGTTTTTTCTATAGATTTTGTCCGTACAAAACACAGTTTTAATCTGAAAATTATTATTTTTTGAGCAGAACAGAAGTTTTAATTAGTTCAATATATGTAGAAAAAAGAAAATAATTTTAGTTTCACATATCTCTCCTATTTAATTAAAGCTTTGTTTATTTATGTATAACTAAACAATAGTTGAAAAGTACGAATCAAGATTTCCTTGAATATTAAATTAAATTAATTTAAATTATTTATTTTAGTCCACCATTACCAAATAATCTAATAAAACCATTTGGTAAGATTAAATTCGATTTCTTTAATTTTTTCTTATTAAAAAATTTTTCCAAATAAAATAAATAATTTTTTTAAAATTTATTTTAATTAAATTTAACAACCAAATCATTTTGAAAATTGTTCATGGAGATAATCAGAAGATCAAAGTCATTGTGAATATCACTGTCTGATATCAACAGTGAAAGATCCCTTTCCTGTTAAAAAAATTCAATTTTTTAAAGAAAAGTTGAAGTGAAATTTTTATCATAGGAAAATGAGCCAGTTTTTTCTTTATGAATATAATATATGGGGAAGAATTTTACGGTAATTTTCTTATGGATAGATCTTTGCAATTACTTAAGGAATACGAAAAAATAAACAATCATTGTAAAAAAAACATATCAAAGTGTACTTATTATGTAAAATTAAAGCTTTTAGCTCAAGACATAAGCAAGTCAATAAAGAGAATTTGTTACGTACATTTTTTATTCTGAAAAAATAATAGATAAGATATTTTAAACTGTCATATTTTGCATTTCAGGTTTTCATCGATTATTACATCAATATTTAAAAATAAAATATGCCATAAGATGTAGCGTGAAAAGTTCTACAATTGATACTAACTCGCTTTTCTTATAGTTGCACTTTTCACTTTCAGAATGGTTAAAATTTCGTGCGACCAGATTTCAACTGTGTGGAAATTAACTACAGAGAATTTCACTTTGTTTTTGAAAATAACTACAATAATTTTTACTATGTAAATTGTAGAACTGTTCACATTGTATCTTTTGATAGAATTCGTTTCATTAGTATAATGTATTACGACATTGAAAAAAATATATATAGAACACAGTCATTATACCTATGTCAGTCGATATTAGCTTACAAAAAATCATTTGTTTTTTTATATAGTATTTTTTTAATAAAATGCTACACAGTTTTCTATCCTAAAGAAATTGTTCTTATTTTTAATGGCACTTTTGAAAAAACTTTATCTATTTCTAACAAAACTTTTACATAATTGTGAGGTATTTTCTTTTTTTCATAGATAATTATTATTTGTATTAAAAGAACTTTTTTATTTCTAGCAAATCTTTTATTATTTCTGATAATAACAATTTTCTCAACTTTTCTGAAGTAGTTTGGGAAAGTGTGCTCAATAAATATATAAACTTAGATCTGTCAGATGTTATAGATATATGATAAATGAAGCAAAAATATTTTGTGAAAACATTTCGGTAGCAATGTTTTTAAAGACAATGTTAAGTCTATAGATGCTCTCATTTTATCTTTCGATTTGTTTCTATCGAAGAAAAAATATTATCTAATTTATAAACCGTGTTATTTTCACTAGGAGATATTAATTATATATACGAATACAATTTACTATCTTTTAGTATCGTATATAATTATTAATAGATAAAAAAAACATTCTATAGAATAATGACTATGATGATTTCTTTCTATTTTATCGCTATTCGAACTTTTCTTTGGTAATATATATGTCTACATAGAATAATCAAAACGTTCGAATACTTTCTGATATTTCCTTGACTGAAGGGAGGATCATACAGGAAAAAGTGAGATACGTTTATGTGTTTGTTTGTACCACGACAAAAGTCAAAAAACATGTTTCTTAGGGAAACCAACAAGAAATCTTAACTTTAAAAAAATCGAATCTTAACGTTTCAGCAAAGGTTTTCGGGGCCGGGGAATTGGATAGTATTATTAGTTTTTAAATTTTTTCAAATCATTTTTTTTTGATAAAAAGAGTCTTTCTTTTTGGGAAAATAATGATTTTTGATAGAGTTTGATCAAAAATTGTCGAGGCCGATGTGTCAAATAGTGTCATTAGTTTTACAAAGTTTTCGAACAATTTTTTTTGATAAAAAAGGCTTCTTTTACGAAATAATGATTTGTGTCGGGATTAGAGGAGAGATCATATAACATAAAATAAGTTTGTAGTTATACAGGTATACTTCCTTCTAAAGTTTATCTCTATCTTTCTGTATCGAAACCAATCTGAAAACGTTATCAGCTAGATTAATATCAAAAGTTTGTAATATTCTAGTTGAAAACTATATGAAGATTAATGGAGGGCAAAGAACACACATCTGGAGTCAAAGGAACTGTCGCTTATACTCCTGTTCAGTTTCTTCCCTTTTAATTATTTTTTTGTTAGGATTAATATGAGGATACAGGAGCACCAAACCATTATGTCAAAACCAATATTTCATCCATAGTTACATGAATAATAACCAAATTTTTACTATATATGTATAACTAAAGGTTCTCTGCAAAATAAAATTAAAACCATCTTATTTAATGACCATACTGTTGACGAACACTGTCTATCATAAAAAATTCTCTTTTTAACACTTATTTTTCAGTGCATGGGAGACATTGTTCATTCTATAACTTGAGAAAGACTCTCAGCGAAAAATTGAAATTTTCACTATAAATGCAGCTTTATAAAATCTATCAAATAAAAAAGAAAAGCAAAAAAAAAATATGTCAATCTTTATTAGTAGGATTCAAACTTCTGAGGAGACAGAGTTTATGAGGCAAAATATATGAGAAAACAGCTAGCTTTTCAAGATTTTGATCGTTAAAAGTTGCATTTTATAAAAAATAAATATCATATTCAAAATCAGCGTGTGAAAATACACCAAAAAACTTTATTTTTTATCAGGAAATATTTTCCATCAAAATTTGTTTCTTTATGAAGGTACAGGGATAAATTACCAAGTAAAAAAGGCTGAGGAAGAATAGAGAAAAATTTAGATGGAAATATTTCATACTAAAAAATAAAGTTTGTAAAAGATTTTCGTACACTGATTCTGAACTTCATGTTTATTTTCCACCAAAACCAATTTTTGACAACTAAAACCTCAAAATATTAACTTAGAAAGAAATCGAGGGGAACGGGGTATAGCTCATGGAAAATGCGTCACGTCCTTTACGGCTAATAATAGATTATCAAACAATTAGTAATTGATTTTATTTTTTTCCTGAGAAGTTTGATCCGAGATGGTCGAAGACGAGTAAATGAAAACTGAGTTGATATGCCAAATAATTCATAGTAAATAATATAAACTGTCTCCAGTAAAACTGCCCCAAAGATAATTGACTATGAAGATTGGAAATCTGGAGTTAGTCTTTCATTATTGATAGGTATTCAATAATAATAAATTAGTAAATCATCGTTTCTAATAAAACTTGACTGATCATTATCGAGCACGGGAAATACGAATTCGAAGTCAGTAAAAACGTTTACAATCTATTTCTTAGCTTTCTTTGATGAACCTCTAGTTGTTTTAAGCTTAACTCACAGATATTCGAGGATTGTGAATCTATATTCGATATTAATTCCAATATAAACAGTTTTCTTTGTTGATTAGTACATGTCGAATCTTTGAGTGAGATTTATACAAAAATATGTAAAAATTAAAGCGACTGTTTGAAGTTCTGTTGTTGAATCTCCATAGATATCAATCGTAAAATTATATTCCAAAATAGACAAAGCTCTTTCCTGAACTACAATGTGTTGTGCTCTATTTCAGCAATTCTTAAATAGTTCTTCTTTTTTAGTTTTTTCGTAACGAGCATATTTACAAATACCTATAAGCTTATTGAGAAGAATTTAAACGAGATGCTTCCATTAACTTCAAAGCTGAACTAATATCGATCGATATAGTGGCGTTAAATATGAAAACGGCTAGTCGTGAGTGACCGAACGACTAGACACTGATTTAAAAGCTTTATCGTAAGTACAATAAGTGAGAGGTGAAGCATTTTAAGAAAATGGCGAATGATTCGATTCCTGAGATAAAATAATTCTTTATTAGATATTTGATGTAATAAAGAACCGTCATAAAAGAACTTCTGAATCCTAATATGGTATTATTTGCTTGTTGTCATTCCGAATTTCTGTTCACTGAATTTTGAATATCATGTGTTTTTTCTTATATTAGGAAATCGTAAGGAAAAAACGCTACGGGAAATCTCAGTGAAAAGTTTAGGCGAAATGCTTTATTCCTGTTTTCTTGATTGAGAAGGCAGTCATATGAAGAACATAACTTTGTATGTGTGTTTGCTCAGGATGCAAGATCAGGCTGAAATAACTTAGCTGAAATCAATGGAAACGTTACGTTTTGTCTCAGTTTTTCATTGTGAACTGCGATTAAACTATAGCCTAGGCGATTCATGTCAGTACTTTATCAATGCACCATAAAAGTCAAAAATTGTTATATATGATGAGAAAATCGTGGGTGCTCGATATTTTTGTAATTTAAGATTGATAGTTTTGCTTTTAGAAATCATTAAATGTGAGATATTCGTTGAATCTGAGTTGGCTATAGCGTCATATTTGTCGAGCGTTTATCTATCAATGATTCTCAAAATACATTGAATGGCTTTAGTTAAGGGTTAAGCGAGTCACCCTTGGCGAGCATTATTTTTACTATCTTGTAGATGAGGTATAAATAGTTTTTATCTAGATTTCAATAAAATAATGGACATGAAAAGAAAAAAAAAAGGCGACTTCAGAACAAGAAATATTTATTAATAATACATTTCTATATTTTTTCTATGAACTATTTTAATATATATGGGGATGACCAGTCTGGCCGAGAGACCCATTAATATTTTTTTTATTGTAAGGATAAAACATATTGTTGTTCGGGTCATAGATAAACCTAGAATGGCCCGAACAATACCATGTTTTATCCTTATGATAGTAGAGAACAGTTACGAGCTCACACATCAGCTGGTACCGTTTCTCTACTGTTATAAGGATAAAACATGGTATTGTTAGGGCCAACCTATGGTTATCTATGACCCTCTCTCATATAACCCGAACAACAATATGTTTTATCCTTACAATAAAATAAATATTAATAGGTCTTTCGGTCAGACTGGTCATCCCCATATATATAAAGAAGAATGGTTGTCTGTTGGTCTGTCTGTTCGCTATGCATTCAGTCCCTGTAAAAGCTACGATCACCAAATTTTTCATTATGCATCCCCAGGCCCGGAGGAAGGTCATAGCGAGGTCACCCACCGAGGGTGTGAGTTAGGTGGGTGTGGGTGAAATCTCACCCAAATTATAGAGTCTTAATTAACACCACTAAACTTTCCATGGTACTTTTCTGAGTGCAGCGGTAGCTTTGTAGAGTGCTGCTACAATTAACAGGGGTGGGATGGTAGTGTATGGGTGAAATTTCACCCAAATTATATGACAATGAAATTTGCATGAATGTTTCAGAAATTTAGTGAATTTGTTATGATTCTAAGACGAATCATTTTGTATCGTTGGTTCTTTGGTCTAAATGTGAAAATCGAAGGCTTCTTATTGATTATAAGGGAATAAAATGTATACAAGTGCTTCGATGATTCACAACTATAGTGTATCCATTAGTTTTCTAGGACTCACAGAAACAACGTATTTGTTGTTTTTCTTGACTCACAACGATGACTTATCTATATATTTAAAGAACAACGTTTGTCTGTTCGCTACGCATTCAGTCCGTGTGATAGCTAGTGTCACAAAAGTTTCCACACTACTATCTTAGCTTTTGAGGAAAGTCATCTTGAGGTTGGAACCATCAAACGAAGTGTGTGGAAGGGGCTGGGTGAAATTTCATCGCGATCAATACAGATCGAAATTCTGATGAGTCTGTTCGCTACGTATGTAGTCATTGTGAGAGGTAGCGTCACGAAGCTATCCGCATCAGTTCCTTGAGTGCGCTAATGGAATTTGGCAGACTGATTGAAGGTGAGAAAAGAAGGCGTGCGTGAAACTTCATCCCAGTCATAAGAAACTGTGATTTTATTCACTTTCTAATCAAATGACGCAGGTCAATGCAATTTTGAGAGTGATCGTGTCCAAAGTGGATGCGAGTGAGAGTGTCAGCTTGAGTCCGATGAGACGAGTCTCGCTGAAGTTGCCTTATGCACGGCGGGAAAAGCTCTGTAGCAGAGGTTCCAGATAGGATGAAAAAAGTTCTATGAAAGAGGTATCACGCACGGCGAGAAGAGTTCTATGGCGAATACCTAACGCATAGCAGGAACAATCCTGTTACAGATGCCTGCCGCATACCGGTAAAAGTCCTGTCATAGAGATTTCAGGGTTGACGGGAGAATTTCTATTGCAGATGGCACAGCGGGGAACAGTCCTGTAAAAGATATGTTATGTACAGCAGAAAAAGTCGGATGGAAGGTACAAAACTTTAACCATATTCTCTTTGCAGTGGGTACCTCCTCTAGTATGTGATTTTAAAGAATGTTCTATATAAGTTCTTTGAGAATTTCAGACTATTTACATCAGGAAAAAGTTTCTCTCGAGTTTATATTTCTTCATCTTTAAGAAATTATTGATATAGACATCAGTAAAACATATTAAAATAGCACTTTTCTTTACAACAACTGAGAATTTTCTCTATTCTTCTCTATAACATCAAATAGAGAGAAAAACAACATCACAGAAGGTTCTCTTTTCTCACAATTCAAAGACAATGAACTATTCCTTTTGCTGATGATCATGTTTTCTCTTTCTTTTAGTACCACTTCGTGCCAGTTTGATAAATATTCCTCCAAATGCCAAATGGAATAATAATGGTAAAACAGTAGCAGGACGACCAAATAATCCAACACTATCTGACAGCTACGGTATATATGTGGATGATGAACAAACAATTTATGTTGCTGATCGTGGAAATCACCGTATCGTCGCATGGGAATCGGATAAAAAAAATGGACAAATAGTGGCAGGTACACGTGGAGAAGGAAATGGTACTCATCAATTGAACGAACCAACAGATGTGATCGTTGATAAAGAGAGAAACAATCTTATTATTTGCGACTACGGGAGTAAGAGAGTAGTTAGATGGCCTCGTCACAATGGAAGCAATGGAGAAATAATTATTTCGAATATTTCTTGTTATGGTTTGACAATGGATGACAATGGATTTCTTTATGTCACTGATGTTGACAAGAATGAAGTAAGAAGATATAGAAAGGGTGAATCACAAGGAATAGTAGTAGCAGGTGGAAATGGACAAGGAAATCGTCTTAATCAGCTCAATTTTCCCCGCTTCATATTCGTTGATCGAGAACATTCAGTATATGTGTCTGATTATAATAATCACCGTGTGATGAAATGGATAGAAGGTGCAAAAGAAGGTATTGTTGTTGCTGGTGGACAAGGAAAAGGAAATAGTCTAACACAATTGTATTATCCTCAAGGAGTCCTAGTTGATCAATTGGGTGCTGTTTATGTAGCTGATAGTCATAATAATCGAATTGTACGTTGGCCTAAAGAAGCACATCAAGGAGATGTTATTGTTGGTGGAAATGGTCAAGGAGCACAAGTAAATCAAGTCAATTGGCCTAGGGGATTGTCATTTGATCGACAAGGTAATCTCTATGCTGTTGAGAATAATAACAATCGAGTACAACAATTTAACATTGAAATATCATGAATTTAATGGGAAGAACTGATGAACAAAACTTTATTTATTCTCACTTATTGATTTTTTTTGTTTGCTACATCATTTCAACTCAAAAGAAATAAAAAGATGGAAAATGCATTGAAATGTATATATTTGTGCGCGCGCGATCAGAGAGATCCTGGTTGTTGGAAGCACAAACACTAACAGCGGCAAGACAATGTACATACATGAAAGGTCTTTCCGTTGTCTTTGCTTAACAATAGCAGCATCTCTCTGAGTTGAAGTAATGCAGAAAACATACATTAATTCAATACTTAAAAAGAATAAAGAAGTTAATCAATCGGAAAGCACTTAACTCGTCTTGAAAAAACATTTATTTTTGAATTGAAATAAATATATTACTCTTGCTGTTCCAATGTAACAGCAATATATTTATTTCTAAGAAAAATAAACATTTTTCTTTTTTATTTAATTGATTATCAATAATAAATTAAATATAAAAGAAAATTTTTATATGAAAACAAAATTTTATCTTCCATCTATAACTAACTAAGGATTATTGTTAAAAGAATTCTTTATATTGCTTATTTAAATGATGTTTGAATGATAAATATAATTTCGTTATATAGTAGAATAAAACAATGACCGTGTATTAACAAAGCAATTAACTTCTTTGGTTATGTGTGTCTTTGTTTTCATTTACATATACAGATATATCTGAAATAATGACTAAAAGAAAAGAATGATTTAGTCAAGCTATTAAGATATATATGTATAACATTTGTATCTATATGATTACTTATTTTTAACTAGATACCTAGGTCGAAGCGTACGGACCGGATCCGGCCGGAATATCTTCGGATTTTGAGGGTGACTTCTGGCCGTTTTCCCACCGGAAAAGCCCGGAATTTAGCTAGAAGTCACCGGAAAAATCCAAAGATATTCTGGCTCGGAATACAGCTTCCCTGATTCAGTGATTTCCGTTGAATTCCGGCCGGTGTCGGTAGGGATTCGGTGGTTCCCGAAGACCGGAATCTTCGACCAGAGTATATACTCTTATATTAAAATCATTTTATATAATGGACATACAATTGATTTAGATGAATTTTTAAGTTTTGCAAGTTTTATTTTACATTCATGCCAACCAGAAATATATAATAGAACTTATTTTTTCTATTTTATAAACGTTATTTTTTTATTTCTTATCCATTTTCTATTATGAATATTTGTAGATGATGTTGATGTTATTAATACAGATAAAGTTATCATTTAGTGAAACATTCAGTCGAATTCATAGATAAAAACTCGTCTCATATTTATCTTCTTAAATAATTAAATAATATTATTTCAATTTGTACAAATGCTGGTCGTATCACAATAAATTAGATTTACCAATCATAATCTCCTTATTGAGACTGTACTTAATTATATGTTTTAAATTTTAATTAATTTCATTGGCTAAACCTTTATGTTATTAACATATATTTTGTACTTGATGATATCGCAAATTCAACATTTACTCGTGAAAACTTTTTAAGTAGCTTGCTTTTATTGATACATCGATGCAACAAATTTGTAATAGAATATACAATTTGTTGCACGCTTATTTTCGCGTAATATTTTCTACAAAGCTAGATTTACAATTCGAAACAATTCGATATATATTTGAACCTATACCAAAAGTGAATTTAATTAAAGTTGGAAAAAAAATTATAAGAATAATCTTTTTTCTTGTAATTTATTAACAATTATTTGATTAGTAAATTTAGGAACATTTATTATTAAAAACTTATTTTTGATCATGCATTCAGTAATAGGATATTTAGTTTAGTAAATTGTTTACTGATAAGTGAAACAAAAATAATTCCGATAACTGTAAGTGTCGAAGTTATAACTTGCTCCATTGGTGAAAGTGTAATGCCACATACAGTAAAACCTCTCTTACAAGGGAACATACTCAGGTGTGTTCCGGAGATTTTAATGGAAATCATGTGAATGTATTGACCTAAGTATACCTATCTCAGGTGTGAAACAATTAGGTGCTCTTACTACCTCAGTAAAAAATTATAGGCAAAACACTTTTCATAATATTAATACATGTATTTCGCTATACTATGTGTATTTCGAGATTTTTCAAATACTCTAGCGTACTTTGGCTCTACGTATTTTACATCTGGTCCTATGTGTGTGTTGTCTATGTTTTCATTGCATAACCCTAGATCAGACCTGCCACCTCTTCTGCTTTTAGCAGAAAAATTCTGCTTTTTGAAGTTTCTTTTTGCTTTTTTTCTGTCGTTTCTCTTTTTTGAGGATTTTTCTGCTTTTTTCTAATACTGTTCTATTTATTTTTTAGCAACACTTTTTCAGCTCAAAAAACTTTTTCTCATGATTGTTATTGAAAAGTCCTTATAAATAGTTACTAATGTTGCTGTTCTATTTTAAATCTCAATTTGGCACAGATAATTTTTATTTTCTTTTGGCTACAAACAACTACTAATGTGTACTATTACTTTTTAATCCATTCTTTCTGTCCTATTTTATATTAGGCATCCATTTCATAGACATCTATATACACATTCTTTTGTTTGTTCATTTGACGAATATAAGTATTTATTTTAATTAATAATAATATAGAGACGGGAAAAACTTACGCATAGATAATGATGACAGTGTGATTACAGCGAAGAAACTAATACCCAAGTATTAGTAGTTCTTGAACAAACACTTATATGAGCAGGAATTAAAGCAGAAAAAAAGAAATCAGAGAAAGACGGGCTCAACAGAGAATAGCTAAAAATCATCTGATATTAGCGATCTTTAAAAGGATATAAATTTGATCGGTTTCAAGCAACATGTATTGCTGGTAATCAAGAGTTTCTCGTACACGACTGAGAAAAAGCTGATATTAATAGTCACATAAACACTCACAAACAAATTAACAATTAAATGCTATCATTTAATCAAGAGCTAGTTCAAATTTCACTTATCATGTATAGAAATAGATAAATATTTATTAGACAATGAGAGTTTATTAAAAGCTATTAAGGCAAAGGAAAATATACTATCAGAAGAAAATCTGTTCAATAATTCTATCTATTTGTTAATTCATAGCATTTCTTGATTCAATATAAAAAAGAATATACTACAGTATGACAATTCTTGATTAGTATACTGGAACAAATTTTGAAAATAGTTTTATATCACGAATATACTTTCTGCTTTTTTTTCTGCCTTTTGCTGATAATTTTTCTGTCATTTTCTGCTTTTTATAAATGATTTTCTGTTTTTCGAACTTCAAAAGGTGGCAGCACTGATCATAGTATTTATGATGATATTTCAACTAAAAACATCATTTGTAAGCAAATACAAATTCCACCAAAGACAACTGGAGATATTCAACCATTGGGATCGTTATTTCTTTCGTCAATGGAAATATTTGAAACAAAAAATTTATGATCGCGTCGCAAATGACCAAATGGACATTGATATCTGTTCCAGAAACTGCATTTTAAAAATGCATTCTTTGATACATAACCAGTTTGCAGCTGAAAGGTTTTCACCTTTGATCAAATATGCTTGGTATTCAAGTGGCTATATATCAAAAGATCCTGGTCATTTTGATAGTGTACACGATGTATGTTTTTCTTTCGATGAAGATATCTGTTCTAGGCCAGTGTGCAATGACTTTTCTTTCATTTGCTGCAGTCATTGTCGTCATATTCTTTGTTTTAACCAATTTTTCGTAGAGGATCATAAACATTAATAGAAAACTGTCATCTCTTATAAAGTAATGCGTTATCTCTGTTCATATGGACACTAAAATAGATTTCAAAAAACAAGGTCGTACTTGCGGATAAATCTAAAATAGTCAGTAGATCTTTTTCTGTGAGGGCCGCGCAAGAATAAACGACATAAGCTATTATGTGGACGTACGTTCTCTCTATAAAACGGTGTGCAACTTTTCAATCATCACGGGTAAAAAAATCTTTGAAAAAAAATCGTCTGAAGAAAAGTCTATGAGAAAAAACAACTTATGTGACGAAATATATGTGTTAATATTACGAAAAGTGTTTTGCCTATACTTTTTTACTGAGGTAGTAGGAGCACCTAATCGTTTCACATCTGAGATAGGTATACTTAGGTCAACACATCCACATGATTTCCATTAAAATTCCCGGGACACACCTGGATATGTGAGAATACATCCTATTCCGTGATGTTGAACATTAGTGGAATCAGTTCCGCCTAGGATCTAGTTCCATCCGGTTCCGGAAACAGATATTAACATAATACGATTCAATTCCGGAATCAGAGAGAATTTCTGGAAATTCCTTCTGATTCCGAAATCACATATACATCAGACTTATAGTGATGGTGCTCAGTTATTATAGTGAACGGATTCGGAATTGAATTTTCGGAACCGGATTCACCCGGAATCGGATGGAATTCCTAGGAACTCCTAGGAATTGCTTCCGATTCTGGAATTGACGGCACTAATACCGATTTTGCAATCGCTTCTTGTCTTCACTCTCATGTTTGCTACTGTCGTTACAGATTAACCTTCAACACGATCGAGTGATTCTGAATCCAGTTCCCGACGGAATTATACGGAATTCCTTCCGATTCCGGAATTGATGGAACCAGTACCGTTTCCGAGATCGCTCACCGGAATTTCTTATTCCCTTCACCCTCATGTTTCCTGTTGTAGTTGCAGATCAACCTTCGACAGAATCGAGCGATTCCGGATCCGGTTCCAGACGGAATTACACAGAATTATACGCAATTCCTAGGAATTCCTTCCGGATCCAGTTCCCGACGGAGTTCCTAGGAATTCCTTTCCATTGCGGAATCGCTTCTCAGACTTCATGTAATTCCAGAATCGGTGCAATTAGTTCCCTAGACGGAACTAATGCCCTAATGTTCAACATCGCGGAATAGGATGACTGCTCGGATATGTTCCCTTGTCAAATAAACAGATTCTCTCAGATTAAGAGTTTAATTGTTTTTTTTATACTTAATTATGAAAAGTTATCAGTAGCTGTTCCGATAAAGTAGAGTAGGATATAAGTACTTCTAATCCTTTCAGCCAATGGTTGAGCGTATCGCAGTGACGAGCGTTACTTGTTATCAAAGGAAATAAATTTATCCTCGATTTCTTCTACTTATCCTTAGAGAATATTGCTGCATATTAAGTCGTGTACAAATACAAATTTAAGCTTGATTAGACATCTGCATATAAATGAATTCAAAGGCTGAGTCAGAAGTCTTGATCAAATCTGTAGAATATTTCATCATGTTATCTGTTCTTTGATTAGATCTATTGAGAAGAAACGGAGGTTTTCGATTGTTGAAATTTTATTCTCATACGCATTATTTGTTCTAAAGAAAATTATTCACAGATCACGAGAAAGACCGCATTCTAAAGTACGAAGTATATGTTGAGTTGTCAGTTTTTGGTGAGTATTTCGATGAAAACCATAAAAGAGGAAAAGTGCCGAATTTGTAAAGTTCTCACTTTTTCAATCTCACATTATAGTTTGCTTAGTTCATTTAACTGCAGTTCTGAAATAAAAGTTTAGGTATGATTTTGTAGAGAAATTGATAGCGTTTCTATTAAAGAAAAACTTGTTTTAGAGGGAAGATCTGAGAGATAAAAATTCAAGCAAAAGCGTCGAGAATAGATTCATCGTTAATTTTTCTTTTCTGTACTCCACATTCCTAGGCTTATAATTTTTTCACAAGGAGTCAGCGAGACTGGTAATGCGTAATGCTCATATTTATGTTTGTGTTTACGCACTGGTAATAATCGTATCTTGAAGCTCTTACTTCGAGTCAAGGGAAGGAGGAAGGAATTGAATTCCTTGACACGTACCCCTGGACAGAAACATAGAGTTACTATGCCATCTCCGATTTTGACCATTGATATTAGTGCATGAGACAATTATAAGTTTATATACTATGATCTGAAAGACGTATGAGAAAATTTTGCCAACGTTACTATTCGATATAATGCTTACTGATATCGAAAAGTAACGTCAGAGATTCGTTATCTTCCACTAGAAATTTTGAAGAAATTTTCTTCCTATGTGCAAGAATATTCAAACCAGACCACTATTATTTACTGGTATTTTATCATTTTTCAAATAATATCACAATAATAAAATTTTGTATGATAGCTGTTTTTCTATTATATGCAACGGTTATACATAGTACCTACTTAAAAAATGACCGTGTGAATATTTTTTTTTCAGTATGTCTTGACAGAACCAAGAATGAGTACTATTATATTTATTGTTCAACAAAGAAGAGGAACATGCATCTACTCCTATATTATAATGTTTCCTAATATGTCATGTGAAGTTTGTTTAATCAATTATTTAAGTGGCGAAAAAAAAATCAATATTTGGCCAATGCACAAACTTCCAAAGCACTTAATTCTCTACTGTACACTCTCAGTTCATCTATCGAACCATTATAATATCCTAATCCTCCTAGTACACCCGTTGTTGAACACCCATTTGCTGGATATGGAATTGCTAGTAGAGTACTTGCCAATGTTAGATAGTTCGGTACACCACTGGCACCATATGTTGTAGCTGTAGAATCTTGTGCATATAATGCACCGTCAATATATAAAGTCAAACCACTAGTAGAACTCCATGTCTGTACAACATGTGTCCAAGAATTTAATGGCAGGATTGGACCTAGCACATACCTAGCTGTACTACCACCCCATATTTGGATGGCTAATTGGGTAGTACTAGCAAAACCAATGAATGGGAGACACCAAGCGGAAGTACCTAGAGAAAAAAATAGACGATAGAGAAATTTTGTATAAAACATAGTACTAAAATTATAAACTCTTATGAGACTTTCTAGTTTTTGAGAAATTTTCAGTAAAACGCATAAAAGCGTCTAAACTGTGCCAAAAAACGGTGGACACAATTAAACGAATTCGTGTTAAACAAAACAGAAAGACACCTAAAAACAGTTAAACTTCTTTAGAAACTAGAAATATGAATTTATCTACATGTAAAATAACCATAAATTTAGTAAACTTTAGTATTGCATAATCCAGTCAAACGCGAAAGCTTAGAAAACGTGTGTGAACGCCTCACAGGCCAAGCTATATTTACATGTGTACACTTCCAGAGATAAAATTCGAGCATACATACTTTCGCTTATGAGATGAACTTCTTCACTATTCAACCATTTACTTACACTAGAATATGATGAAAACTGAAAGATATAATGATCATCCGATAACCCTCAAGATTGTTTTTTTAGCTAACATAGTGTAGTTATAGAGGAGCGATCCCACTTTTACTGGAAATAAATAAATATATATAGTCGCGGAGAAAAACACAATTTTGCATGAAGCAGCATCTACACTACGAAATAGTCAAAATTTGCGTATCAACGTAGTCGGCATTTCCACCTGATCCATATGAAAATCAGGATCATACATGATCTTGCATTTACATACACGTGTTTGCAACCTGCATTCATATGCAAAAAATGCAATAATTTCAAATGCCTTGTTAAATCGCACATGTAATTAGACGAACTAAAGAATATTATGTGAGTAAACGCATAAAATTTGTTTACCATTCTGAAACATTGATATATGTACAATTGTACCCGACAGAACATTTGGTTTGACGTAGAGTGCAATGGAAAATGGAGTAGTTGGACTACCAAGTGATGTAATGCTACTCGTTTGAAAATAAGAATCGATAGTGCCCAGAAATGACAGTGCTTGATTGCGTTCACCAGCTACACTTGTTTCGAAGGCAGCTGTTGCTGTTAGAGTTCCACTGATATCCATTAGATAGGATGGTGAAGAATCCATGGGAAAATAAGTAATTAGACTAGAATTGGCAGCAAAGATAGGACTACAAGTTGTAGTGCTAGTAAATGTTGTAGTGGTTGAAGTGGTAGTGGTGGCTAAAATCATATCAGATCAAGTTATACTCATGTCAAGTTCAAATTTCATATTTACTTGTAGTAGACGTTGTAACTGTACTTGCCGTAGTTATAGCTAAGAATTTATATGGATAATTCTAACATTTGCAACTATTATTATTATTCTTATTTACTTGTAGTGGATGATGTTGAAGTACTTGTCGTAGTTATAGCTAAGAATTGATACAGATAATTCTAACATATGCAAATATTATTATTATTACTTACTTGTGGTGGTTGATGATGCACTTGTAGTTGTAGCTAAGGATTTATATGGATAATTCTAATATATGCACCTATTATTATTAGTAGTATTTACTTGTGGTGGATGATGTTGAAGTACTTGTTGTAGCTGTAGCTAAAAGATGGTAGAGATATTTTATATATATATCCATTGTTAATACTCACTCGTTATGGATGACGTTGAAACAATTGTGACTAGGACAGATGATTGCCACTCATATTATTTAATAATGAAATTAGCATTATAGTTTCTCGGAATAAAATTAAAATATCACTATTAAAGTATCTTTAGGTATCCTAGTGATCAATTTACTTATTTCTCTTCTCTAGTGTATGACTATATAAGAATTAATATTTATACAAAGGAAATTAATATAAATATGGAAAAAAAGTGAAAAAGTAAATGATAAAATCATGTCATAAAAATCAATCTCATTCATTTAATTAAACTTTGGCCTCAAAGTTGAAGTGTTTTATTGCAATATTTGCCTATTCACTTGTTCTTAATATCTGACTCCTATTTCTGATATAGCAACCAGCTCTCTACAATGTTTACCTCTAATTGATGGTAGCATACAGGTGACAACGTACCATCAGAGTATTCAAATCATGAATCTCACTGCTTCGTGAAACAGATGGTATGAGAAAAAAAGTTTTAAATTTTCTTCCTTTTTTCGATCGGTATATAATATTAAATATTCGAGTTGACACGCATATAGTTCCCATATGCTCCTGTGTAGCTAACTAGTAAGGGTTTTGAGTGTAACATCGATTTTTAATTGAGACTATGTACATCCGATAGGTATCCATGAACTATGAACCTCGATAAGAAGATTACTACCGCAATCTGCTTCTACATATTTGTCAAATATTTGGTGAATTTCTCGTGCAGTGGCTTGAGGTTTTACGAAAAATTATAGTTTTGAGTTTTAAACTAAAACTTCACCAACATAAAGAACAATCTTGAGGGTGTGCATATCTAAATATGCGTCAAATTCCAACTTTCGAAATTCGATCATTGACATATTTTCATCAACAATGGTCAATAAATAAGGATGTAAATTAAGGAAAGGTTGTAGAATGATAGAATAGATTAGATGTGTGAGGAAGACAATATACACAGACGTACCCAATTAAGAAATAGAAAACAGTAAAAATATATGAACGAAAGGATTTGTGCGAATTGCGAAAGACAAAACAGCGAAATGTAAAATAGCAAAATCTTCGTTTTTCCTTTTAACTAAATAGAAAAAAATCTTTATATGTAAGTAGATAAATGTAATACATAGACATCATTTCATACGAAAAAACAAAACACATGTCGAAAGCAAATATGAAAACAAGTAGCGTGGGTTGGAGCGATTCACTAAATCCCTTGACTATAGAAAGTCTTTGACAGTCTATTCTTCTGTCTTTCTAGGGATGCTAAAATCTGATTGGGTAGTTAGTAGTCTCGAAATCTGATTAGCTGATTTCGACCCTGCAGAGAAACACACAGTCAATTTCAGGATTAAGATCCTGACTACAAATAAGGGAATTGAATTTAATAACAACAAAACCAAAATTAAAATCAAATAAGATCATTTTTTTGAAGAATAATCAAATTTATACACTTGTGACTATGAATGTTGGATTTAGTCGGTGAAATATTTCCACTGAATAGTAAATAAAATCAATTTATAATTAAAAGCAAGAAAAAAATATTTAACAAACATCAGCTTTTCCCTTCACAGCATTGGAATTTTTGTGGAAAATCTATATCTCAAATACTTCAGCACAATAAGAAATAGAATTGAATGATTGCATCAGTTATGCTTAGAGAAGAAAGTCAATACCACTGCGGTGACTCATATATATTTTGTTTCAATACGCGTCCGTTACTTATATAAATGATTTTAAAAATATCCCGATGAAAGAATTTTAAAAATAATCGTATTAGTTAATCTATTAAACTATGACTCACTCGTTGATTCAGTTGTAGATTGAGAAGAACCACCAAATAAAGCTACAAGAAGAGCTGCAAGTCCAACTAGTAGAAGAATGGCTCCCAATACAGACAATATACCACATATTGGTGAACATGAAAAATACCCGCAAAATCTTTTTCTATAAGAATAAATCAATTCGATAACAGTAATAGGAGAGAAAAAAAACGAACTTCTTCCGTTTCTGTGTATGATTTTTCGGATTAATAAAAGTATGCGTCGATTTTGAGTGATTTGATGATGGTTTGATCTGCTCAATGACCAATTATTAGTTGTAAAAGTATCGTGTATTGTTAGACTTACCGACGATCCAATATCTTCATCTGGTTTATCCTAAATAGAACAAACTACTCAAATATGTTATCAATAAGAAATATGAGTTACATCCGCTCGTTTTCTATTGAAACGATTAACTGATTAACTTATCATTATTGTTTGTATTTTGTCCGTCTCTTCAAAAAGACGACTATTTTTTAAAGACAGAATCGTCTAAATTACGTTCCTGATCAATATTCAATTTTATAGTTTCCGATAATGAAAATGTCTCTCATATGTTGAATTTCTTATATCTCAATATAATTATTCTTCATATGAAAAGAATCACATGTAACGAAAAATTTATTCATATGAATTATAATATTATTCGTGAAGCAAACACTAGATTATTCATTGCGTTAACTCCACTGAATAATCGTTCTTCAGTATTATTGATAGAAGAAAACTTTAGTGTAGAAATAATACTTTATCTTTACTTTACTAAGTAAAATAAAAATAAATAGATCATTCTTAGTTTTTCAGTTATATAAATGTAGTTTGAGTCAATACCTCTGTCTTCGGATTCATCTGCGATAGCGAAGGATGTCGTTGTAATGTTTTTGTCACTTGTCGAGTCGGATCAGAATGGCGTGTTCGATGGCGCTTTTTACTCATTATCTGAATGACGCATTATATATTGATAATGATTATTCTAATGACTTACGGATTTCTTTCGGATAACTTCCACATTTGATCTATTTTTTAGTTCGTTCAACCAAGTCTTTTTATTCGAACTCTCATTTGGTTTTACTCGAATGATCGAAATTCTAAGATTATGAACAATCGGGTGTGCCATCTCCTCGAATGAATCGAATGTTTCTTATTATTTATTTCATGTCTTTTGCATTGAAAAATCTATGAAATGAATAATTATTAAATTATTCAGGTTTCGCATCGTACTTTCAACTATAATGTGCTGTTCTCTTGCCAGTCATTTCGATCACAAGAATGTTTGGCAATCGCATGCTGCACCAGCAGAGAGCAACTGTCAACATTGATCTGCATTGATTATATCATCAAAATTTCTTCGAGTGTCTGTTTTTTTCTCCAATCAGTAGATTTTTAGCGGCTTCGACACCCAATGTCCCAATTGAATTATAAACTAATACAATTTCTATTGAATTTTTCCCAATACTTCCCATTAGAACTATCAGGATCTATGATTGTTTCAGCCAGATGAATCTGCTGAGAGAATAATCATATGTTGCACATATATATCGTAATCGAAATTAACGTTATTCGAAAAATTTGAAAAAACAATGCACAAATATGAGTTTCGAAACACCAAGAATACTTATTCAAGTCTTGAAGTCAGACACTTTTTCTTTCATACAAGCTATTAATACAATTTCTACTGGACTAAAATATGAAGAGCGATATAACTGCTAGATTTTTATTTATTTTTTTAAAAACACGATATTCCTGTGAAGAAGGAGGAAGTACTGCTTATTGTACGAATGTATTGTTAATTTTTATTAAAAAAAAATCATAAAAAATTGTAAATAAATATAATTACGCGAAATCATTCATCACTGTATATCACAAATACATCAATAACAAATTAATACAAGGCTAATTAGTATTTTTTTCAATGAAGACTCACTCGAAATGCTTCGATAACATATGCTCAATTGAGAGAGCTCGTCGAGATTAATCTTGGTCTAATGTGCGCGCGAATCTACTTGATTGGTCCATATAAACAATAAACACTACAAAATAGAAGTACCAGTTCAGATTAACGTATTGTTTTAATCAGAGCAATCATCTTCAATTCTAAAAATAATGTCAACTTTGTACTTTTTAAAACTACATCAACCTCTTATTAATGGAAAACATTCTAATATTCTTTAAATTCGTTGAATATTATTATATATCATTAATACTGTAGTAACTGAATTAACGTCAAAATCAAATGCTGAACGAAAAAAATGTATCAAATAAATTTATTGAAAAATACAGCAAAACGAAGTGGCACCTAAATCCCATCTCTTAGATTTTGTTCTTTTCAATTATTTTTTTTATTGAGACGAAGGTGAAGATATAAGATTAAGAAATCATTCGATGGACTTTTTTCTACTGCTGGCAAAAAAAACTGATATTTCAAGAAAGAGTAGATTTTCATATAAAATACCATAAAAACAGTTAATAGTTTGAGGTTTCAGTTATTAACAATTGCTTTTGATGGAAAATAAACATGATATTCAGAATAAGCACATCAAAATCTACCGCAAACTTTATTTTTTAGTACGAAATATTTCCATCAAATTTTTTCCTACTCCTACTCTCCCAGGCTTTTTACTTGATAATCTTTACCTGTACTTCTCCTACGGGAACAAATTTCGATGGAAAATATTTCGGGATAAAAATTAAATCTTTTGGTATATTTTTATATGCTGATTTTGAATATGATATTTATTTTCCATAAAACGTAACTTTTGACAACTAAAATCTTGAGAAACTATCTGTTTTTTTATATTTTGCCTCATAAACTCTGTCTCTTCAGAAGTTTGAATCTTACTAATAAAGATTGACATATTTTTTTGCTTTTCTTTTTTTATTACACTATCTGTCATGTATTGAAAAATAAGTATTAAATAGAGAATTTTTTATGATAGGCAGTGATTGGCAATATAGTCATTGAATAGGATGATTTTAATTTTATTTTATGGAGAATCTTTCGTTGTATACACCTTTATATTACACTCGATACATTTGATGATCAAACTCGAAAATGGAAAATGGGCGAGTCTGTTTAGAAATCTATTGGGTAAATTAAACATATTATCGATATTGAATAAGATGGACTAACAATAGTTTCTGACATTGCTATAAGTCAAATCTATGAAACCTTTCTAGATGATTATGGTACTATTTTAGCTTAGTTTGAGCAACAACCTCAGTCTGTTATATAATCTAACAAATATCTCGTGAAAATATATTCCATCAATGTTCCAGATTCTGTTTATTTACTTTATATCACTAATTTCGATGGAATCTATATGGTTAGACAAAGAGGCAAATGAAACTAAAAAGATCATTATCAATTTCATGTACTTTTTATATTATTTCTTATATATCATCAATATCGAGAAAGGATCATTTTTTCTACAGCTTAGAAATTGATCTATCAACTTTTGTGTTGAATCTTTGCACAATTTCTTATTTAATATTTTGAATTTTTCTCTTAAAATTATATGATACTTTTTTTAAAATCTTTTGAATTGATAGATTACTATGAGTGATTATTTTTAGTATTTGACTTCTTCTTTTCTAACACATTTCTTTCATAATCATATACATAATACATAAAATAGAGTAAAACAACTTCACATTTTGATGTATAAAAGTTTAGTCTATTAATATGTCTATATTTTAAAAATAGATAGAATCGTATTTGATTATTTGTTTTCTGAGTAGTCTGTCATAATATATAGTATTGTTATTGTCATTGATCAAAGATCATCGTAGTTGCTATATAAAAGGTTACAGTTAAAATTATATTAATCTTGATAAGTTCTTTGGAAACTGGAAGCATCCAGTAGCAAGAAATACTTCACGTAATGAATGATAAGTTTAATATTCAATTCATCTTTCGACTAAATAACTTGTAATAGCAAATAGAGATTAGTTTTGACTGCTTTATATTTTCGTTACATTAGATTAAAATATATTTTGTAAAATTAGTCAATTGCTAATGTAATTACAGCATATGAATTTAAAACAATTTATATATAAGTTCTAACTTTACTTAACTTGCTCGATTCTAGCACAATCACAATTCTATGATAGTTGGACATGACAAACTGAGGGTTTGGCGTTTGAATCTCGATAAAAGCACTAAGAAATAATTTGCATATCTTAGATAACTTTATTCGATCTAAATATCTTATTTATCGTCATCATTTTCATAACAGTTCTAGCTACATTGACAGATAATTCATCATTGAAAACAAATTCATTGTGTATGGAGTCATGACAGTTTTTTTTTTCGTAAGAGACAAAGTATAAATAAATTATTTTCAATAAGCTAATATTTTTTTTGAATAATCCTTGCTCTTAATTTTCTTATTGAGAAGCTATCGTTGATACACAAGCCCTACGATTAGGAGCGAAAGTGTTTCCCCCGCTAATTTTCTTCTTATATATTGGCTTTCCCCCTAAAAATTTTAAGAACAGTGCGGTTTTTATTTTTTAGTGAACATGATGAACTATACACACATAAGCTTGTTGTATTTTCTAATACAAAATAGCTTTCTCTAAATACTCGCAAGGAGCGAACTATTTTTTTTCCATTGTGTACTATTCCTATTGAATTTAATTTACGAAATAATCTCTCAACCACAGCGTTAGAAATCGTTATAAAATTTATTGTTTTAAAATCGAATGTCATTGATGATGATTTAGATGATATTGTGCAACATTTTTGTATGTGTTCAGGACGAGCAAAAGCTCGTAATATCAAAATATCCAAGCACGAGAATCATGGTGGTGATAGTACTAATGATGAATAATACTTAAGGAAGTCCAAAAATAGTGGTAAAGGTACTTTTTTTTTCTTACAAAAAGTCTTAAAAGAATTTCTTTTCAACTAATATCATAATAATTAAATTTTGATACGAACTATTTTTGTTGATCACTAACTAGTAGCATTCAGATCATAATGGATGTGGTACTTTTGCATTCCATTTTATTAACAATTTATAAAGAACAATCATAAAAGATGAGAGAAAAAAAACCGAATTCATGTTTTACTATAAAAGGTCTTGTTTTCGCAATGGTCAAAGGACGGAGGCAGATAAAAACGCAAAACGGATCACTCTTCGATTTTTGCAAAAAGTACATCACCAGATGCTGAATTTAACGATAATTCTTTTGGCGATCAATTGAACACGTTTTGAGAATTCCTTACTCAAAACTACTCAATCACTAATATTGAATAGTTTCATTTGATAGAGCTCTTCAAACTTAACATTACAATTGTCTGCTATCTATTTATTAGGAAGACCTTTGATACCACGTTCATATGAGTATAGACATAAATCTCATATGCTTGAAATTTGGTTGTTAATAGTTACTTTTTTTTCGTTAACAAAATCAAGATAAATGAAGCACATAGATTTATCAAGACGGATGTAAAGTAAATAAATTACCTTCATCCATACTCTTCAACAATACATATGCACTTTTTATCTAGAAATTTTATTTTTAGTTCTATTTTCTATTAGTTAAAGTGTCATACGAGAAAAAAATAAAAGACAATGTTATATCTACATTAATTCGAATCATTAAAGGCGACAAACGTATTCTGTTGATTGAGATTTGATAGCATATGCACCCATACTTTCTAATTTAGTTAATGGTACTCGATTCTCCGAGATACATTGGATTTCAGGCAGTTCAAGCCATCGATCAAAAACTGCCACGTCGGCAATACACCCATGCCAGAAATGCTCGGGTGATTCCTTTATACCATTGAAACGTTCCCAAGACTCGGGCATTTGTAACGCAGCACCAATGCATAATGCTCCAGGAAATTTTTTTTGTTGATCTTCACAATTTTCGTTAACATCATCATCATCATCATGAGATTTAGTCTCCTTTTCACATTCGAGTTGACCATTGACAAATAACTGTTGCTTATCATGAGATAGTCGAGCTACAATATGATACCATATATCTGTCTCTGGACAATGATCACTAGAACTACTAAAAATGTTGATGCACTTAGCACTGTCAAATTGTAGGGAATATCTGAAACGACTATGATGAAGTCCTACATGAAGCAGTGAGTTGGTATCATGTTGCCAGGAAGCAAAAGCGATACGAAAAAATGAAGATTCTGGATTCATATCCATGAACCATAAAGATATACAAACAGGATTTCTTTGATATGGTCGAATATCCTGAACTTGAATAATTATACTGGAAGAACCATCAAGATGAACACATGGACCGAGCAGGGATTCATGATATTTTGGGTTACCAATATAGTAGAGTTGGTCATATTTGATATTACCGCTGGTATCATGACCTAATTTTGATTGATCGTGAAATTCCCAATGGCCAATCATATGATGACGGCAGAAATCAGTGAATCGTTGCTGAAGAAACTTTTCATTCATGATAATATTTCGCCATCGTTGACATATAAGTGAGATAATTAATAGCTCTGAGAGAGTTGCATCACAAGCTAAGAAGATCTGTTCAAGCAATTTGTTTGGAAGATCATTTATTGATGTTACCATATCTGTTGTTATTGTTAATAATACTCAAAGGACAAAACGTGTTGAGAAAATGAAATATTTTTCTTTTCTTTATCGTCGCAAATATTAGACTATTATTAAGGAGAAAGAACAGTGAATATATTTATACCTATTGATTATGCGTTGGTGAGGTATGAGCGAAAAACCTATAGCAAAAACTGATGACGTGTATATTGATGTAAATGATAATTACGTTTTATTCTACCTTCGTACTATTTACTTTAAGAATATAGAGGCGACTATTTTCTTGGCTCATATTCTTTTTATATACAAATTTTATTTAAAAGATCTGTCTATATATAGTTAATTTTTTACCTCACATAGAAGTGTGAAAAATTTTCTAGATGACAATAATCAGAGAGTGGTCCTAGTTAAAAATCAGGAGTCAGTTCTCCTGAAGATCGAAAATTTTTTTTTTCAAATAACTAGACGATTATGATTTGATCTAATAAAGTCTGAAACGCTGATTATAAATATCTGGTCCAAATCGAAAATCATCTTTTAACTCACAAAATAAAACGGACCCCATACTCGAGTCTCTTGCTAGTCTTATTAAAATGTGTGACTTGTAAATGAGCTACAAAACACTGATAGTAAACGTAAAACTTCGAGCTCTATCCAATAAAAAAAAAGATCAAATATGAATACTGACTTTATAGTTTTAAAAACACCAAATATAGGCCCCAACTGGATCCAACTTCTATGCCTAATTTTATCGATAAAAGTTGATATAGACTAATTTTCCGAGGAAGTCGTGAATCAATGAGATATTTTTACCATAAATACATCTTACTAATACCTTCCAAATGTAATAATTTTATCTCGAAAAAAAATGCTTTTCTATCGGATAAAAACCTCACATAGACATTGGAATATTTGTGAAAAGTCATTCGCTAGCAACGTTCGCACTGCTTTTATAATACTGAAATATAACTATTGGATTCAAAAATCTATTAAATTAATATTTGATAAAGAAAAGAAAACGTGTACTGTTACAATTGACGAGTTAATACAATTATTCAATGCCATGAAAATAGACCTGCAAAAGGTACGTCACTACGTGCCCAGTTTCAGTCTAGTCCTTCTCTTAACTTCGGTTACTCTCACAAACTAATCAGTAACGACTATTTCACACTGACTGGTCTGAATCACGATCAGTTCGACAATTTATGCTCAATGCTACCATCTTTCGTGCTTCGTCGCTCAAAGAAATTGCTCTCGTTGGACCATTGTTACGCGTTTTATAATGAAGTTTCGTCTTGGGTATAGGCGGCGCAAGGTCAGTATTTTAGGGGAAGCAATAACCTTTACAACAAGCTTCCTCCCTCCGCCTCACAGTGGACAGAAAAATGGGGTCAGGAGTGATTTCCAGTTGCCAAATCATTTTTGAATCGAGAGTATGTGCATTATGTAGACCTTAATGAACTATGAACATTGTGAAAAGGTTTCGTGCTTTTAGCTTATTTCTGTCGAAATATTTAATTTTTATGGCGTTTTTTCGCAAAAAGTCGTGGTTCCCCTCAGGTTAACCTGAAAAATCAATTTTCGAGTCTCGACTTGAAACTTTGCACAGAAAAAGGTCTTAATGAGGCTAATTTATTCTGAAAGTTTTAGATCTTTGGGTTCCTTCTATCCCGAGATACGAGTACAAGAAAAAGTACTCTTTTTCACATCATTTATAGCAGGAAACATTAAGTGTTCATATTTAAGAATAGGAGCAACCAAGAAATTTGAAATTTTTCAGATTGACTAGTTTTATTGAGACCTCTCTCTGTACAAAGTTTCAAGCCGAAATCCGAAAGCTGATTTTTGAAGTGAACCTGAGAGAAATCACGGCAGTGCTAATAAAATGCCATAAAAATCAAATATCTCAATAAGGGTTCAGCGGTGCATCTTTGCGCATCTATTGAAGATAAGTCATGACACGCCCTATCATACGATAAATTAAGACTTGAATTCAAACTCACGTAAAATCTCGCAAACGAACTACATTATGGGCCAGTACCTATTTTGCACTATACTGATGGTAAGTTTTTGATCTTATTACAGTCTTTTTTTTATCATCTTCTACTCACTGTTCATAAGGATCTTGACTTAATCTGACTTTAATTCTTTTGATGAGGATAGATGTCGGACGTAGATAATTAGAAACAGGCTCATCACTATAGAGAAAATAAAATAATAATCGAGATCGATCTTCATATATTAACTACAGAGTCGTATTGAGTATATGTTTTATGAGTTATACGATTTTACTTCATTCTAGTGTACACAAAATAAATGAATAAATAGGGGAAGCAATTGCAGCCCCTTGTATTGTTGGTGCGCCGCCTATGATAATGACGCGGTGATCTTTATGATCTTCTCCACAACTGTTGTAATTATAGTCACTAGATGAACACTATAATCAAGTTATTCTGTTATACACAACCAAACATAATGAATTCCCGTTCACATCTATGAGCAATTTTATTGACATCCCTATTGTGTTAGTTTAGGGCCAAGTGAATCGACAGTCGATGAACGTTACTTGTAATATATAAATAGTCATGATTGTATCCAAACTGAATGATAAAAGTTCATTTTTAATACTGCACTATCAGAGATATTTTCGCTTTATTTTTTCATAACTACGTTTTCTGCTGAAAATTTTAAAAATCACGAAAGGCAGTCAGACAGACCCAATGACTTGTTTGGACTTCTGATAAATATGCTATAATTTCAACAATTTCTTTTTTAGAAAGATAATGAGATTCAATTCAATATGCAAGAGTATTCGTTTCTCCAAGTTAGATTGAAAATTCACCGTGCGATAATCCTAGAACAAAGATATCCTTGTTCATCAAATATATACGTTTTGTATGATGACAATCTAAGAGATGAATAAGACAGAGAAACAATAGTAATTGTTATATCGTTATTCTATATTACGAATAAAAATGATATCAATAAATGAAAGTCTAAAGAAATGGATTATTTTACTTTAAATTGTATTACTTATATGTTAATGCTCTTTTTCTCAACTTATAAATATGTGATCAATTCTTATTTATTTTGCTTCAAGAATCAATAAATATATAATGGTAAGCTTACGGAAAAGAAAAGAAGAATATTGCCATTAGGCGTGCTCAATTACTATTGATATATCCAATAAAGATATCCTTTAAAAGTATCTTTTTATAAAAAACAAAGACTAAAACCTTTGAATTTCAAGAATATAAGGAAAAAATTATAAGAACATTATCATTGAAATGATTTTATTGATAAATGTAGAAAAGTATTTTATTTCATACATTTAGTATTTACAATGTGTTGTTGTTATTTTAACTGATCCTATAGAAAAAAAACGATCGTTACATCTATAAAATAGGTACGGAAATACTGAGCAATAAACCAAGAGCAGCCATTTTTAGTTAAGTTCTTGGTAAATTTATTATATACGAACAACAATCAATTGAAGATTTTTACAATATATATGTAGGCTTTGGTATGATTCATTCAGTTACTTACGACTTTTTGTCTAAGTAATGTGGACTATAAAAAATAAACCAAATTTTCACATATGTTTTCATGATTTTAATCAAAATAAATTTCAGTTGAATGAATTATCCGATTTAATTTATATGAGAACCATTTCAATGAAGAACACTGCTTCTGAATCTTATTAAAAGATCACAAAACTACTCTTGGTTTTCATTTTAACAACAATTTTAATTATCATAAAGCGATCAATTTGTTCTTGTTTTGTCTTATATGCACCTTAAAGAAACTTGCGGTCTGAAAAGATGTATTTTTATTTCCAGATTCGTTCGTTTTTCTTTCGACGTTTTTCACCAATTTTTGTTCGAAAGTCACTAGAATCCTTTTAACAATTTATGCGTTCTTTATACCCTTTAAACTTTTATAATAGATAAAGTAACAGTCAAAATATCTGTAAGAGAGATATTTGAAGACAATTGATAATAATATTGAAATATACTCATCCATATCCTTTTTATCAAAAACTTTTAAACAATCCATTTGATATCATTAAACATTTGTAAATATAATTGATTATTACTTAAGTTATAGAATTTGAATCAGTTAAGAGCGAAAACAAAAAATAACAGACTGTAGCAATATATTGATTTGTCGAGTGTTGGAAGAAGATAAACAGTGATATAACTAGAGTAATTAATTTCTTTAATTACACCATAGTTAGTTCTAATCAAGCAAGAGATTCGATTTCTAACATAACGACTGAATTCTGATGAATTTCAATGAGAATCTATCTTTTAAATTTTTATTCGATAGGATTTTGCTATCATATAGAGTGAGAAAACTTTCGACAATTGTTTCTTGAAATCTTACATATATTGCCTCGTGGCGTCCTCTTAACACTACAATAAGAATGCATAATATTAAATATTGATGTCGACTACCTTTCTTATCGTCAATGGCGTCATTTTTGCTGTTCTTCATGCAAGGAAGAATTGCACAATCATATGTAAATATCAAGAAAAAACCTTTCAAAGCACACGCACACATATTCCAGTAAAAATCATTGAGAGACTCAGTTTAAATTAATTGACAAGATTAATGTCTACCAATGTTACTCTATCTCTTTCCACACTACCAATCGAACTTATCTATCGTATTCTCGACAATCTTGATGTTTTATCAATTTTATTTTCACTTCGCAATGTATGCACACGACTCAACGCAATAACAGACAGTTATCATCGATATAAGGTAAAAGTTTTATAAAGCTTTAGTCTGGTAGATGTGATTCAAATCTTATTCAGTACATTACTGGATGGTTTTTGATACAACGAGACGAAAATTGTACAAGATTCGCTTGAAAGTCTGCTGAAAAATTTCTATCGCTATCCCAAATACAACCCGACATACTCTATTTGCTGATAACATAAATTTCCTCGTATCTACTTCTGAATGTAAGGCTGATACTATAGTTGAGGATAGCAGTCACATAATTTATTTCTCGAATCATGATTTTTTTTTATGGGCATTTTCAGTTATTTAATGTTTGACTCTTTTTCACAAAAGCTAAGATAAGATACAGCCAGCTCGTTCAATTGAATGTTTATGTAGTCATTTCGATTATATTTAATAATCACGTTTAATCCCAAAAATTTTTAATGATTTCTCTTATTACATCAAATTTAAATGATGCATAGGATACTATTGATTTATTTTATTTCTTATAGACATTCACTACTCTTACACTGCAAGGAAAAAGAAGAAACGATCAGGAGATGCAACGATTATGTAATGCATTGCAAAACAACATTGTAAGATATGTCGTTTTGTTATCTACTCTACATTTATATTTTTAATTCTAAAGACACTTACAACATTAACTCTTGAATATAATAAAATTAGTGATCAGACAATGCAATATTTTACTAAAGTACTACAGAGTAATACAGTGAGATTAATCATTTACGTAAAAAATATCCTCAATACTAGTAAATTTGATAATTTTATATAGACACTTATCACACTAAATATTAAACTTGATCTAATCAGTAATGAAAGTATACAACATCTAGCTAATATGTTGGAACACAATGCCGTAAGATTAGTTTATTATTCATTTATTTTAGATTCGTATTCATCATTTTATACAGACACTTTCTACACTAGATATTGAATACGGACAAATTAACATTGAAGGAATAAAATATCTAGCTGATGCACTACGAAATAATGTCGTGAGAAGAATTATCTACTTTACTATATTATAGTTATCTCAATAATTTTACATAGGCACTCAGTAAGCTCAGTCTTCGATATAATCGAATTGGAGATCAAGGAATAGAATATCTTGCCAATGCTCTACAATACCATCAAGTAAGAACAAGTAGACTTTCTTTATCTATCGTATATATGTATTCTATCGTTGACAATAGACGGTCACTACATTAAATCTCCAAATGAATCTAATCAGTGTTCAAGGAACACAATATTTAGCTAATATGTTAAAAACTAATAAGGTACACTTATTACATTATTTAATAACTTGTATTCAGTATTATTATCTTATACAGACACTTACTACACTTAATCTTAAAACTAATCTAATCAATGACCAAGCTATACAGCATCTAGCTGAAGTATTACAAGTCAATAATGTGAAATTTCTTTTGTATTCATTTATTCTATTCTCATTTTTATCTTTATCTACAGACCTTGACTACACTCAATCTTCGATTCAATCAAATTGGTGACCAAGGAGTATATCATTTAGCAAATGCATTAAAAAATAATAAAGTAAGATATGTTCATAATCAACTTGTTAAGTATTTCTTTTATTAACGAATGTAGACATTTACCACATTAGATCTCGCTGAGAATCGAATTGGTAATAAAGGTATAGAATATTTAGCTGAAGCACTACAAAATAACATCGTAAGAATAGTTTTGTATCTAATCATTTTCTAAACATTATTTCATTTGGCATAGACACTTACTACACTCGATCTAAGATGGAATAAAATTGATAAAAACATAAAAAAACGTTTTTCAACTGCGATTCGACAACATAACAAAATGTTGAAACTGTTCTCATAAAAAAATCTTTAATTGATGTCAGCACATCAAAAACTTGAAATAAAGAAAGATTTTTATTGTTATAATATATTTCTGTAAGAATTTTAGCGAGTAATACTTTCAAGTTCTGCTCGCACTGTATCATGTGTAATTTCATCTCGATCATCGAAGAATACTAACTTCGGAACATTAATACGTCCAATTTTTACAAATTTTATTCGATTGACATCGATAACAACATAATCCGTCTCTTTTTTTGGCGACATACTAATTACAAGAGTGCACCAGATGATGATAAGTCTTAATTTTTCAATTAATCGATCGAGAGTAGATAGTATAGAAATGTCATGGATTAGATGTTCGCATCTATAAAACACCAATATTCTCTTCAAGTCATTCAATGAAAGCCATTCAACCATAAACTTCTCATATCGCCATAAATTGATATTATAGGTCCCTACTTTGTCCTTACCATCACGTAAGCAAGACGAAACAGCAAGAAACAAAAATGGATACATGTCGATTGATGAAACAGTTGTATGGTGCTCTTCAAAAGGCATATTAAGAAAAATCTTCAAATTACAATTGGTAATCCATTGTTCTCTCTCCCTTAAATATGTATTGAGAAGGCGGAGTCGATACCGCACTCTACGCTGAAGACAAAATTCACGAGTTGTTCTACGGAACTCCAGTAAAATGGACCACTGATCATCCTCTATCTCATAATCGGCCATATTTACTAATTCCATTCTATATCCAGGTGAAACGCATACCGATACTCTCCGTTCTTTTTTGGCCATTTCTGGATAATGATCGAATTCTTTTACGGATGGTTTTGAGCTCAGTCGGTTGATTTTACGTTCTAAATTATCTATCATTTGTTTGTTTGTAATACAATGTGCTAATTCCAGTGCTTTGTAGTAACAATTCAAAGCTTTTTCCGTATAAAAATAAAACTTTGCATAAGCATCTCCCACATATTGAAAGATTTTTGCAATGTTATCACAATCGTAGTGGAACGACTCAGTATCTTGATTGCGGTATTGTAAGATATACTCGTATAATGCAATAGTTCGTGCTGATGTTCCCTTTTCCAATGTGCTTAGCAAACCATGAAAACTCTTTTCTTCAGATCGAAAGATGGAAAGATTATTAATTACGAAAGATTGCTTATATAATTCGATGGCTTTGGTGATTGATTCAGGATCATCAAAACCTTCATACATGAATATTGCCAATGATTCATCGCGTCGCTTTCGAATTCCACATTCTTTATGAAATCGCTCCCACCATTTAGCCCAATTTAGTTTATTCCCTATTGTCGTATATTTCTTTACAAACTCAAGCGATTCCTTCTTCATTTCATCGCTTTCATTTTGTAACCGTGTGTTCAATAAGTTCCAACAAGGGTCAAATACTGCATCAGCATATAATTCTAGTACAATTGGTACCCATGGACGCTCTGATGTCGAATTGCCGATATATTTTATACGAAAAAGGCTTCCAATACTGAAAAGAACTTCTTTTTCATCCAATGGATTTACCGTTTCATTAATGTCGACAAACTGATGACAAAACTTGGAGGGTACAGTACCTGTAGCATAATAATTGTCGGGAATAATAATCTGATAAAGACAACGAACATAGCCAGGACAATCACCGGAACAGAATATCCATGCAACTTCTGGATCACGCGTTGATGAACCGAATGTGTTAAGTACTATATGAGAATTGCGTGATTGGCAGTAATCTTTAAGTCGCTGTAACTCAGTTTCTAGCATATACTGGCCGCGATAAAGAACTCGGATGGGCGATCTAATTTTTCCCAGATACAAATCGAAGACATAGCGTTTATATCTTTTTCTCAGTTCATTGTACAAATCACTGATATATGGTTGAAATTTGATAATAATATCAATATTATGAGTTCGTAATGCATAATTGACGATTTCGAAAACAAAGCTAGACTGACAATAATAATCTATTGCTTTATTGGCAGTATAATATTTTTCGAAATCCTCAATTTTTTTTAGCATCCCGGCATCTTGTCTATAGAACGAACGACATTCATTTAACATTTCATTCCAAGTATCTTTTGTTTGTGGTTGATTAATTAGAACTCTTATGAATAATTGGTACCACCGACCATCATCAGTCGATGCTTTTTGAAATGAACTTTCATCGAGAAACGACCAACGACATGTAAAATTCTTCACGTCGCGAAATACAGTTGTTAATAATTCCGTTTTATTATCGAAAACACCTCGAATTTTTGTAAATGATTGTGCCCAAATCTGATGTTTTGTGCGATCATAACAAAAAACGTAAATACACTCAATCTGAATTAATTCAAACAAATGAAGATCATGCATTTCTCCAAAAGAACCAGAAATAATTAGAAAAATTTTCTTTGTTGCATTGTTCTGAATAAATTCCAAACTTGAATCTGAGCTATTGAATTCATGTACAGGATTGTTTAGAATATTTCGAAGATCACTTATAAGAAGTTGCCACTCATTACTTGTTTCAATTAGAGCATCAATAACAATAATGACAAAGTCAACCAAATTATTTGTTAATTTTAATGAAAGAGAACGCAGTAGCAACGGATTGATCTGACGCGGTGAATCCGGTTCAGAAATATTATTAAGAGCACTCATCTTTTCTTCTGTTTGACATACTATTTCGAAATGTTTTTTACCAACAACTTTTTTTTACTTTCACCGTTTATATGCAACATTATGAGTAACTATGCAAACATAGTTACACACATAGACGCAAGAACGAAACATATTTTTATGTATATATATATAAGCATGTTTGTCTGTTCGTTATGCATTCAGTTCCTGTAATAGCTACCATCACCAAACGTTCCATGGCACTTCCTTAGATCCAGAAAAAGATTGAGAGGAGGTTAACGCGACCAATGAGCTTGAGTAGTTCAGTCAAACGTGAGAGTCAGAGAAACGCGTAATTTGCAAAAAATTTCTTAAAACATGCATCGACAAACAAAATATTTTTTAAATTACCATACGCACTAAGATAAACTGTGTCACACTTTGCAACACAATGTACGACACATTCTGAAATCACGGCTCAAATCTACCATATGGCAAATTTTTAATTTTTTTCTTAGAAGTATGTGATTGATATATTTTTCGATTTAATTATTGCCATGTTGAAAGATTAAAGAAGATCAGATTGCAGGCTCTGGTCATCCTTGAAATGATCCGATCTCCATCAGACCATTTAATGTTTGCCCTCTCTCGATAATTGGACGAGAATGGCGTATTTTGAACAAATAATCGAGAAATAATTGTAATAAAATAATTAAGACGAAAATATTCAAGTTCTGTACGTTCAATCACGTTGTTTATATATACATGTATGTTTGAAACAAGAAGGTAAATCAACAATCAGCAGATAGAACGAAAGAAATATATACACGACACATTTTCTCCATTGAGGTTGCAACACTATAATCTACGACACATTTATTTTTAGTGTGTGAGCCATGCATCATCATGTAAGTTATATGAAATATTTTCACTTTTTGCGTGTAAATATAAAACATCAATATACGCGCAGAGTTGTGTTTTGTAAGTACATGGATGGAAACACAAAGGACCCCGCCGGATAAGTCCACAAATCTGCCACCCCCTAGATACCATTCTAATTAGTTTAAAAAGAAAGCCCGAACATTTTTACGTAGTTCTGTATATTTGTTTCCATAATTTCTTTTTGCCACATGAATTTTTAAAGAGGCATTCTGTCTGAGGGGGTATATGCCTTTTCCCACCATGATAAATCTACAGTATTGACTATTAGAAATTTTTATTGGTTGATTGTTTTCTTAAGTATCATATACCAAAAGATGCAGCTAATTTTGCTCTATAAAATGATCATAAATGATCTATGTTTATTGTAGGCAGAAGATGAAAGTCAATTACATCAATTTATCAAATATATGCGATTTTTAGCATTTTTTGAAAAAATGGTACCAGTGTAATGTACCGTTCTTCCTTATAACTCAAATGACAAGACTAAAACTTTCTCAAAAACTGTGTTATCACCCATTCAACAAAATGCACTAGTTTTTGTTTGAAACAAATTAGTCCAAGAGGCTCATTCGCTACTGACACTTTATAAGAAAGGCACACTTTCGTAGAAAATATTAAAAAAATGGATCATATTTCAAGGTTTTCGTTGTTAAAAGTTGTTTATTATAGAAAATAAGTATTATATTCGGAATCAGCGTGCAAAAATACACTAAACACGTTATTTATAATCAAAAAATATTTTCCATAAAAATTTGGACTGTAGGGGGGTACAGGTTAAAATTCAAAGAATAGAGGGTTGAGGTGGAGTAGGGATCAAATTTCGATAGGAAATATTTTTTGATTATAAATAACGTGTTTAGTGTATTTTTGCACGTTGATTCCGAATATAATACTTATTTTCTATAATAAACAACTTTTAACAACGAAAACCTTGAAATATGATCCATTTTTTTAATATTTTCTACGAAAGTGTGCCTTTCTTATAAAGTGTCAGTAGCGAATGAGCCTCTTGGACTAATTTGTTTCAAACAAAAACTAGTGCATTTTGTTGAATGGGTGATAACACAGTTTTTGAGAAAGTTTTAGTCTTGTCATTTGAGTTATAAGGAAGAACGGTACATTACACTGGTACCATTTTTTCAAAAAATGCTAAAAATCGCATATATTTGATAAATTGATGTAATTGACTTTCATCTTCTGCCTACAATAAACATAGATCATTTATGATCATTTTATAGAGCAAAATTAGCTGCATCTTTTGGTATATGATACTTAAGAAAACAATCAACCAATAAAAATTTCTAATAGTCAATACTGTAGATTTATCATGGTGGGAAAAGGCATATACCCCCTCAGACAGAATGCCTCTTTAAAAATTCATGTGGCAAAAAGAAATTATGGAAACAAATATACAGAACTACGTAAAAATGTTCGGGCTTTCTTTTTAAACTAATTAGAATGGTATCTAGGGGGTGGCAGATTTGTGGACTTATCCGGCGGGGTCCTTTTGAAACTTTTTAGTAAAACATGCGGGATTGTGCATGAAAATACTAAAACGTTATCTTTATGAATTTGCAAAATAGTAAAATATTCGTTAAATTCTGTATGTCAACGCGAAAGAAATGTACTTATGAAATCCCAGGTTAGTCACTCCAGGCTGTAAACGATCTTATACCGATGAATTACACTGGAATACGGCAGACGCTTCCAATTATCATTTACAACAACCATACACAACGTTTTACGATGTTATTACGACCACCGTATACAGCACCTGTATAAATTAGCTGTTTCCGATTCTTGTGGTAGTATGGTGACTGGAAACGATGACTAGACGATGTCGCAAGGTATCAGATACGCCAACTGTAAACGACATGTGCGTGTACAGTCATCTTTTTTTAGTCTGTATATTCGTAAACAATCGCAAACGTCGACTAGTCACTCTCATTAAATACCAACAATCTACAGATAGATTACGCTATTTGCCTTAGTATTATTAACTTTCCCCATATTAATACAAACTCTTCGTTAATTCATATTTTGATATAATTCAATATAAGGTCAAAAGCCCACGGCCATAAGCAGTTAGAGATATAGTTATGTAACAATACTTCATTCTGTCTGAAATAGGTGTCCATCATAGATTATGACTTCCAAAACATTTCTAGGCTGTTCGCTTGACTTAAAATCCCGTTACGAAAGATAATCCAATTATATGTATAGAATTTACGTTCTAATCATTTTTATGATCCTCATCATCGTTTCATGACACTTTCCAAGCTCACTAAAAAGCTCAAAAGGACTTAAAAACCCCTTCTTTTAAAACACCTAAAGATACGATATTTTTAATGCACGGATGTGAAAGGGAAGAGCCATTTTGAGGCTGTTCCATTAAATGGAATCTGCACACAGTGGCTTTCTATTAAAAAAAAAACTTTTTCTAAAACACTTCGAAAGAGCTTTAAAAGGTCTTTTTTTCCTAAAACCTCCGGGCACAGGATTTTCAATTCCAAATATGTGGATATAAATGGAAAAAGCCATTGAAAGACTTTTTCCTAAGCAGAATTTTCGTCGAAGAAGGCTTGTCTTTGGAATAATAACGTTTTGATTCAAAAGGACTGAAAATCGCTTTTGAACATGGTCAGCTATTCTGTCTTATTTATTGTGAGGTACAGTCGGATACGAGGATATATGCACATAAACAACGCCGTATACTGCTCTTTCAGTGGAAATACGACCGTAATACTGGGCATATAAAACGGATGATTTACGGTGCATTTACGATTGTCGTAATCGTGGACCTCGGCAATTTATGCTATGTTATTAGCAAAAATAGTTCATGTAAGCGATCGATATATATACATTCCCGAACAAAAGTCTTTCCCCTCCTCCTCATTTTCTCTGTAGTATAACGTCTTATATTAAATTTATTATCATATACAGTGCTCGTCAAAAGTCTCTGGACATGTTAAAATCCAGGTAAAGCTCAGCTGTTTTTCACGAAATTTTTACCAGAGATAGAGCGTGAAAAACTGTGATCGTAGGCACCAACTCGAGCTCGATTGACTAAAATAGGGATTGAGTTTAAATTCAAACACTACATAGTCTGTTTTTGTGGCTGAGTTAGTTCAAAAATGATCGGAATAAACATCGTCCCCGTTCTGGAGCGCCAAGAACAACCACCGTTAAACAAGATCAAATGATGGTCGACATGGCTCTAGATGATATGAACACAACGAGCAAAACCATTAAAGGCAAATTTGAAAACATCGGAATTACTGTTAGTCAAAACACAATTCAACGGCGACTTAAAGATGCTGGTCTAAAATACTCAAAGCCTTTGTCGAAACCTTTACTCAGCGAATGGCATCGACAACAGCGTTTGACGTGGGCTGAATCAATGAAAAACTACGATTGGAGCAAGGTGATGGCAACCGATGAAACGTCGATTCGTCTTCATACCTCTCACAAGTACACATGGCAATGACCTGGCGAGCGGAAAGTTGTTCGTACCATTAAACATCCCTTAAAGATTAATGTCTGGGGTTGTCTATCAAAAAAGGGGTTTGGACGGGTGTTTTGGTTCAAGAATAACTTCAACAGCGAATTTCTCTGCCACAAAATCTATCGAAATGCTCTTCTTCCTTCTGCTCGCCAACATTTCGGTCAATCTCAGTGGCTCTTGCTCGAAGACAACGACCCGAAACATCATTCAAATTATAGTCGTACATGGAAATCTGATCATCAAATCGTCACGCTTTCCTGGCCGTCACTGAGTCCTGATGTCAATCCCATTGAAAACTTGTGGCCTCTGCTGAAGGTAAAGGTGGCTCAGCGGCGACCAAAAACACTTGAAGATTTGGTTGATGCCATACAGAACGAGTGGAACGAGCTGCCAAGCGAACTGGCCTACAACCTCATGAATAGTATGGAATCACGTGTTCAATCATTGATCGACTCATCTGGTGACTACACTCTTTACTGAAGGAACACTTTAAAAGTTTGTTTTTGTGATCTATTTGTGATAACCTGAAACTAATTCAAATAAAATCAAGAAAAATATGAACTTTGTCACGATAAAATGCCTGCGATTCTTTCATTTATTCCGATCATTTTTGAACTAACTCAGCCACAAAAACAGACTATGTAGTGTTTGAATTTAAACTCAATTCCTATTTTAGTCAGTCGAGCTCGAGTTGGTGCCTACGATCACAGTTTTTCACGCTCAATCTCTGGTAAAAATTTCGTGAAAAACGGCTGAACTTTACCTGGATTTTAACATGTCCAGGGACTTTTGTCGAGTACTGTATTACTATTTAAGTTATGATTAGTATATTGACATTTTTATATTTAATCTTGATTTTAAGTTCTCCAAATATTTTAATCGATATTTCCGATAAGGCTCGATATAAAAAAGTAACTTTCAATGAATTTGAAAGAAAACATGATTTGAAAGTCGAGTCTATTATGGCTATGTCTACATATAGATATATAGGCTTCATAGGGGTATTTTCTAAAGACTTCAACTCACCATAGGTACATGTTATACTGATTCTTTTTCCATAGTTATAACCACCATATATATACTAAAAAAAGTATGCATGGATTTTGGATCATCTTCTACTGTTGTTTAAAAACTTGAATTATATCTCATGTCAACGAACAAATAAAAAAAATCAGTTAAAATTAAGCGTATACTTAGCAGTTTTCATTATTTTAAGTCAATGCAAAAGCAAAATAAAAAGCATATTCGGGATCAGCGTAAAAAACTACGTCGAATCAGATGTATTTTGCCGAAAAAATTTTTTCACAAAAAAGTGGCCCCTAGGGGACCACGGCAAATTTTTGTGAAGAAAAGCGTCGAGGGGTGGGGGGTACCGGTGAAATTTTCATAGAAAAATGTTTTCGATAAAATACATCTGATTCGACGTAGTTTTTTACGCTGATCCCGAATATGCTATTTATTTTGCTTTTGCATTGACTTAAAATAATGAAAACTGCTAAGTATACACTCAATTTTAACTGATTTTTTTTATTTGTTCGTTGACATGAGATATAATTCAAGTTTTTAAACAACAGTAGAAGATGATCCAAAATCCATGCATACTTTTTTTAGTATATATATGGTGGTTATAACTATGGAAAAAGAATCAGTATAACATGTACCTATGGTGAGTTGAAGTCTTTAGAAAATACCCCTATGAAGCCTATATATCTATATGTAGACATAGCCATAATAGACTCGACTTTCAAATCATGTTTTCTTTCAAATTCATTGAAAGTTACTTTTTTATATCGAGCCTTATCGGAAATATCGATTAAAATATTTGGAGAACTTAAAATCAAGATTAAATATAAAAATGTCAATATACTAATCATAACTTAAATAGTAATATATCACTTTAAGACTATTTTGGAAACAATAGTATTTTAGAAATTTTTTATAGAAAAGTTGATCTGAAAATGTTAAAAACAACATATTGATAGGTAACTCGACGAACTGTATCCAACCATGCCAAAAAATCGGCAAAAAAAATTTTGCTCAAATTTGGACTTGCCGACACCTTATAATAGTATTTATTTGGTACTATAAATGAGGTTATATTAAATCGGTCCATTTTATTATAAAAATTATCAATTCACTTCATTTTATTTGTAAAACTATTAATAAGTTCAATAGAGAAAAAGATTAAAGTAAGGAATAATCGGTCGATCTTAATAAAGGCTATGTTCTCCGATATTAAGTTATTTGACCTTTTCTATTTTTCAGCTTCCTATTTTTAAGCCAATTAACTAAAGAAAAGAAAATATAAAATTTTTCTTTTTATAAGTGATCCATAGAAAATGATATAATTCAGAGAGAAGCTAACCACTAACGTTACGTGATTATTATGTTTTCTATCTAAAATAATGAAATTTAATTATTTCGTTTAAAATCAAAGATAGAAGGCACTAGATATGCTGGTGAGTTGTTGATCTTTAATTTGACTTAATTTTTTTTTTATAATGGTGTAGTTGTACTATTTGATTTATACTTTATTAGTACGTAATAAAATATTAATAAAATTATGAAAAAGTTTAAATATTTACTTTTAATTAATCAACAAATACATATAATACTATAATATGACTTCATATTAATTAATATGTTGATTATATCTACCTGTGTGTACATAACCAAACGGCTATATGCAAATATGTGTATATAGTTAGTCAGCTATGTACACTTGTGTATACTTAGCCACTTCCATTTTTATAATACATTATGAATAGATCATAAAGTAACCATTAAAAAACAAAAAGGAAAAAAAAATACTATGATTAAATTCAGTTATTAGATGGAATTTCGATTCGTCTATTTTTCATCTTTGCCCATTGTTTGGCCAAATCATGTAAATCAAGTCCATCAAGTTTATCTTTTTCGATGGCACATAATATTCATTGAAATAATCGTTCATTATGCATCGTTGACCTAAGATAAGTTTTAATTTACGAAAACAAGGTTCGTTAGTTGCAATTGTTAGTGAAAGAGTTAATAAGCGAAAATTAAAGATTCTTGAGATTTTATGTAGTTTTTAATCTTGAATAATTAAATTATAGGTATCTGGTAATGGATTTAAATTTTGGTAGTGTCACAATCATAATAACCATCATTCAAATATTGGAAAACATCAAATAATGATATTAAAAGTTAATGTTGTCTAGTTTCTATTTCTATTTTATTATTGTTTTGTGTGAAATTAGAATTATACATTAAAAACTATATAAAATCTATTATTTCTTCAAAATTTAATATTAAATCTCAAGGTTCATCAATATTCATATAAATAGGATATCTGAAAAGAGATTCATAAGTTGTGACTACCATTCCTAAGACGAACCCACACAATCATATGAATCGTATTCGAACAACAGTGTAAAAAGTACGCACATACCATGAAGCATTGGCTTAAAAGCGACTAAATATGGTCTGGAGATAGGAATTAACAAATTGTTGACTCAGTGTTCAGACCAGAGGTACATAATCTGCTACTAAAATAAGATTTTTTCCTAACCAACCGATCGTGCATGCGGGTGGATTTTACACTCCTGGTTCAGATGCAACATTAAAAGCTAGCAGTATAAGATGCAAAGAAGTACTGAGCAGTTACATATATAATGTCGAAGTAAGGTTGACAACGTTACAACTATAACGTATGCGAAGAGATTCAAAGGAACCACACCTCATAGCGAAATTAGGACTCCAAAAGTTGTGGGTATTATGTCTGAGACAATTTCTAAAAGTCCTAGATATTACGATTTCAAAGAGATGAAAAGTTGTCAGTATTGAGCACGAGACGATATCTACAAATCACATACATAGTGATTATAAAGCGTTCAAACAGTTATGACTATTTGAGTGAGTACGAACCAGAGATGTCCATCGCAGTTGGGAATCTGCCGTTGTCGCACCTCATCCTCAAGATTGTTTAATAGTCGAGCAGTACCGCTCGCACATACCTACAAATGCATTTTCATTTTTTCATATTACCTTTTTTACTTTTAAGAAAATAATGAAAATATTTTTCGAATAATTTAATTTCACATATGATTGATATAAAACGTGATTTATTTTATTTTTCATATAAATATTTACAAAAGAAAGTTATGTAAACTTACATTCAGACAAAAAAAAAGTAACATAAGAAACAGAACAAAAAAGAGAATTGAGTCAAATGTTTTTTCCTCTATTTATTTGGTAAATAAAAAGTAATAAGGTTTTTTCTCCATTCATAATCATGCACTTTTCTTCAGTCTGTTGTTTTTTTGTTTGAGTAGAGAAAAAACCCATTCTGTTCTTTTTCTCCAAGTATAGAAATATATAGTATTCATAGAAAAACGAAAACAAAATACATAATTTCTTTATGAAAATTATTGAAGATTAAAGAAAACCAATTTGATTGAAAACCATAATGGATAATAAATTTGTATTTAATGATGCGAAACGTATGTGTAATTCTATTACTCCTTCTCTTTTGACATCTTTACTTGATTTATCTCCGGAATTATTCCATCGTATTTTTGATTATTGTGATATTCAAACAATTCTTCTTTCAATTCGTGGCGTTTGCAGAAAACTTTATAATACTGTTAATATTTACAATCGATTTGAATTAAAATATTCTTTAACTTCAAATTTGAATTTTAAAAATCTTTCTCAGTCTATTCAACTTGAAAGATTTACTTCACTGATTGTTTTCAGTGATCAGTATAGAACAGATCAACATAGAATTCAATTGAAAATAATTGATTATATTGATCAATTTACTCGACTTCGTTCATTAACTTTTTATTTTATCGATTTGGAAAGAATAAATCATGTTCTCGGAATGATTCCTTCTGATTGTTTAACTTCTCTTTCAATCTATACAAAGAAATCAAATACACCTTATCTTCTATTTGCAAATATATCGAAATTTAATCTTCAAAAACTCGCTATTAATAATGCACATATCAAACATCCTACAGACAATATTCCATGGTCAATTACTAATCAATTAGTATATTTGGAAATAGGTACTTGTAGCTTTGATCAATATATGATTATGATTAATCAATTGTTTCATTTACGAACATTTATCATAAAAGATTGTATTTTTTATGAAGATTTTCAAATGAAAAACAACGAATTATCTCATCAATCACATACTTCATTATTAAAATCTCTTACTATAAAAAATTGTTCAATGTTTTTACAAGAATTAGAAAATTTATTTTCATTAACACCAACACTTTATCATTTAGAATTAATTTTTAATGGATATTCATTTTTTTCTCCATTAGATGGTCATCGTTTAGAACACTTAATCAAAACAAAATTACCATTATTAAATCATTTCAAATTTTTCTTTTCTTATGTATATCTTCATAGTTCAAAGAATCAATTGATGGACATCAAATCATTAATCATTCCATTTCGAACATCATTTTGGCTTGAAGAAAAACATTGGTATGTTACTTGTGAAAATATATTTTCATATAATGCAATTGTATTATATACAATACCAATTGTACCTATCAGTGAAGATTATGTTGGATATACAAATCGTACTCTGTTTAAATTAGGAGAGAGAATGAGTAAAATGTCATCTCATGAAAGAAGATCATTTTTTCAAAGACATGTCGACGGAATGCCTTCTCCATCAGATATATCGATAAGATCATCAAGTTGGCTGCCAAATAGTAGCAAAGAAGCAGATAGATGTAAAATATCAACCATAGATAATGTTTGTCGATTTTCTAATAAATGTTTTGATCAAACAAATGAAGAAATTGAAAAAGAGGAGGTATGAATTACAAATCTTATCTTAAATTCTAACTGATATAACATAGGTGAATATACATTCTATTCCGCAATATTGAACATTTCAAAATCGATTCCTACTATTCATCCCTTCAATGACATACCCAAACCTATTCAATATCGATCGAGTTTCGATTAATTCCGTAACGTTATCACACGAGAGCAGGGAGGTACCCTTGGTCTCGGACCACATCCCTTGACAAAAGAACACCTGGAGCAGGACTCTATTAATATTTTAATCAGAGATGAATTATATATGAGTTCTTATATTACCTTGAAGCCGTTTATCACTCTCTGTGATGCGTCCGATAGTCTATTCCTAATGAATAACTAATTAATTGATTAGTTAAGATGTCAATCACGATCTGTGATGGATATTTGATTAAATAAATAATTAATCAAGATATCGGTAACGATCCGTGGAGGGGGGGGGGAGGAGTGGGTCCAAATTTCTACCTCTAAACACTTCAACACTCTCTTTCAGACCGTGTTTTACAAAAATTATTAACAGTTTGAAGAGTGTGATGCAAGTTCAAACTTAGAAAAAAATGAATAGTCAGGTCTTAATGCCGAAATTTTGATCGATCAAGTCCGAATCAACAAAACTTAATTAATCTGATTCGAGTCCAAAAGATTTTAACCAATTTGTTTTGTGTTAAAGATGTTTCATATGTTGTTCGACGTCTGGAAATTGGATGAAATTAATTCTGTGATGAGGTTGGCTACCAAATGTTCAATATCGCGGAATAGGATGACTGGTCATATATGTTTTATTTTCTTCTAAAACGATTTTTTGTTTCCAATGCAATGATTATCCTTATTCTCAGACATTCTCCATACTGAAGTTAATGATCTTTGATACGCTTAATAATAAATTACAAGATATTGCTGGTACTTTAACATATGACAATGTATGTTATTTGAATATATTTTTCACATTGTATGATATTTTTCTATTAAATTTAGACATTAATTGTATTGAAGTTATCAGATAATAGAATCGATGATATTGAAGCTCAATATTTTGCTAATGCTTTGAGATATAATACAGTAATTTTGTCCAAATTATTTGTCATGTCTTTTTTTATATCAGTTTAATTCTAAATAGACATTGAAGATATTAGATCTTAGTAAAAATCAAATTGAAGATATAGGAGCTCAATGTTTTGCTAATGCTTTGAGATATAACACAGTAATATTATCAAAATTATTTGTCATGTCTTTTTTATATCAGTTTAATTCTAAATAGACATTGAATATATTAGATCTTAGTGGAAATCGAATTGGAGATATAGGAGCTCAATATCTCCTTGAAAGTTTAGAAGATAATACAGTAAGAATAAAATCTTTTCTTTATTTTTATTTCTTTTTCTCCATTTTAGACTCTTATGACACTTAATCTAAATAATAAATTGTCTCAATCTAGTATACTTATTGAATCAATCAATAAAATTCTTAATGAAAGATCATTAATTACATTGGATATATCGAATAAATATATTGATGATGATCAAATTCGAATTCTTGCTGAAACTTTAAAATCTAATGAAGTAGATTTCTTTTCTCTTTCAATTATTTATTTAATCTTATTATAAATCTAGACGTTAATCCCGTCATACATCTACAGTAATCGAATCAGTTCTTTTGTACTCAATTATCTGGTAAAAAATTTACGAAATAATAAAGTAATTTTCTTCTTTTTCATAATCTTTCTTTTATTTTTCTCGAATTTTTATATAGACATTGACTACTTTAGATCTTAGTATGAATAAAATCGGAAACAAAGGAATAGAAACTTTCGTTGATATTTTAAAAGATCGAATGGTAATTTTTTATTTTTATTTTAATTCTTTTTTATTTAAAATATTCAGAGATTAACTACATTAAATATTTCTAATAATCAAATAACTATTCACGGAATTAAAATTCTTTCTGATGTACTCAAATACAATAAAGTATGCACTGATTTTTTTATTATTTTATATTGGATTATCATCATATAGACATTGATCAAATTAGATCTCAGTAATAATCAAATCGATTCTCAAGGAGCACAATATCTCGCGACTGCATTGGAATTTAATTCTGTATATTCTTTTGTTAATTGGTTTTTTTTTCGATATTCATTTGTTTTCATATAATAGACACTAACACACTTGAATATATCGAATAATTCTATCGGAATTGAAGGTGCAATATACTTCAGTTTTGTATTACAAAAAACTAAAGTAACTGCCTTGAATATTTTCTTTTATTCCAATTTTTTTTATGTATATTTTCAGACCCTTGTCGAATTATTTCTTGCGAATAATAGAATAGAAAATATTGGAATACACTGTTTAAGTGATGCTTTAAAAAACAACACGGTATAATCTTCTATTTAAATATCTTTTCGATATTTATATTTTAAATTCTTTGCATAGACACTGAAGATTATCGATCTTAGTGATAATAATATTGGACATTCAGGAGTATTGTATTTTATTGATGTTCTAAGAATGAATAAAGTACTTATGTTTCCTTATTCTTTATTATCGATCTCATTTCATTTTATTTAGGTATTAAAGACAATTTATTTTGGTGGAAATACAATTTCAGATGAAATATGGAATCAATTAAGATCGATCGATGGAAAAGAAATTATTGTGTGATCATCATCATTATCTTTTTCTTTTTAATAAATATCAATTAATCTTAATATACAAATAAAGATTTCATTTACATTATGATACAAATTGTACTATTCATTTCAAAATATAATATGTTCCGATATTTTTTGAATAATTCAAGAACACAATTAGTTAGAGACGTGCGATTTTCATTATCGGCTATATATGAAATATTCCCGGACTATGACATTTTACCACATCTTTAGATCTTTAAGTGATAAAGAATGACGCTGAATCGCTAAGTTGTATTTTCTTTTCTTCTCCTTTCATTAATTAACATGAACGTTATAAGCTTAGAAATATGCTTCACAAAAAAGGAAAATTAACCGTAAACTCGATCTCACTATTTTTGCTCGAACTCCTGTTCTTTAGGTCTCTTTGAACAAATTCTTCTTTTAATAAGAGCACCATGAAATTCTCTACAAAGTCATACTGCAATCAAGAACACTAAACAAGTTAAATGACAGGCGAAAAAAATGAGAACTCTGCAGATTTGGTATCCTTTTGACTGGAACGTTTTCTCTTCCTACTATTTCCGTGAAAAAGCTCAGCAAAAGTAAGAGCTGAGTTTGTATTTGCTAGTTTTGAAAATACTCTTTCTCGTGGTCTGTAGACAGATTTTTTTAGAGCAAACAACGTGCTAGAGAATGAAGTTTTAAAAATCGAAAACGCCTATTTTCGACAATATGCTCAAGCACGAAATAGAAAACGTTATAGATGTTTGATAGTGCAATTTCGTATAGTTCTCATAAAAAAATCTTTAATTGATGTCAACATATTAAAAACTTGAAATAAAGATACATTCAACATCGACTTACTTCTTGCAATTGATAGATTCAATAAAGAAAAATTTTTATTGTTATATGTTTCTGCAAGAATTTTAGCGAGTAATACTTTCAAGTTCTGCTCGTACTGTATCATGTGTAATTTCATCTCGATCATCGAAGAATATTAACTTCGGAACATTAACACGTCCAACTTTTATAAATTTTATTCGACTGACATCGACAACAACATAATCCGTCTCTTTTTTTGGCGATATACTATTTACAAGAGTGCACCAAATGATGATAAGTTTTAATTTTTCAATTAGTCGATCGAGAGTAGATAGTACAGAAATACCAAGGTTTAGATGTTCGCATCTATAAAACATCAATATTCTCTTCAAGTCATTCAATGAAAGCCATTCAAGCATAAACTTTTCATATCGCCATAAATTGATATTATATGTCCCTACTTTGTCCTTACCATCACGTAAGCAAGACGAAACAGTAAGAAACAAAAATGGATACATGTCGGTTGATGAAACAGTTGTATGGTGCTCTTCAAAAGGCACATTAAGAAAAATCTTCAAATTACAATTGGTAATCCATTTTTCTCTCTTGTTTAGATATTCATAGAGAAGGCGGAGTCGATATTGCACTCTCTGCTGAAGACAGAATTCACGAGCTGTTTTACGGAACTCCAGTAAAATGGACCACTGATCATCCTCTATCTCATAATCAGCCATATTTACTAATTCCATTCTATATCCAGGTGAAATGCATATAGATACTCTCCGTTCTTTTTTAGCCATTTCTGGATGATGATCGAATTCTTTTATGGATGGTTTTGAGCTCAACCGGTCGATTTTACGTTCTAAATTATCTATCATTTGATTGTTTGTAATACAATGTGCTAATTCCAGTGCTTTGTAGTAACAATTCAAAGCTTTTTCCGTATAAAAATAAAAATTTGCATAAGCATCTCCCACCTGTTGAAAGATTTTTGCAATGGTATCACAATCGTAGTGGAACGACTCAATATCTTGATTGTAATATTGCAAGACATACTCGTATAATGCAATAGTTCGTGTGAATGTTCCCTTTGTCATTGTGCTTAGAAAACTATGAAAGCTCTTTTCTTCAGATTGAAAGATGGAAAGATTATTAATTACGAAAAATTGCTTATATAGTTCGATGGCTTTGGTGATTGATTCAGGATCATCAAAACCTTCATACATGAATATTGCCAATGATTGATTGGGTCGTTTCCGAATTCCACATTCTTTATTAAATCGTTGCCACCATTTAGCCCAATTTACTTTATTCCCCATTGTCGTGTATGTCTTTATAAACTCAAGCGATTCCTTCTTCATTTCATCGCTTTCATCTTGTAATCGTATACTCAATGAGTTCCAACAAGAGTCAAAATCTGTATCAGCATATAATTCTAGTACAATTGGTACCCATGGACGTTCTGATGTCGAATTACCGATATATTTTATACGAAAAAGGCTTCCAACACTGAAAAGAACTTCTTTTTCATCTAATGGATTTACTGTTTCATTAATGTCGACAAACTGATGACAAAACTTGGAGGGTATAGTACCCGTAGCATAATAATTGTCGGGAATAATAATCTGATAAAGACAACGAACATAGCCGGGGTAATCACCGAAACAGAATATCCATGCAACTTCTGGATCACGCGTTGCTGAACCGAATGTGTTGAGTACTATATGAGAATTGCGTGATTGGCAGTAATCTTTAAGTCGCTGTAACTCAGTTTCTTGGATATACTGACCGCGATAAGCAACTCGGATGGGCGATCTAATTTTTCTCAGACGCAAATCGATGACATAGCGTTTATATCTTTTTCTCAGTTCATTGTACAAATCGCTGATGTATGGTTGAAATTTGATAATAATATCAATATTATGAGTTCGTAATGCATAATTGACGATTTCGAAAACAAAGCTAGACTGACAATAATAATCTATTGCTTCATTGGGTGTATAACACTTTTCGAAATTTTCAATTTTTTTTAGCATACCGTCATCTTGTCTATAGAACGAACGACATTCATTTAACATTTCATTCCAAGTATCTTTTGTTTGTGGTTGATTAATTAGAACTCTTATGAATAATTGGTACCATCGACCATCACTCGTCGATGCTTTTTGAAACGAACTTTCATCGAGAAATGACCAACGACATGTAAAATTTTTCACGTCACGAGATACAGTTGTCAATAGTTCTGTTTTATTGTCGAAAACACCTCGAATTTTTGTAAATGATTGTGCCCAAAATTGATGTTTTGCACGATCATAACAAAAAACGTAAATACACTCAATCTGAATTAATTCAAACAAATGAAGATCATGCATTTCTCCAAAAGAACCAGAAATAATTAGAAAGATTTTCGTTGTTGTATTGTTCCGAATAAATTCCAGACTTGAATCTAAGCTATTGAATTCATGTACAGGATTGTTTACAATATTTTGAAGATCACTTATAAGAAGTTGCCACTCATTACTTGTTTCAATTAGAGCATGAATAACAATAATGACAAAGTCAACCAAATTATTTGTTAATTTTAATGAAAGAGAATGCAGTAGTAATGGATTGATCTGACGCGGTGAATCCGGTTCAGAAATAGTATTAATAGCACTCATCTTTTCTTCTATTGGACATACTATTTCAAAATGTTTTTTTTATCAATGTAAGCTTTCAACTATAGGATGATATCTTTTGTATTAAAAAAAAACATGAGAGATTCTATAATCAAAGGTAACGTTTATTTAAGAGGGAAAAAATGTGAATGAATCTTCTCTCCCATCGAGGATTAAAACAGAATAGAAAAGAACAGAACCTGGCCTCGTAGCGACACTTTATAAAAATATAGGATTATATAGGATTTTAAAGCTTTATTTTTATAGGATTACTTATCCCTATATAGGACATTTATAGGATATCCATTTTGAATTAGTTTCGAGTCTTCGTAGTAGAAACTTTAATTAAGGCAGTGATAGAACTGAAAGGTGAACCCTTCCTCCAATACCTTATCAGGTAACTTCAGTAAAAATGTAGTAATAGACCGCTAAAATTAATAAGACAACAGTGTTGTTAGATTGCTCACCATTCTCTATTGGAACAATCAAGATCATTCGTTTCACAAAGACATTATAATGTTTTTGATGGCTTTCCGCGTTGTAAGCATTTATTTAATTTAATTCTATTGGCATCTGTTCGACTTACTCAGCTTTGATTAAATGTTGAATATCGAGGCATTATTACTTAAACCATAAAGTATATCAATTAAATGTGGTTTTAAACAAAAACTATCTCAAACAAACAAAAATTTTATAATAGGGATTTTGGCACAATTCTAAGTTTTGTGTAGCACATAAATAATTGAATTTCCTATAAGAGATGAATGGGGTACATTGCTAAGGTACATAGTTCACTTTCTGAAATGGAAGATTTTTATTGGAAAACCTTATGGAATGATACCTTCTTTATAAAAAACAATATTCTAGTTGATATTCTAATAGAATCACTTTATTGTTCATCTTTTTACAAATAAAAGCACTTTTACAGGTAAATTATAATTCTGAAAACAATTTTATCAACAAACAAAAGTTGAAAATTTTATATTAACCCTTTACGGCCGGATGTGCCCCAAAAGATTATATTTTCCCGTAGGGAATACGGTGTTTTGCGAATATCCGGCCGTAAAGGGTTAAGTTATGTTAAATATTGGATCAGCTAACACAAGGTTCTTTAATATCACTATACTTTTCTGAAAGTCGAGCACAATGAATTAATTCAAGCTCATTCTGAAAAAATGGAAAAAAACATCCATTATACTTGATCTTACAGTTCAATCTTATTTGTAATTCAGCAGCCTCAAATCAGCAGGTACAGTGGCTCATTAGACATTTCTTTGGAGCATATTTCACTGTAAAAGCCTCTATAAAAATGGCAGAAGTCTATCATAGAACGTAACTTAATCTTATTAGAAGATCGATTTACGGGAGTCAGATTCGTCCTATATTTCATATCCTCTTCGATCTGAAAAAAGTCAAACGACAAATATTTTAAAAGAGCTACAGATTATAGAAACTTTAAATATGAAGGGAATACAATATAATCAACATAATAGTCAATAAATTCTAAGCGATATCTCTCATAGGTCTTCTTTGAAAGCATTTATAGTCACTAGATACTTGTGTGTTATCGATACAGTTTAGGTATAATTACAAGAGCAGTAAAGCTTTATATTTTTATTTTTGTTAATTGGGAGTCATAAACATTTCTTTTCTGTTTTATTGATATCTGATAGGAGGCATTTTATGGTATGTTTGGAGGAGTCACTTTTTTGTATTAATTAGTGCAATAATCACTGTTTTAGCGTCTATAAACTGCACATTACTCTAGCTACAATTTTAAAGAGAACAAACCCTTAAGTGATAGTTATTTTAATTAAAATTTTCATTAACATCTAAAGATAAAAAATCCTGTATTTTCGTCACTTTTCAAAGGAAATCTTTCTTTTTTACAAAGACTAGATTCTATATGAAGTTCTATATTTTTCAAAATTTCCAGTCCAAAAACATAGCATATCGTAGTATCGACTCAGAACCTCATATGAGGTACAGAATGCTGTGGGGTACAATATCCCAAAATGATGTGTTGTATCTCAAAATGAGGCACAGCTGACAGCTCTGGATCATCTGTAGCCAAAAACTATCTTAAATAATATTATTTAAAATTTAGTTATAATTGTTGACATTTCATGTGATTATAATTTCAAACACATTTTCTGAGAAAATGCTGTTTTATTAAAAAAATTTCTGATCAAGCAAAAAGAAAAAAGAAATAGACGATTACATATATAAGAGATGAATCATTCAAACAACAAATGCAAAGAAAGAGACAAGTTGTGCATGTACACATGGCTCTATCATTCACATAAATTTTACATTCATTAATTGAATTCTTGAAGACAGTCTAACGTTACCTTTTTCAGGAAAATATGAGTTTTCTAAGAAAAATGTTCCTTTTTTCGAAAAATATAGGAATATAGGAAAATTTAGAGAAAAATAGGACATTATATGACTGATTCCAAAAATATAGGAATTATAGGACGACTACGAGGCCAGAACAGGAAGAATGTTATTGTAGATAACTTTGTTTCAAATAGGAGAAATAAAACAGAAGAGAACCATACAAAACGAGAGAGCAGCGAGCATATCGTGATTGCTAACAATCAACAATTGTTTTTTACCTTTATCTTTTATATGCAACATTAAGATTAACAATGCAAACATAGTCACATATATAGAAGAAAGAACGAAACATATTTTAGCGATGCCGTAGAAAGGTCGAAAGGAAAAAATGTCGAAAACAGAAAATATCGAAAAAAAAATGATGTCTCTAATAAATGATGACTTTAAACACTATGAGTTATCATTATTTTTCCTATAATTCTACTGTTCTCAATTAGTAACGACGATGAGTAATTCCTGCTACAGATTCATTCAGAGAATAGAAAAAAGACAAGTTAGGTACTAGTTCGTACGTTTCTATCTTCTTTCTCTTACATGTGTTCTTTTCATTTTCTCTTTTATTTTACATTTTTCTTTCGTCCTCCTGGCGACCTATATATGTCATATATTGGGGTAATCCATAGGAACTCAAGAACTTCATACACAACTTTCTCCAAATCGAACGAAACTTTCAGGATTTGTAGATCATATGAAGGTACTAAAATATTTAAAGTTAGTTTTATAAATTTTTCTAGGCGGTCCATATATAGCAATCACGATTTTTATGCGTATTCTTAGATAATATACTAAAAATCTGGGTTTTAGAAATCCTTATTATTAAAAGATCTTTTCAACTATACTAATAAGGTACCAATTATCATAGATATTCTGAAAACCCATCACTCAAGCTAAATCTTGACTATAATATTAATAATAAAATACAATAATCGTACAACGAAAAATTTTCTCAAAGTCAAATGTTGGTGCTGGAATTGGTAGCAAATATTATTCGTTTTTTTTTCTATCGTGACAAATTAATTGATGATTGCGTGATGTTTATTGTTAGAGAATGGGTCGTGGAGCATGTATATCATCGGCTCTATCGATGGCAGGTTGTGGTAGTCGTCGTTCAGATGTAACGTGTGTACACAAGTACGTATACTTAAACCTAGGTGTTTGATCTTGTTCATGAATATATTCACATAGAAGGTGAAGTTGACGATGTTGTGGTGGAATTGAATCGAGGGTGATTAGAGCATTGCGAGAATGGCGAATATAAGATGATTTTGACAAATCAATATCAACATTGAGTGTACGATCCGTAGACGTATTCTCACCGACAATTAATATCAAGTGATATTGAAGATCTTGAGACATGTAAAGACCATGATATTTACCCTGTAAAGTAGTACAAAAGAAAGAACAAACTATCATTCGAAGTACTTCACGAAAAACCCTAACACTCAAGGTTGAATATACTTTTATGAATATCTTTAATATAAACAAGATTGTTCCTTTAAAATGGGCAATTGTTTATCGATTGACTGAAAAATAAGTCAAATAGATAGATCCATGATCGGAATTCTGGAAAAGTCCTTCAAGATTCTCACAAAACTTATCAGTATGAACCTATCCAGAATATACCTTCTTTATGATTTGATGATGTTTTACGGCATTAGCAATAAGACAATCAGCTAATAGTTTTCCTAATTCTTCGATAATAACTACTTCCAATTGAAAAGACGAATGAATAACTAATGTATATCCTATTTGATCATCATCTTTTTTTTGACGAGACCAATAAGAAGTTGAAAATGGAATGAGTACGTAAGCACCTTCAGGTAATATTCCTATCCATTCGATATATCCCTTGCGACGACTGCATAAAATAGTTTCTCGTCGGCCAATTTGATGATCAGCTACATCACAGAGTACGAATGATTGTGTATGTTGAGCATTGAATTTTTTTCGATTGGAACGTTGATGAAAAAGGCTCACCGTTATTGTTGACGACCTGCATAACTCAGTAAAATCATTAATACTTATTATTTCGTAAGGTAATCCTCCTTATCAAATGTATACTTTCAAAAACAATGTTAGGAGTCGAAATTCGATCGTAGATCGAGAATTCAGAGGAATAGCAAAATCTCTTTCAATTTTAATACAGAAAATTGTCTCATATAAAATAACCAAAATGATTACCTTTTCAAATGAAAATAGTAGGCTTGCACTGTCTGAGCAGCATGTCTAGTAAATCGACCTTCGTATCGCACATCGAAAAGATTATCGCGATACGCACTTATAGTCATCCAAGAGAAAAACTTTTGAAATGCCACCCAAGATATCCAAAAGGTACCATTTTCTGCTTCAGCTTTTTTGACACGCAGAAGTTGTTTGAGTTTCTCGCCAGATATAAAATCATCTCTATATTTCGACGTAGCATGAGGATCCCTAATCAGAACGAATCGTTCTGTCGAAGATAGAGTATGTGATCCGAGCAGTGAAAATATGTGATTTGGGTTGAGATGAACACGAGCATATTCGTCGGCTGGCACATTCTTACCAGCTGTCGAAGCGCACATCAGAAGACTAAAAAATAACAGATTAAATAATCATATATTAATATTCAGTTTCATAGAAAAACGGAATTTGGTTGTTGTTCAACAAAATAAAGATTTTTCGATAAGTCAGAATCATGAATAATAAGAATGTTCAATTTAGACTTACTTTTGTTATAAAGAAATACTCTCATTTAAATATTTCTGAAGCGCAAAATAAATATCTTTAGCCCTCTATTAAACTCACATTTCTCCCCTTTGAAGGCTTTATGGAAAAACTCGTTTGCGTACTACTAAAAGAGAGTTCTATAAAAAATCAATCAACAAACTTGGCCTCGCATGCCGAAACGAGTTTTGCCCAGAGTAAGTCTGTATTATCATTATCGTGATTGTTTGTTATATTTAGTTGAATATCTTCTGATGGTGCTCCTGTTAAAAGTTGTAATGCTTCACTCATATAACCGGAATACAAATCATTGTAAGAACCCCAAACTTTTGCGCACGCTTTTTCAATCAATGGAACGAACAATTGTCGACGTCTAGCCTAAAAGATCAATGATCAAACCATCCCACTTCACACAATTATCTGACCTTCGCAAATGCAAGTTGCTTGTTTTCCGTACATGGAAAACAATCATCAAGTATGACTATTTTCCACAATCCATTGTGACATAAGCGTACTAAATAAACACCTTCTTCATTCACTGTCGATGTTAGGAGAATGTGAGAAAGTATCTGAGGTCTTTCTGTAATAAGTGTTAATGCTGCCATAAACCAACAATTTCCTAAATAACCTTGTTGGATATCATTCGGTCGTGGATTCGACATAATTGTCCATGCAGTCTCCACATCATCATTACTTGAAGATATTTCGCGAACTCGTAACCATTGAGAAATAGGAACAATCGTCGATCCGCTACCTATTGAACGAGGTAATGGTATAAATTGATCATCAACAAAGTGAGTTTGATTCTAAAAATAAACATTAATCGATATTTTTTTTCAAATATTCATAGCAATGATAGACTTACTTCTTGACAACAGTGAATTATATCAATAAATTGACATTGCGCATCTATTTCATCCTTCTCCTGTTGTTGGGCAGCACTTAACGAAGGGACTGTATTGGACAAAAGTCTTCGAAATATTGGCGTAGTTGTCGTCAGTTCATTAGAGACTGAAACAGTCTAAAATATCGTTGAAATGAAAGTGTTAGTTCAATTATACTATCAATCTTTTAACAAACATTTAGAGAATTCAGTATAAAGGAACAGCATCTAAGAATATAGAATCATCTATATAATCACCAGAAGTATATCGCCTCCATAATTAAGCTTGTCCTTCTATAAAAGCAAGAATTCATCGTCTGTTGTCGAACAAGAAATGGCATGTTGCTTCTTAGTTCGCCTATGCATCAGTGAAGATCACACTTTCTGCCTTTTATAGTGCAAGTCTTGTCTATTATTTTCTCTAGAGGTTCGGTTCCAAGAGCAAAAAGAGTCATACTCTTTTCTGACTCAATCTGCCTGACATATTATTTAATGTGTGTTTGTGGCAATAGTATTACTTAATAAATATATTCAGAATTAAAATTGAACTGGTATAGATGTCGATTTGGCTACTATTAATTGAATCGATCAGCATGTATACTAATACTCCCTGATTAGCAATTTATTTCAGTTTCAAAATATAATACATTCCATTATTTTTTGAATAATTCGACAACACCATTTCAGATAGCGATCTAGGATTTCTACCATTCGATAAAGGACCTCAGAGAACGTCGATCTATATAAAGACTCATTAATTAATCACTGGACTATTGTTGATTCATTTTTTGACGGATACTTTAAAACAATGAACTCACAAGGTTTTCATAATTGGTTTAGGTTCCTATTATAATTATTTGATTGAAAAAACCAAGTCTTTTTAACTATCCTAGATCAAATTCACTAGCTCCTTCCGTTCGAAAGCCATGAGCGTTTTACTGAGAGTCTAGAAATTGGCCAACGGCCCTTCAAATAACTCCAAAAAGAGCTTCGAGATAAAGATATTTGGCCATGTTGAGTTGTAGTGACGGTGCTTTCTTCATTTTGTAAAGTGATCTGAACCCTTGCATCCCTATATTTGAAGCATTATTTTTGCATACGATCTAGACGTGTAACAGCTCACCTGCTGATCTCAAAAGAGTATGAGCTGTCATACGACTAGCTGATACTGCTGTTGCTCAGAATTAAAAGACTTAGAAATAACACCTGGGAAAACTGATACAGATATTTTTATGGAAACAAATCAAATGCTCAGTTTTCTATTGTGAATTCTCAGTACAAAATTTAGTGTTTAGTAACTATTATCTGTCTAGTAAATAAGTACTCCCCGAATGTAGAATGGATAGTAAAGTGTGTTGTTTGACTGTAGATGTGGGCTCGAATGCAGAGTATGAATCCTACTTTCAGGAACATATAGTTCAGTGTTCCCAAAAAGAGAAAACTGATTAGGAATCGTTAAAGAAACCTGAACGTTTAAATTCTCGAATCTAGACGAAAGTCCTTAAATATGAGCGAAAAATTTACATTTTTACATTCTTGAGATTAAAGAGTTTGATGCAGATGTAAAATATTGTTTTGTGGAATACTGAAATGTGTGGCGGCTATGATATCAATAATTCAATGATGAAAATATTCCAAAATATATTTTAAAGTTTTCATATTCGTGTGATGATTAATGATTTTGGTTTCGCATAAGGTTTTGGAAATTAAACTGGAACCGTTTTTTTTCTCATTTTTAGTAACAAAAATTGAAGCTAGAAATGATGTTTCGGCTAATTTTTGTGACCACTATAATGAATAGAAAGGTCAACAAACGAATCTATACCCTTAGATTACCAAATCTTTTTAAATGGCTTACTGAGCAATTCAACGCAAGCCTATTTTTACTATGAAAGTTACTCATTGGAAAAGTTCAAAGATTTGGCTCTAACCCGGCCTGTCGTAACTTCACCCTGCTCCGATTTCAAACTTTGGAATACAATAGTTCTTTCCTATTAAATAATACCATAACTAGATGAATGACTAGTTGAGCATAATCTCTATGTCTAAAAATTCATACCGAAGTGTGTGAAACATCAGGACGTTGACTCTCACAAGCATCACATTCTCTTTGATTGTCATGATTACGATAAGTGCATTGGGAACACGACCAATCAGTAGTATCTATATTCGCAGTTGCATCATTGTTTGTTTCACATGCCTCACAGACGGGAAAAGTGGACAGTGAATTTAACGATGAGCACCATTTGCACGACCACATCTCAATGCTCGGCGTGGAGTTGAAAGAAGTAGCCATATCAATCTGAAAAATGCCTTTGAAATATATGGATATTTGTAAAAGACATGAACAGTCACCAGTGTTTACGAACACTCAAAGTAGTCCAACGAAATTATCTGCTGTCTACCACAGCAGAGAAAATTTCTGGATTTGCAAATGGGGAAATCTAATCTGAGTCATGGTAAGGGTGGTTTATGGATCTGTGTCATGTCAAACCGCATTGACCAAGAGACAATTTTTTCTAATTAATTTGGGTTTTCGTAAACATTGTTGGCTGTTCGTGGATGATCGCATATTTTCTAAAATCTCTGGATCGGCTCTTTTTCCTATATGAGTTAACCTTCTGAGTGTAGATCGAGCTTTGGTTGGGTGTTTCTGAGTGCTAATGACTATTCGTAGAGATCTCTGATGGACTTTTGGGTGTTTGTAGATGTTCGTGTCTTTTACAAATACCCGAAATATATCGCGTTTCTCGGCCTCGACTACACTTCAGTCAGCCCTTATACAAAAAAACCCTTTTTTACCTTTACTTAATTTTGGACCAATCAATGAAGTGCGGACATACAAGGAAGCAAGCAAACAATTTATTTCTACTAGAATCTTCTCTACGAAAAAGAGAATAGTTAATAGGTATTAGTGCACTTACTACTGTTAGAGGATAATCCGATCTATCTGATCAATCATCAAAGAACTTGTTAGGTGTCTAATTCTAGATCGTCGAGATGAGATGAATGTAGTCGTATATCGATCTGTTTATTCGTGAAAAGTCACACGCTATATATAGGATGATGCAACCTCCATCCTTGGAAAATGTCCATCTGATGATGGGGATGGATCCTATTATTCATAATACATACGAAAACATGACACATAACGAAGAAGGAAAAAGACCAAACATATGTGATTGACAGGAATGGAAAAGTCCATATATTTGTGATACACAGAAAAGAAAAGAAGAAAGAGAACGAAAGTGAAAAGCATCTCTATGAATGAAAGAGACAAACATAAGCGAGCTAAAGCTGAAGAGGTGTCGATACCCCCTCTTAACAAATTTCCTTTATTGGCGAAATGGTGACTATATAATGTATATGAGTCAACTAAGAAAAAATCGAACATACTAATGAAAACATCTATGAATAGACTAGGAAGGAACTAATGATGCGAAAAAGGAAACATGACGAGAGGGAAAATTTTCTGAGCAAAATCAGGAGAAGAGAAGTATCCAAGGTACATAGAAACGAGAAGAGAAAGAAAAAAATATGTATGTCGTAAGTGTCATCTGTACGACAGTGATTTGATAGGAAAGTAAAAAAGAAATATCCAACATCAATGAATCACACTATAACACCTACGTTAATTCGTTTACTGCTTTATTTAATAACAAAAATGATTTCTTTGAAAATTCCTAATTGTGTCAATGGGTATATTATTTTATGTAAAATCTTTCCTTTCTCTGTGCGTTCTTATACAATCGATACTACTGTCTATGAATGATTGAGCATCATTCTCTTTGTGTTGTAATGTGCTTCTCACATTTTATCTTTACCCTCTTACCTCTCTCGTATATAGGCTTGTGTTTTGTATGAAATAAAACACGATTGGATGGTAGAGTAGTGAAATAAACATTACATATCAAGGATAGTAGCAGCGCTACTCTTCCAGCTTGTCCTTGTGATCCTAATAAAGAGGAATGCTGCAGCAGTAACGAAACATTCCATCTTTTAAAATTCGTTCCAATAACTATGATACAGTATAGGCAGTCGCTGTCTTAATATTCGTTTTGTGGACATTTGTCTTTCAAATAATGATAACTTTCGGTTAAATTTTTCAAAACTAAATCAATTGACGTCATGAGTTGTGTAACTCAGTCCTTTTCGCTTCTAGTGAACTTGAAACAATACTCAATGAAGCACCTTGTCTCCATTCTTTTCATTCACTAGAAACTACTTGAGAAGTAAATCAGTCTGTCGACTTGATTCAAATGTTATTGCGATATCAAATTGAATAAGATAGATCATCGATTCGTCTCTTGAACCACAAAGTGTAATTAACATAAATAATCGAACAGATATTCTCAGATAATCTTCGATTATTGACATTTCAATATGATGATAACACATGGATTGATTAAATTGTTCGACAGTTACAAAGACGTTTGTCATTGACATGTATGGTCATCAAAGATCTGAATGACATAGAGAAACCAATAAAAAAAAAATTTTTTATTGAATTGTAGTAGATGCGCATCCAATGGCTAGAACCAGAATATTGTCGTTTTTAGGGTCAATTACACTATTTTGGTGTACAGATTGCTATTGATCAAGTTAAACAATTTCCATATCTCTCGATTACCAATTACAATTTTATTCTGAAATAAATTAAATCGGTACTCTTCCATAGAATGTTAACTGTGTTAACAAAGAAAGATCATTGTTATAATCTATGTTGAAGTGATCGGATTTTGTCCTCACTTCCAATTATTCTTCTAGATAGTGAGATCACCTGTTTGTCTGTATCATTACTCTACCATAAAACTAACTCATTTGTATGTAGTTAACATTTATGAGATAAAGAAACCGAAATAATGATTTTGATTTGAATATGAATATTAAAATTGGGTGCAGCATAATTCATTCTCTTTGATGTAATGATTATCTTTTTCGAATATGTTTGTTTCATTCGAAGCGCTACGCAAAACAAAATGTGAAATATTTTGTATTGCCCTCTTCATCTCTTTCTATTAAAGTCAAAAGAAAGAAAACAATATTTAGTAAAATAAAGGTGATGTTTCTCTGCTAAGCAAAAATATATAAATGTTAAATTGATTTTCGCTCAGTTAAATTAATATTTCTGAATAGAAAATTTTTTGTTAAGTTTCATAACTAATTTACAAATAAAATATTTAATTATGAAATTAAAAAATTAGATAAGTGAAAAATATTTATGAGAAGTAAATATGACTGATACAAGATAAGAAAACGAAATTTATTTGAAACTTTAGTAGTGTGATTCACTTCTGTTGAATTTTTCTTTTCTTTTCCTGTGCTCCCTAGTTGATAGCTAAAATATCAAATAGTTTGGTAAGATTTTCCTCTACACTATACTATTTTTAGGTTTACTTTTTGTAATTTGTAGTGTCTATCTGAAACGGCAAGATATCTATCTAGCATACGTTTGTCGGAAAAATAATTTGAAGCTGCAGATAGAGCATCATATTTTAGATCTACAAATAGGATTAATTTATGATGAAAATGACATTATGGTGTTACGAACATAAATGTAAATGTTACAATTAGTTTTGACTCTTTCTCCTCTTTATTGAAAATAAAATGATAGCTATATATAGTCACAACAATAGGGAAAAACACAATATACACGAAGGAAAGATACAGAAAAATCCAATAACAGGAATGATTCAAGCATGTGGGCAACATATGAATGTAGACAACAAAGAAAACAACAAAGATAGTGGCGTGAGGATTACACTCCACTATCTATCTCGTGATTGTGGTTTCAACCAAAGTCTACGATCGAAACAATAACAGGCCATTAGCTCTTTATCAGTACTATAACTGGTAAAAGAATCATAGGGTTTATGATAATAAATAGAAGATGTGAGATAATGCAGAAGCCAGGCTGGACATCCCCATATAAAGAATCGTGTTTGTCTATTCGTTATGCATTCGATTCCTGTAATAGCTAGTGTCAGCAAACGTTTCACGACACTTCCTTAAGTCCAGAAAAAGATCGAGAGGAGCTTATTTCAAAATTTAGAAAATTTGGTACGATTTGAGACTATTTATTTCATACTGTAACCTTTCCGCATTGAATATGAGTGTGCGATGTGGAAGTGGACATCTGTTTATATAAACAAAGATGTTGGTATGTCTGTTCTTTATATATTTGATCTCAACAGCAACTGGTATACCACAAGAAAAAAAATGTGTATATGAGTCTTTTTTACTAGCTTACCATGATGATCAATGAATGAAATAAATCTACAGACAAAATTTCTATTAAGAACAGATTTTTTTGGGAGATCTTACAGAAAAACTCCTCATGGTGGACACTACTTAGGAGCTTGGAGGAAATAATTTGAATTAGTGTGTTATCAATTGACAACTGCTGATATCGTCGATTTTGATTTTTTCCTTTCTGTTTTCTGCAAATGGAATGCTGATGAGAATATTTTAGAAAACTAGTTGGAGTGAATAGAAAAAAAGGAAGATGATAAATCTGTGATGGAAAAGACGTCAATGTTGGGTGGACTATTGGAATTAAGTAGAAAGATTCATCTTTTTGAGTGTGTTTAGTAGTTTCAGTTACACATCTTGATCTCCAATCTCAAATTACCATTGATTGACATTTATCTGTATTCAAAAATGATAAAAGATAGCTATATCATGGATTATCTTAACAATGATTTCTTCGAAAAACTTTGATTTTGAAAATAGCTTAAACTTTCCTTATAATGAACAATTTTGAAAAGTTTGGAAGGTATCCATTATAGAGTGGTTTTACGGTACTTCCGTGAATTTCATAATAAACAACATGATATTGAATTATGCTTCTCTTTAATTGTTTTTCATTGGATTTTATCATAGAGAAAGTTCAATCGGGTTTTCCTCAAATTTGATGTTGTTGAACTAGAAGCTCAATATTATTCATTAGATTGTTTACAATTACGTTCGTCAACGTGTATTAGAATACTATCAGCTAGAAAAAATTAAACGAAGTTAATGATCACCAACACACATAGAAACAATTGTGCATAAATTTCCATAACAACATTATTTGACTAGAATCCCACTTATTGTGCTATTCTATTCTCATCGACCATTTTATATCATTTTTTGTTTATAAAGATTCAGTAACTATACAATAAATTTGAACTAATCTGCTAGATTTGCTTAACTTCTTATATGCCATCTCCATTGAGTTGAATCATCATGATAACTTTTTGCTTAGAATTTTTTTAGGCTTAGTTTGGTAAGATTCTACTTTCTCACCCATGTTCTGAAGAATTTGCCATGACTTGATAAGTGATGACAAAATGCATTATCGCACACAAGCAAAGAAAGATAAAAGTCCACATGCATAATAATAAAACTATAAAAACATCAACTGACTCGAATCCACGTTATTTTACCTGTTCGCGATACTCGAACGATAAAAAAAATGCTTATTACAGCCACATTGTTAACAGCTTGTCTCTGTCTTTTCGTTGCCTATCTTTGGAAATTAAAATTACGTTATGATTATTTCATTCGTCGAAACATTCCAGGACCACCATTTGAATTTTTTTTTGGGCATTATCGAACTCTTTGGAACACTCCCTCTTATTCTAATCAAATTATAGAATGGACACGTCGATATGGTCCAATTTATGGTCTTTTCGAAGGATCACGTCCAATGTATATCGTATCGGATGCTGATTTCTTGCAAGAAGTATTCATTAAACAATTTTCATCATTTCATTCGCGTCGTGGAACTATTCTCGATCGAGCTCGTTCAAGCAATGCAACAAGTTTGTTTGCTGCACATGCCAATCAATGGCGACGGCAACGACATGTCATCAATCCAACATTTACAACAATTAAGTTGAAAACAATGACTCCACTGGTGAACAAATGTATCGAATCTCTGATGGTGAAAGTAGCTGAGAAGAATAATGAAGAATTTAATATCTATGAGATGTATAAACGATTGACAATGGATGTTATTTGTGAGTAGCACATTTCACTTTCTCAATAAGACAAAAAAATATCTTTTTCTTTTAGGGCATTGTGCATTTGGCATCGATACTGATATGCAAAACGATATGGAAAATAATTACATGAAATATTCATTAATCCTCTCTGAAGTTGATGTCGGCAAATTATCCATTGTAAAATTATCTAATTTGATGCCATTTCTGAATCCATTCTTAATTCTCATGTTCAGAATGGGGATATTCTTGATTGAGACAGTGCGGAAAGTAGCACCTTCGTTTATGTCGAAAGATAAACTCTCTCCGATTACTTGGATTATTGAACAAGTTCGAGGAGTGGTGAAAGAAAGAGTGGCATCAGGCAAGAGACGTTCGGATCTCCTTCAATTGATGCTGGATGCAGCTAAACAGGATGAAGAAGTCAAAGTTAGTTTATTGAAAGGCTATTTAACTATAATTTGCTAAGAATAACGTAGATTTTTAGGATCATGAATCAGAAGACTTGATGTCAAAACATCTTCGATACGCAGAAGTAGTATCGAATGTCATTCTTTTTATGTTTGCTGGCTTTGAAACAACATCTACTCATTTGGCTTATTCTACCTATGTTTTGGCGAAACATCCTGATATTCAAGAAAAACTACAGGCAGAAATCGATGAACAATGGGAAGAAAACAAAGAAATTGATTATGAACGAGTATCTGAAATGAAATATATGGATTTATTCATTCGAGAAGTATTACGAATGTATAAAGTCACAGGTCAGTCAGGTACTCGCATGTGTAACGAAGCAACAACTGTTTGTGGTCATCAAATTGATAAAGGTAACGAAATTGCCATCAAATTAAATATAAAATTTTCTTCGTCATATGCAGTATGTTGTTTTTTACAGGTTGTGTCATCCAAGCTGATGTTTATTCAGTCCACTATAATGTTGATCTATGGGGACCTGAAGATCCACATCACTTCATTCCAGAACGTCATATGGTCAAACGTCATCCAGCTGCGTATATGCCATTTGGTATTGGACCTCGAAATTGTGTGGGAATGAGATTTGCTTTGATGGAACTAAAGATGTGTCTAGCACGTCTATTGCATACCTATACAATTCTACCTGGTGATAAGATTGAACAAGGCATGACTCGACGAGAAACACCAATCATTGCACCTCGAGCTATGTATGTAAAACTTACGAAACGATCAAACTGATTAAAACAAGAGAATGTACTAAACATTTTATTTTACTTGAATAAACATTTTTTATTATCAAATAAAATAAAATCTTGACAGTGAAAGAATGAGACTTTGAAAATGCATCGTCTTCTTTATATTCTAACGATGCACATCCTGAAGATTAAAAAAATTTACAAGAAAAGATGTTCAAAATGTCTATCAAATCTTTTTCGAGATATATTTTTGAAAAAAATCTGAATGATATAGTTGATAGAGACATATTCCAAAATTCATAATATGTTGGTTTTATACAGCTTAGTTATGTAACCGTGATCATGTTCTTTTCCCATCACTTTGTCCATGCAAGAAGTTTCTACTTATCTTGGACTGTTGGGGGGGGGGGGGCAGACATACGAAAGGGGCTATGCGATCACATTCCCGAATGCACAAGGCTTGAAATATCGAGAAAAACGACGGATCAAATTTAACCATTGGATGTCGTTTTCAACAGGTAAATGAAAGTAATTCCTCATCGGTCAAAAAGTATAAGTTCCATGCGTAAACTTCAAATTTGGAGCTCACTTATGCATTCACTTTTTATCTATTGAATGCAGTACAATTTTTGTCCTTCATAGTAGAATAGCCTCCTTCTATCGGAATCCTAGCTGGACTGTAATATGTGATATTGAGCAAGTATGGCACCTGAGATGCTAAAGAATTCATCAAGAAGACTACAGGTATTATTTGAAATGCTTCTATCGTGATTAGATTGTGTGAAGCATCCTGCGACATGCTTCTGGCATCTTACGCGATGCCTACAACGCCTCAGAAAATCCTTTTAGCATCGTAGAAGTTACTTGTAGCATTTTAGATGATGCGGATAGCATTCCTATTCGATATCACATATTACAATCTACCTAGGAATTTCGTCGAAAGGTCGTAGCACTGAAAATCAGAAAAACAGGACCTCACTTTTATTGTAAGAGGTGAATGCATAGGCGGGCTCCAATTTTGTAGTTTACGGGTGGAACTCACTTTTTCGACTGTTCCACTCAGACTTTTTGAAAGCTATATATTAACATAGTCGATTCTGTATCAAAACCGGAATCAGAATTATCAATTCTAATATCATCAAAAAAGTACACCTTCAATTACAATACAATTTCAAAAATAAGACAGTCAATTTCGACTCTTATGAGCAAAAAAATGTGGAGTTAGTAGCATTTTTATAGAATGAGATATGCTTTTTTTCTTTCCCTTTTAAGAATTAGTGGAGTTGATCATCAAGAAATTTATTTAAATAATATTTTGATAAAGAACATGAGAAGACCTTATTTAATTCTTTTAGCATAATATGTGTAATTTGATGAATCACATAAATTATTTACAATTATATTTACAAGACAGAAAAGACGACTTCGATACGGTTACAAAAACTCTAGAAGCAACTCTGATTCCAAAAAAGTTGATTTTGCTCAAGTTTAATTATGTATGTCTTTTATTTATGCACCTTCGTCAATTTTATCGATGGGATATTGCAAGTATTTTTTATATGTTGCAACAACAGATTCATTGGCTCCATTTTCTATGCATTTGTCTAGAGCACGTTGACGATAACCACGTGCCATTTGGCACTCGTTACATCGTTCGTATGTACGCGCAAAAGCACTATAGATTCGAATTTCAAGCATCCTTGCGTCATTATGTGATGATTTAAGCCGGTAAATTAAACTTTTTTCTAGATGTATTCGAGCTTCATCTAACATGTTTAAGTTTGTACAGACAAGAGCAATATTATAGCGAGTGATAGCCGCTTGAGTTGGATTTTGATCCTCTTCAATGGACAGACCATCCAATGCTAGAAGATAATGATATAATGCTTTCTGATCATCATCAATGTCTTGATAACATACAGCTAAATTATTGTGAAGTCGAGACTTATGTAACATAATGAATCGAGGATCATTTGAATTGTTCAGTAATTCAAGCTGAATTGTATAATAACAAATAGCTTGCTGGATATATCAATGAGCCCGCCAATCATCCGCGATATTACATTGGAGAATTTCTAACGGATGCTTCATCCATGAAACGACTGGATACTTAGCGCTAATAAATAACGTACACTTACGACTGTTAATAAGATTACAATTCTCGGAACACATCTTACTGATACTGTCGGATATCTCAAATTCGTCTATAACCGTTTCATCGTTAGTATACACCTTCTGAACTGCGTCAACATATTTCGCACACATTCGATACATTAAAGGACCTAAACCAAGTACTGTATATAAACACAGCAGTATCTTGTACACGTCTAAACGATCATAATCATTTGCTGGTAACGTTGACTGTTCCATGAGTCGCAGAGCGTATTGACTGTAGAGTAGCGATTTTGCCTTATCATGATCAACATCGTAAATAAGAATGGAAATATTAGTATAAATAGTTACGAAGTGCCAATCATTGCTAGGTAAAATTTGTTCAGCAATTCGTAAAGATTCTGTATAATTTACAAGTGCTTTTTCGTTTTGCTGTAATGCAACATTTATCATGCCTAGTTCTTCGTACGAATCAACTAATGTTGGATGATTATGCGGTAAAATATTTAATTCAATATTGAGACCCTTCTGACAAAATTCTAATGCCATCTGAAAAAACTGAAGATGTTCGTAAGCAGCAGCCATACCATGATAAACAGTAGCTAACATTTCTTGCTTGAACTTTCGTTCCGTGTCATTCTCGGCATTTAATCGAGTTATGATTAGTAGAGCAGAGCGGTAACATCTGAGAGCCCGTTCAGGTTGTTGATGGGCTATATTTACTAGAGCCATATTATTATGAAGTATTGCCCACAACGGGTGAAAAATCGATATTGTCTCTGAAAAAAATGCTAAAGCTCGCTCAAATTGATGCTGGGCCGAACATACATAGTTAAGTTTGCGTAGTACTTCACCAAGATTATTGTACAATATTCCGATTTCTGGATGATCAAAGGGCAGTATTTTAAGTAAGCGTGTATAGAAACGTCTAGCTTCACGCAAATAACCCATTTTTGAGAGGAACAATCCAAAGGTAAGGATTGATGATTGCTCTCCAATATGCTGTTCGGTATAGAAATCAATGAAACCCATCACTTCTTTAGTTGTTCTGAGCTTGTCATAACTTTCCCTATTCAGCGTAAGCTGCACATACCAGAAAGTACCGGTGTCGTTGACACGTATTATATCCTCAACATAAAATATTGTCCCGAGAGAGAAAAGAATTTCTTCCTCGTGCGCCATAGTACTGTGTTCTTTGATATTGGCGAATGGACGACAATCACACGTAAGATCAACGTCGATCTGAAAAATTACTGATAAAAGACCTGGTGGTAGATCTTGGTCACGACAAGCGAAACCTGCTGCTAGTTCGTAGTTGGAAGTAGTTGAAAAAAATGTGTTAATTGAAACAAGATGGCCAATACTTTTTTGTAATTTCATCATTTCGGATTCCAACATTGTTATACCACGATAGACAGTTAATATACCCTCTTTTCCTCTATACTGCTGATTATACAATAAAGTCAATTGATTAAATAAATCAACAAGAAAGTAACGATATTGAAAAAAGACTTCAAAATCTCGCTTGCGAAAGATCCGATTGAACAATTGATAGAGAAATGTACCTTTCGTGTACCATTCAATCGCTTCATTTGCTTGGTATGTAATTTTGAACTTATTAATTTCCTTCAACTGCTGTGGATTATCTGCATAGCTGATATCACATTGTGCAACGAAGTCATCTTTGGCATGTGGTGTTTGAGGTAATCGACAGAGTACCTCGGTGAGCAAATGAAACCATAGAAATGAAGCTTGCTCACTACTCAAATCTCTGAATGATTGTTCAGCTGTATCGAAAAGTGCGATAGGAAAATTCGCATTCGAAAGACAAACGATGTCTCTTTTAAGTCCAAGTAGCAGAGAATCATTATCGTTAAATATACCACGTACTTTTTCGAATTGTCGTGTCCAAATATGATTTTGAGCATTGTCTGTGTTAATAACATATATATATTTCAGTTGAGGTAAATCTGGAAGCGAAAGGAGAACTTGTTCTCCAAGACAATCTGAGACAACGAACAGTATATACACATCGTCAATCTTCTTGATATACTCACAGCACGGTTGCCATTCTGTGAATGAACGTATAGATTTTATGTAGGACAGGAAATGATCTTTACGTGAAAATGGCAGTATGCTTTCTGAATCTTTTATCGTATCATTAAGCCATACAACGACGATATCTTTGAAACTACAGGATGTGAATGATACTAATTCTGGCGATGAAGACTCCATTTTTTTGAACAATCAACGCTTATTTCTATAAAATCAGGGATTCAAAAGGACAATAACAACACTAAACGATAGAAGAAAAGAAATCAGTAAATGAAGTAGTTTCGGTGGAAGTAAATTTGTCATCGAACACTCCACTCCAACTTAGAAAACATTTTCATTCGAGTTTTTGTTCATTTCAAAATGAGAACAGTTCGCAAAAACTAATATTCGTTTCAAAATATAAGAGACTGCGGCTATTTAAATAACTTTTGATGGGAAGAAGATAGAAAGCTATGATCGAAATCGACAGAAAATTGAGGTTTTCAAAATTTCCAATACACATTGATTTCTCAGAATACTGGTTGATAAATTTTGACCTCTAAAATATTTAAAGAAATGCATTGAAGAATAATGTTTTTTATGCATTTCGATAGCCCCGACACTCCGTTTTCCAATGATGAAAACTGCAATTCTCCATCTTCTTCCTGTCAAAAATGATTTAGATAACTGTAGAGACTTGTCTATTTTGAAATGGGTAGTAGTAAAAGTTTGATTATCTTTCAGTGAGGGTCGCAGAAAATCAGTGAGAAGACGGCGGTTTGTATGAAGGAATATTGGCCATGATTGAAAATTGGTTTTTCAGGACTGTCTGAGATAATACCACCTTTTTTCTTTCGTTTTCCCTAAAAAAAAGCAAATCTCGTGGTTGGTGACGACCGCGGAATTGCTTACTATCGAATCAATCGCCCTTATCTCTGCTAAAAAATAATACATATCGACAAAAATTCATGCGAATTATTCGATTGGTTACAGAAAAAATGAAAAAGAAAATTTCTGTTTGTACAACAACTAAGACAAATCAAATGATAAAAGTAACTTACAATTCGTGTGTTTCTCGAATTGAGAAACTGTGTTTAACAGTTAACTAAGCAATCATAAGATCATAAACATTTAAACACAATAAAATAAACTATTTTTATATATGGAGTCAACGGTATATTATCAGTGTTTAAAGGTGAGATATACATTGATAAAAGTAGGTTTGATATATAACACATTTATTGTTTCTGTGCTTTGCAGTATGTTGGAAAGAAAAAAGGATAAAGTTGGAAATTTATATAAGATAATATCTTGAGGTGAGGATGTGAAACAAACAAGAAACTACCACAATCCACATTTTAATCGCAATTTTCAAGAGATTGATCGTCAGATAGTATATTGATCTGCGTTAATAATTTTAGATGCTCAAAAACTCATGAGAATTCTAAGTTTTTCAAATTTAAGGAGTAGCAGAGAGTCAAATACTAACTATGGTGAGAGTAACATGAAACTACCACGATCTGAATTTCGAGTAAGTCAATCTTTAATCTGGTAACCGCAACTTTTGCTTTTCAGCAATGGAGCAAGTCGAAGTTAAACTAATTTCTAGTTCTGAGTTAGTTCTTTTTATTAATTAATAAAATACAAACACTCTTCAGAGCTTTTCATAACAATTTTAAGCACAAGATCAAGCAAAAGCAATAATAAATAATAAGAAAAGCGATAGGAACAAAACAGGAGTAATTGAAAAAAGAAAACAGAAAAAAAGGAGAAACCAAATCGAAATAAAATAACATAATGCCTATTATTTGAACAGAATGTTCATTATTTTAATAGGATATTAAGTAGAGAATAAGAAAACCTTCGAAAAATGGATTCAACGCATGCAATTGTGTGTGGCCAACGAAGACAGCTATTTCAAGCATTTGATGAAATAAAAACTTGTTGAACTCGTTTCTGTTTTTTTTCTATTGTCGCTATTTCTGTGCATTTCTATGTCTGTAAAAAGCTAGGCATTAAAGAGAAGAGAAAAGAATAAAGAAAAGATAGTAAAAGGACAAAAAAATCAAAACAAAAAATACACATTGAAGAGAATAAAAACTAATGTTATTGTTACATATCATAGTAGACAGATGCAATGGAAGTTTTACTATTATTTTATTGGATGAATAATGATCAAATAATATAGAAATGTAGAGCTGAGTTTTTACTATCAGTCTGTATAAAAAGAAAATTTCTTGAAGCATTCTATAAAAAAACTCATATACCTTCGTAAAGACTTTTGGCCGTTTTTGTTTCTTAACGCCCTTCCCATCTCCTTTAGACATCTCGAATGTTTTTCATCATTCATCATATTTTTTTATACGTATGCCACCTCAAACAGCAGGTCTTGATATTAGTCAGGAATATAAATCTCTATTAAACTTCATCCTGACACCATTATCCTCAAGGAATTGATGTACCTTTGCTGCAATTTTTGAACCAACCAAAGTATTTATTTTGCACATAATGACATACGCACAACACATACGATTTTTTAAACGAACAAGTATCAAAGTATAGAAGAGCGTGGATGACTTGAAAAGTGGTTTCACGAAAGAGTGATAGTACGAGGCTGTACTTGATTATAACAATTATTCAACTTGAACATTTTCTTCAGTTCTTCTCTATAGATATTAGTCGACAGGATATATAAGAAAAATGGCAAGAAGTAACTACCTTGTTGCCAGATAAGGCTGATACTTCGAAGTCCAGCAGTAAAGGTAGTGTTCGTTGATGGTACGAGTACATATAATATATACGTGGTAGCAGCTGGTAAAGTGAAGATAACATATGTGCCTACTTGAATGATCAGCATACGAGCCAATTGACCTTCTGTACGACGATGAAGATTTTGATGACCTACTGGTGCCACACGATGTATTTGACTTCGGATATTATGAATTGTTAATAGACCAAATACAGCCATAGCTAATGGTGCCACAACTTGATAAAGAATAATTCAAACTGAGAGATAGATTATACTAATTGTGGCTGAAGATTGATTACATTGATTAGTAGTATAATTCCAAGAAAATATTATTAAAAATGGACTCACACAAATAATGGTTAAGATAATGACAACAATAATAACTTTTCGTGCTACACGTACTCGACTCAAATTACGTAAGTGTACCGAGGATGAACTTATAAAACATCGATCGACTGAAGCACAAACTAACATAAATGCAACAAATAATGCTATTCCGTAGATGGTAAATGCTAATGTTTTGCATCCGAATGGTGTTGAACTTAAGTCGAATCCAAAACAATTACGAAGAAATTGATACATGATCGAAGTACACTCATATAATAGACTTCCAATAGCCAAACCAAGAAAATAGTATGAACACGAAGATGTTCGAAGATTGCGTCGACAAAGTACGCTAATATTGATTGTGTTTGTAACCAATGTAAGTAGAATTGTGATTGGAAAAATATAATTTGAAACTTGATTGACTTCGCTATTCAAATTATATTGTGTAGACGGTAATGACGTGCGATTATTCATTATTTCTGTTATTCGATAATACTCTTGTGACACCAAATATTTGTAGAATAAAAAAATCTGCGTAAATATAAATATTAATAATGACCTTATTCTTTTTTCTTTAACTGATATGCCTCCAGCATACAGAAAATTGACGTTATATAAAATACTGTCAGCTACCCATAAATGAGATAATGTTTTTTTTATAGTAATATGCTTGAAAGCATTGCAACCATATCCTTAAAATTTTATTCAACATTATTGTCAGCAAGATATTATTTTTATTCTTGAATAAAGTAGACGAAAAAGGAAAAGGTTTATTAATAGAATGTAGTAGGTTATGTCAAGTAATCTCGAAAGAAAAATCTAGAAAACATCATTCTGTTCTTTAATCATGTATAAAAATATGATATATTGTTTTTCTTCGTCATACACTGAATAATATTCCTAAATTTCATCGATTGTGTCATATCGAAGATCGAGTAAAATACCTTCATATAACTTTATCATAAGGAATAATAGAAAATCTCTTCTTCAATTTAATATAAAATAGATTGATGATGATGATTTTTATTTGACTTCATCAGAAGAAATAGAAATTTAATTATTCATGAATGTAGTTAGAATAGAAACTATATCTAATGGTCAAATATATTTTTCCTGGCTAACAAAAAAATGATTTTTTTTTTTGTAAATTAAAAGTCAATATAAAAGAAAGGCTGAAAGTTTTTTGTTTGATAATGATTGTACGAAAGAAAATATCGCTCAACAATAATGTATTCAGCAATAAATGTTTGTATAAAATTCGATATATATCTGATGTTCCATAATCGGATGAGCTTTCAACAAAAAATAAAAATAATAGAATAAATTCATTTAAAGTTTTGAACTATCGTATTTCTCAATTTGAGAGAACTGAATGATGTATCTTCCTTCTTTTCTCGTCATATATTAATTACAAGTAACGTTTATCATGCGTACGAAGCGTAAAACAGGTTGCCTACGAGCTCTTCTTTCGGTCTACTTATTTTGTATTAAAGATACAAGAGAAGCAATTTATATATAATCTTGAGTTATAATTATACTATTTGCATTCAATCGACGCGTTATGCAAAAAAATATTTTTACATATCAAAGTTTCTTATCTTGATACGAAGTATAATTTTAAATTATATTATATTTTTATTTCCTTGCGAAGATAAAGGATAGTACCAACTAAGAATTATCCAAATATAGCAGAGGTGTAGAATCTGCCATAAAAAACAAATATTGCCTTTACCGTTAAAATTTTTTTCGAAAAATTTCTCCAGCTAGAGAAATCAAAAAATATGACCTTCTGTGGATTATATACTTATAAGCAAAGGGCATCGAAAAAGAACTACTTAAAACAAATAGCGTGATTTAAAAAAAATAATGCGCTCTATTAATTATTGATTGATTCTGGTAGTTTTGGTAATTGTTTTTTTCTCAAATGATTTAGTGTAACAGAGCCAGGTGATAGAAGTTTCCATGTTTAACATTATTCACTCTTTTTATAAAATAATCAATTTTTATCCTTCTTGCTGTTGAAGTAATTATCCAGTGAGCGTTTGATAAATACATCACCGAAATGCAACGGGAGCATTCCAGTGAAGCAGTACTTCATTATCTTACGAATCATGATGTAATGAATGGTTGCTATGAATATGTCCTTTTAAAATTGACGCTGCTGATTCACATATAGTTTCGCTTCTAATTCTGAGTATCATTAATGAATGAAAGTAGAGAAAGTCATTGATACCGTCGGATAAATGTGTACTTGTATAAAATCTTTTAATAACACAAAAGCAAGAAGCTCATAGGTAGAGACATTACAGCTTGTGTTTTTTTTTCAAATGGAAAAGAGGATGTTTTTCAAAACGTTCCCAGGCTCAAAAATTTTCCAAAACTTCCCCCACTGCGCGATGCCGCACACGGGTAGATCCTGCACCTCTGGTCTTTCCCTCGTGAGTTTAGAGTACCCAAATCTGTAATTTGACTGAGAAAATCCTCACAGGGTACCTAAGATTTGTCATGTTCTGCATGGCAACTGTTGATTTACCATATTCTTTTGCGCATGCGGCTCTATATACATGACTCGACAAAACATAAGAAATTAATCTATTTCCATAGAATTTTTTTGTAGATTATTTCTTGACTATTTATTAATGAAGGACATGTCGATCTTGATCCTCAATTAAGATCGAACTGCCTTCAAATGATCTCATAGAGAGCCGACCAACTCAAGTTTAGTTAGATCACAAGTTTGACTTTTGAGATTTAAAAAAATTAATTGAAGTAAAATCGAAGAAATGAATTAAATTTCTTTGAAAAAACAAAGCAATTAAAAAAGTAAAAGGTTATATCCGATCGTGCACATACTACAATTTTGATGACAAGGTACCTGGAAATACTGTAAAAGAGTACCTAATTAAGTATCTGATCAGTACCCTCAAGTATTTATTTACTGGATGTTTTCCAGCAGGGTACTTTAGGTACTTCAGTACCCATTCAGATCCTGTGACATACTGATAACGGGGTACTTTTTCGGGTACCCTACACTCAGTACATTCACATGGGTTTGCATTAAATGTTTCAAATTGGGTTAAGTATTCATTTAAAACTTTTTCAATTGATTATTTCATTTGTTTAGTTATTTAAGGGAACTATTCTTGAAAGTTTAAGTAAGCAATGTGGAAAATTTTTGAGAAGATTAAATATTGTAAATTGTAAAGTTATTCCTGATCATAATATGTGATTAAAATAATTATTTATTTACCCTTTGAGCACCTTTATTTCGACCAATGAATGAACGTTCTTTTAAAAAATCTTTTAAGTCATTTTTGACTCATCCCCGTAGGGAATACGACTGGTCAAAACTGGACTGAGAGCTATTACAAAATCAACCGTTGGAATATTACAAGTAATCACTTCTTACTTGATTCCAATACATATAAGCGAAATATTTGGCTAACTGCGAAAGAGCATTATCCGCACTTCTTCTCTTAGAAGTAGTATTCCAAAACCTCTTCAAGCTTACTACCTCAGTGGCTCTATTAAAGTTACAATTCTTCTATAGAGGTATGCACAACAGTCTCTTCTATATCAAAGAGCAGACTGCATTTTGGTAACTCTTTTGCATTTACGAATTATTGAAATATTTAGGAACTTTAAAAGATGTGTACTTTATAAACTACGCTGGTCCTCAAAGGGTTAATTAGTATTCTTGCTCATTATTATCCAAATTTGGAAAAATTAAGTTGTTAAACATCGTGATACATTATATAATACATTTTTAAAAAAATTCTTTTTTTCATTCAAATTGAATAAATATTTTTTTTATTTAGTACTTTATTATATTTGAATAAACACTGTCCTTATTTAAAACATATTAACATTGCATAATGTTCTCAAACTGGTGATTAAGAAATCAAAAATAATTAGGTATAATTTCTAATATCGAATAAGATAATTATTTTATGATTATTATCTAGTTTAAGTTGTCATAATTTAGAATGTTTCAATATATCATGGTGTATGAATATAGGACAAAATGACATTCGAATTTTAACTGAATCATATCCAAAGTCAACAAATTTTAAAACTGAAGGATGCACACAAGTAAGATGAAGAAAGCTTATTTTTACTTTCTTGCGTTCTATAATTAGAGAGCTTATTATTTTCTTTTCTGATTTATATTTAACAACTAGTTAAATTATATTAACGTGTTTATTTTAATTTTCATTCAAATCATATTTATAATGCCCAAGTCAGCCCGTGCGCCATTTGTACGCGCACCGAATATGACGTACGCATCAAAGATGTAGCTTTAGGCAAGGGCTTTGTTTGGATCTTTTTGTGAAATATGTATTCCGACAACAGTCAATGAAAAATTATCAATAATGAGCATGAAAGAACATGGTAATAAAAAGTAATTCAATAACAAAAACGAATAATTTAATAGATTTATTTCTTTTAGATGCTCTATTCAGATATCTTGAAAAAGATGCTCAATCTCAACAATGTAATGATTGCAACAAGGTTATACTGTTTACCAAATAATAACGAAGAAGTAATTATTTTTTTTTCGTAATACTAAATATATTGTTTGTTTTAGTTATACTGTATTGATTATGGAATAAATAAAGAAACAATTCAACAACATCATTATTAAAAATAAAAACGTTAAAGGAAAAAAACGTAGTATTAAAAAAATATGTACAATAATAAAGTAACAACAAATAAAAACTAATTATTACTTATCATTTCTTTTTAAGTTTCAGTTTTAGCCATTGAATATTAACAACAATTCAAATTGAACATATAAACATTTGATTAACTTTTTTTTTCTTGATAAATCATTCTTTTTTTAAATACATAAAGTATGTATAGATTAAATTTCCATAATGTTGCGAATGTAACAATATCAGTATCAATACCAATACTATAATTAACTATGAGTTAAAATCAAAATCTGATTATATATGGTTTAATACAAGCTTTTATTAGTTATGATGCATATATCATACCAAGATATAAATGTGAACAACCGAGGACAATCAGCTTTTTCAAAAATCATTATGATTTTTCAATATAAATGGCACTGATCATGGATTACGAAACTGTTATATTACAGATCGAGAAACGGCTTTGATTGATCTATTGCTGAGTGAATGTGGTCTAGAGGGGGTCAAATTACATTTATTTTTAGTTTATTAATTCATGCATTAAATTATCAAAAATTTAACTTTTAAAATAAATTAAATTATTGCATTTCTTTAAGGTTTTATAACTTTTCAAGGGCCATCTTACAAGGAAAGGTTCCCAGGTGTGTCCCGGGGATTTCAATGAAAATGATGTGGGTTTGTTAAGTCAAGTGTACCTATCTCAGCTATGAAACAATTAGCAGCTACGGCTGCTGTAATAAAAAGTTATAGCCAAAACATTCTCCAAAAAATTGACACATGTACTTCGCTATACAGGTTTTTTCTTAAGAATATTTTTCTTGAGGATTTTTTTCATAAGAATTTTTTCTTCAACCACGATAGTTACAGCTGAGTTGCATGCCGTTTTATGAAGTACTAGTAGTTCTAAGTCTTTTATTGATGTTTATGATCATTTACAAAAAAGTGTTTGAAACAAAGAATACGATGGCAATAGCTGCAGCAAATGAAAGAATAGTCATCGCACGCTACCATAGAACAGAAATCTTTATCGAAAGAAAAACACACATCATGAACATTCTCAAAATGACCAAGATCTTTTGAAGTATAGCCACTCGAATACTAAGAATATTTGATCATAGGTGAGAATGTTTTAGCTGATAGTTGATTATGTATCAAAGAATGCATTTTCAAAATGTATTTTCTAGAACAGATGTCAAGGTTTATTTGATCAATGGCCACGCGATCATAAATTTTTTGTTTGAAATATTTCCATTGTTAAAAAAAATAACGATCCAACGGTTGAATATCATCGGTTGTTTTTGGTAGAATCTGCATTTGCTTACAAGTGATATTTTCAAAAAAAATATCGTCATAAATGCTGGGAACAGTCTGACCTGACCAGGAGTCCAGTAACAGTAAACAATCTTCAAAAACCGATGGACTTAAAACATTTTCAACCCAATACTGAATATGTGTTTTAGTCAGTAGTTTTCCACTCTTACTACAGCTAACATGAATATTACTCGCTTGATAAATTGATTGTTTAATACGCGGTCCAAGTTTTCCTGTAGGTTCTTATAAACATATAAAAACCGGCTCAATTAATTCTCCAGCCATACTAATGATCGGCATAATCGTGTATGAATGAGTAACAGCATTCATTGATTTGACGTGACCTCTTATTATTTTTTCACCGGTTATTGCGAGAGTTCGTGTTGATGGATTTTCATAACTGAAAGATCAACAAAGCCATTTTCTGTTTAATTTCCTTCCATTTGTAAACAACGTATTTGAAACTGCTTTGATCGCTATTCAATATATGATCTTCAACATAATCTGAAATGGTATTTCTTACTGTTTGGACAAAATTTTCGGCGGATTTCAATATTTTATCTCGATCTTCCAAATGATTTTTGGTTACCAGCTTTGTCACTTTTCTTGATGAAATGTGATGGCGATGTTTGGAGCTGAATATCCAATGATGAGACGCCGTAAAACTAACGATATTTAAATCATGCGCTTTTTTAATAGCTAAGCGCCGTAAATCTGAATCGTGTATTGGTAGACAACATTGTCGAGAACGAATAAATTTTGCTGTTAGGGGACACCTCGATCCTTCTTCTTATATCTATTCTACCTCAATCTATGATATCATCGATATCATCTCCCTCTCTTCTCTTTCTCTCCTTTGTCGTTTCTAACCCTCGTTTCTCTGTTATGCATTCTATAAATACATGTGTAATTCTTTTCTTTCTTTGGTCAGATGTAGAGTGTGTGTGCGTGTGTTTATATCAAATAAACTAGAGAGAAATCCACCGTTAACAATGACACTATTTTAATTGTTTAACAATCGATTAAACTGTAAATAATCCATAATAATCTATTTTTTTCGATTAAAACTAGTTAAAAATCGATTATAAACCAAAAACATATAATTTTTAATCTTTAATCGGATTTTTTTCATTTTTTTACGTGGGATACACAAACAATTTCAATTCTGGTGAATTAACTTACGAACATATTAGATACAGCAATGATACAACAAAAAAGACCTGCTTAATCTCCGTCGACGATTTCATGGAAAAAATGTTTATTTTCGGTGTTCAAAAAACATTAATCATCATTTTCGTTTCCCAACACTTTCTCATTCATCTTGAACAAGTCTAGCTTTTCTATAAATATTACATATTTGAGGAAATTTATAAGCTTTGAAATACATACAAGGAGCTGTAGTTATTTTTTGAGAGTACATCTTATTCAGCTAAAAGTATAGCAAAAAGCATCAACTAATTGAGAACATATATATTTTTATTAAAACAAAATCTTATTCAACAAAATGCACATCAATAAGTACGCTCACAGCTGATACTAAGTCATCAAATATTAGATGAATGAATCAATACTTTTTCGTTTATTTTAAATTAATTATTTGGGTTGCTGAGAGAAAAATCGATTTTAATAGATTAAATAATGAATCGATTAAAATCGATTAAGATTTCATATGATTATTTGAATTATTGACAGGTAAATCGATTTTAATAGATGAATATTTGAATAATCAATCAAAAAGCGAAATTTTAGATAAAATTCATACAAAATAGTGACATTTAATCGATTTTTTGTGACTTTTCTAAGAAAATCGATTTTACTCCGATGATTATCAACGTTTTTTTACATGGGTCCTCATCAGATGCGAAATGGATTGTCGATTTCTCTTTGAGTAAGGTTTAACTGTATGTTTGTGGTTCCTTCTAAAAAAGCATTTCTCCTTGTCTTTCTGGAGGGTAAAGCATTTCTATTGGAACCGGAACAATGACTCCTTCGAAAGGGGATATTGCCCAGCTCTCCAGTTGTAATGAGTTCTATTACTCACAAATGACTTATAATTATATCCTCTATAAACAAGTAACGGTCGTCTCTTCGACTAGCTTAGCCCTCGGCTGAATAGTTATATTTACTTACCTATGATTTGATTTTATTTCTCTGATATAACCGATGGCAACATCATATGAGTGTAACTGAGTATACATGTTATAATACTATAATCTTAAACTTTAATAGTACAATTAATTTAGGATTTTAATTATTCTCTGAATGAAAATCGCCATTTTTCTCGATTGTTCCTACGGTGAAAAAAGGTGTTTCGCGTAACCTTTGCGATTTCGTAATACTTCACCACATCTTTAGAGTATCGTACAAATGCACAAAATCCGAAAAAAGTTTCGTAATTTCACAAATTTGGTTAATGCTCGTCAAGTTTTCATAATAACTTCCAGGTTTCTCAGCAGCAAAAGTTTCCCACTAAACCTCAACAATTTCGTACTAAGCCCTTTTTTTTCGACTCGTATGTATGATGCGAAACCCTAAGATCAATCAAAAAGAACCAATTAACTCTAGTCGAATCTGCCACATTTATCCGACATTCTTTCTGCAATTAATTTTAGATATTTCATTGATCAATTCAGATCTTGTACTTTTCCGTAAAAAGCCACCTCCTCTACTACAAAGGTCACGCGAAAAGTTTTTTCGCCCAAACCTCTTAAGAGAGGTATGTACAGATTTCCGAAAAAAGAAATTTCTGAAATTTCCGAAATATAATTTTTTCTGTAGAATACTAATAAACATGTATATACAAAGGTTGGCCCCAAAACATGCAAATGATGGAGAAATTAGACAGAAATTTCGAAACTCTTAACTGTTCGACTAGATACTAATAGAAATATCCATCCGAGAGAAGATCAGACGTATTTGGAAATTTAAGAAAGAACACCGATAGATAAGACCGTAAATCTGCCACCCCAGGAGTGCTTGATCTGAGTTATCTAGAAAGAGAGACCTCAAAATTCTATACTTTCATCAAATTTTTCTAGCAGTTTTCAATCTCTCCAAGTGAGTTTATCAGAAGCGATTAGATTCAAAGACACAGCACTTTTCTGAGATAAGTCGAGATTACGAAATTGTGGTGACAGTCAGTTATAACCAGAGAAATCTTTAACTAAATATCGCTGGCGAAATGCTGTAATTTTCAGCTTTATAGCGAAATATAAACTTACTTGGAGAGAATGAAAACTGCTAGAAATATTTGATAAAAGTGTAGAATTTTGAGGTCTATCTTTCTAGATAACTCAGATCAAGCACTCCTGGGGTGCAGATTTACGGTCCTATCCGTCGGTGTTCTTTCATGAAAGTTTCATCAATATCAATCATTCAAATCAATATTAACAAACTTAGAGATGGGAAGGAGGGTCAGAAGTATTAGGAATTTTGTGAAATTTCTCAATTTTTCCCATATTTCTATCTTAACCTTCGGACAGAACCATGTATAACTATCATATTGAATATCTTCAATTTCTGAAGTTTCTCTAGAACTTTCATACATTTTTACCCTACCCTTTCAATGGATATATCCATGTTTATCGTCTTGAGTAACTACAATTTCTGAAATTTTTGTGAAATTTCTCGAACATTTATGCATCTCTACCCTACGATTGGGGCGGATATGTATGTGAGTACCATCTCGAATAACTGAAGTTTCTGAAATATATTTGAAATTTCTGAAGTGTCAACATATTTTCTATCTACTATTCGGATTGATAGACATATTAGCATCAGTTTGAATAAATGAAATTCGAGAAATTTTGGAAATTTCCTTTCCAGGAAATCTGCACACTGCTGCTAAAATGTTTTCATAAATAAAAACAAAATATGATGAACGGTGCAGCGTGAAAGGCTCTATAATCTGTTTAGGCAATAAAGAGATGAAATAAGAAAAAGCTAATTTCTTGTTCGTGTTATCTTTTCGCAGTTTCGAAATTTGGTCCTTCAAAATATTGTCTATTTTGAAAATAAAACATGCAACTATAAAAAGAAGGCGGTCTTATGTAAATTGTAGAGCTTTTCATTCTGCATTTTATGGTGTATATTGTTTTCTTAATGTAACTTATCAAGGGTGTGAAAACTGATATACAAAATTCACTCATTCAATCCATTATGTATTTATTAGAAATCGCGAGCGACTAGTATAAAAGAAATGATAGATCACAACAAAGCACAAAGACTTAGAAGATTGAAATTTTTCACATAATCCCAAACGAGTCTGGACGTTATAGTCCTATAGTTAGTTCTTAGTTTAGTCTCTTAAGAGGAACAGGCGAAAAAAATTTTGGCGTGATCCTTTCATTTACATCGTTGACGCAAAAGTGCTGCACGTTTTTTTTCTTTTTCTGGAATAAATTTATTTCTCAACAAAAATATAAAGCATTAATCAACAATATAATACCCATTGTTTTCAACAACTAGTGCTTATCTTGCTATCAATACCTTAATTACATGTTTGTATTGAATTGGGTAATAAGTTCTGCATGTTTCAAGTACTTTTTCAATGTCTTCGCCATCGAACGGCTATTTGTTGGAAAATTTCTACCAAATACGCATTGAGTAATGCAGAAATCAAATTTTCTCTCAGTCAACCTTCATTGTTCTTTATCAACTGAATCAGGCTATTATTCTACGTTCTATTTGTTCATGTGTCATTAATCATCTCTATTTCTTTTTTCTTCTGTAGAACGTCATAGTAATAGGCTGATTAGAAAACAGAGAGATCCTAATATACAATCTTTTTGTATCTAAAAAATATGTATTACAAATTTTTCCACTAAAACAAACATATTGAGTGAATAAAAAATTCTCTGAATTTCTATACATTTAAACCCATCGACAACACAGAAACATAAAGAAGGAGAGAAAGAATATAAGTGAGAGTGTATAAGCAGAAAGAAAGAGAACACTTCAGATACATTCTTCTTTCTTCAAGTGACATAAACTGTGTAATAAACGAAACATGAGAAGCAACGTTCTCATTAATCAAGGTGAAAAAACAAAAAAATGAAAGGACTGATGTGCGAAGAGAGAAAAGAAGAATCGCGACAATCTACATTGATCGTGATATAAAAAGGCATCGAGAAAGAGAAAAAAGAGAGGAAAGAAAAAAAAATGGAGAGCTGTTCAATAGAGTTGATCAATGAAGACGACAATAAATTTGATAGTCGAAATATGTGGGGACGTGACTTATTCTTTATACATCATCTTAATAACGTCTTGAAGTCATTATCTCAATCAAACTTAGTAGTAAGACAAACGAGAACAAACTTATCTGTTCATTTAAACTTAAGTAAACTAATCAAAGCTTAGTCCTATTGTTTGAACATTCTTATACTTATAGTGAGACGAAATGCTCAATTTACAGTCATTCTATCCTTTTCTTCTGAACATATAACATCAATGTTGTTGTTCGGCTTTCTTCTCAACATCATGATATTTATTCAAATGAGTGATACGTATCAATTCAAACTTGAACACAATGCGTTTAGAAAAATAGCAAACATGGATTTAACCTACACTATCTTTCCTGAAAATAATAGAAATCAAATTTCGTTCATTTTCAAACAATATCTTTCGGGCGTGGCTTCGATTATAGGGACAATGAACAATACTCATTCTTCTCAACCAATTTATTCAATTTTTAATGACTGTAAATCAGAAACTTGTCCGATGAATATTGACGGAGAGCTTTGCTATGCAATTACGCCGATGACACGGTACCACGACGATGAAATTAAGACCGATGATAATAGAACCTCAAACTCAACAACAACAGTTGAGGTTGTCCTGTGCCAACCGACACTTCTTTCTGCCCAAACTACGGCTTCCGCGTCCATTGACGTCATCACTATCACGACAACTACATTATCCTCAAACAGTGAGATGGTCGTGACTACACACTTACCGTATTCTATTACACAGTTAAAAGTCAATCCTTTCGAATATACACTGTTGTTCAACGGCTCGCCTATTGCTCGTGCAAGGAGTGCCACGATCAACAAACCGTCGCTCACAAACCTGCAACGAAGTAGCTTCTACATACTTGGTATTGAAGAGAATCCACCCACAGACATGACCTTTCTCCTTTCTCTATCAATGGCCATTGACGAATTAGCAAAGACCTTGAATATCGGACAAAAGTCAACATAGATTAAATTGAACTCAATCAGTATAACTCACTCATCATATTTTATTCTCTTTTAGTGAATATTCATTTACAGTTTGATTAAAATACTCTTCGCTATTAGTTGAAAATAGTTCGAGTTTCTAAAAACTCGAGATAAAAAAAGCTCTTTAGTACCAATAAATCCCGTTTTGGAGTAGTTTTCGTTTGCTATCAAATTCATTACGTATTTTGTTTGAAATTATAGCATTCCAGTTTGAAACAATATTATTTTGTGGAACTCACATATTTTTTCGATGAAAGAGGGTGAGTGTAAGTTCTAAGTCGAGATTTTCAGGACTCCCTCTTACAGACAAGCCACTATTACGAACAGGTTCCCATTATAGACAAGTTCTAATATAGACACCTTCCATTATAAACACCTCTCCATTACAGTAGACACGACATAATAAATGGTTGCTGTGGTTTATCATCGTTCTTTTCCACCTAAAGCTTCGCTACATATGTACATCTATCAATATAGAATGATAACATTATAAAAAATCTTCAGTAACATGGCCCCCTAGCTTATATGAATATGTGAAAACCACATTTTAGCTTCAAAACGGCTGCCCTGACAAGCATTTTTGATTAGAATTAGATTTTTAAAATAAGTAAGTGTCAGTACACCTAGGTGATTCCTTCTCAGTCAGAACCGGCTGGTTCCATTATATTTCAACTATTTCCTTGTCGACGGGCTGGGTGGGACGGCTTTCGAAAGGTTCTGGTCGAATTTCGGCGGATAATTCCTATCGGATCCAGACGGAAACGTCGACAGTGATGAACCGGCTACAATCCAGCTGTAAAGAAACCATAGAAACTATCAGGTTCTTAGTGACGAGAAAGTGCCGGCACAAAATATGAAGCGTAAATAAATTCATACGTAGCATTATCTCGTTCTACCGAGAACAATAAGCTTGAAACCTTAACAAGTGAGAGAGTAAAAATGGTACTATGTAGTGCTATTCAGTTCAGGCATTAGTTTAGCAGTTAGAATGGCTTAGTATTAGCTATTGTGTTTGTTTGAGCAATAATAGAACTGAGGATTTACAAGATCTTCAGTTAAGAAGGATTTGTACTATAACAAATACTGTCTGGGAATTTGATCGATGACTTTTCAAAACGTGGTTGTCCCACGTTTCATTCTCTGGTAAGAGCACAGAAACAAACAAAATCACAAAAATAGTTAAAAGCACTGCTGCAGTGATTGATTCACCTAATCGCTTAGAATCTACGAAAATTCCTCAATGAATCAAGTAAATTTCCTTATAGGTACAACTGCGACTAAATTTCTGCTATTGAACACCTTTGTAATGTGGGCAACGTGTGATATTGAACACCATTGGGTTTCGGCCTTACCTAAGGAGTCCATCATTTTGAACATCTAAAGAGAGGAAGCCACTAAATTGTGTCGTATTAAGACTTCTAAAAAGAGTGACATTACGTATTTGATTGGCTGCGTGATGTCTTCAAAGAAAAGACTAATAGAAAGCACGATAGCGAAATAGAGAAAAATATTTCAGATCGAGTTTCTTTCACAATTTGATGGATACTTTATTTACCATCACATCTCGCTATGAACTTAGCCTTGATGAATAAATAAATTTTATCAAAAAGAAACACTCTAAAAAAAATTAGTTCATTACAGAGCCATGAGAGTCCACCATCTATGAACCGAAACATTTTAAGTTCCGCAGGAGTTTCATAAGAAAACTTGACTGATATTGAAAATTTTTCCAAGTTTACCATGATTGCAAAATGGTTTCTTTGTCCCGAAGCGAAACCTTTTTTCAAACTTAAGATCGAGAACTTTTCGTTTCGTTATTTTTTTCAAAAAGAAAACATATTATGATAACTTCCAGTAATGCAGTGGCCGGAGACAGCCAAGCTAGGGACGACTACTCAAAAACGAAAGTGTTTAGAAGGTAGACAATAGTAAAATTATCATAAAACTAGAAAAATCGCAGATGTTTTGTGGATCGAGTAAATTGATATGGTTACTTTGCTGTAAATCGAAAAACTTTAACATCTCAAAATTTTCGAGACGAGACCATTGTTTGAACTTGGAATTCGAGTAAAAAAAACTATCTGATTTCTTCAACTTATAGAAATTTAGTTTTTATTGATATTCCAGCAATAGTTTTGGATTATTGATGAAGGATTATCCACCAAAAATTCTCTCCTCTCGGTGCATTTCTTGGAAATGTTTCATAAAATATTTCATAGAAGTAGTGTAATTATTAATGGGAGTGTCAATATAACTGATTGAAATCAAAGAACATCATTTTATTTCCAGACGATTGAAACATATATAGTGAGGTCTCAGGGAAGATTCAAAGCAATATAAATGAAAAGGGAAAAAACTTAAATAGTATAATAAAATAAACGTTTGAAAAATAATAAGATGGAGAAAAATAAAAAAAATTCTATATATGTATGTTATATGTCATCTATATGATAGGAGAAAAGAAAAGAAAAAGGAAAAAAAATGCATATGAATGATATTACAACAGTAATAATCGATAAAAATCTCCCCCTTTTGTTGAGTAGCAATAAATAATTTTCAATTTTTTTGGGTGTATACACCCCGGTTTCCCCACTTTCACGGGTGCTGGTTAGGAATATTACCTTGTAAGTGTCAATATGAGATCAATATCTCGAGGTATTTATTACCAAACTGAGTAGGCAAAAATGTTGTTTATTTCGCTCGCGAGAATATATATATATATGTACAAAAAGGTGTAGTTGTTCACTGCTTTGGGTAATAGAATAGTCATATATGGTTGTTCCAATAACGAACGTAATTTCGAGTGATGTTTCTAATGGGTAAGCTAAAATTCGAACAGTCGACAAGGAAAACAGATACAATCACATAACTGTTTAATAAAGTGAAATTAGTTAAGAGAATTTTAAAATCACATTTAATAATTGTATATTTCTTCTTTATTATAGTCAATTATTTTTTCGAAAGCAATTATGCATATGGATATTATTATTATTCAGTATTCTTGCTATTGGGTTGCTCGTTGCTACTATTGTACTAGCTGTGTTATATACTCGCGAACGAAGTAAAACAGAATTATCAGGTAAATTATATCAAAAGAGATGAATATGAATTGGTTATATACATACAAACTATTGTTTTTAGTGAGTGACAACAATGATCTATGTTTGACTCCATATTGTATTAAAGCAGGTTAGTTCACCTTAGAAAAAAAAGACAACAGTTATTTTATTTATTTGATTAGCTAACTATTTATTGGAAAGTATGAATGAAACAGTCAATCCATGTGAAAACTTTTATGACTTTGCTTGTGGTACATGGATAAAGAATACAAGAATACCAGATGATGGTAAGTTTTATCTATCTTTAATGATTGGATTTTAGTAAATGAATTGTTTCTATAAAAAAAAATTACAGCCAGCGCCCAAGATCAATTTTCAGTGTTAGAGACTGAACTGAATAATGCTATTGTCGGTAGGGAATAGAGTATGCATTGTTAATTTTTTATTGATTTTCTAAGTATTTATAGATCTTCTTTCAACAACAACATCAAATGATATTGAAAAATTGAATGCAATTATCAATACTCATCATCTCTATAATTCTTGTATTAGAGAAGATATAATTGAAGCAGAGGGTGTCAATGCAACTCTTTCATTTATTAATTTTGAACTTGGTGGGTGGCCTATCTTACAAAATTCAAACTGGAATGATTCAACATTTAATTTTAAACAACTATTGATTAAACTAAACGAATATAGTAGTAATGCGATCTATGCTGCAGGTACAGAAATTGATGATAAAAATTCCTCAATTCAAAGTATTCGAGTAAGACCTAATATATTTATATTACTTGCAATCAATGATTGATTTTAATATTTTAGATTGGTCAAAGTACTCTTGGCTTGCTAGATCCCAGTTTTTATACCAATGAGACTATAGTTACAAATGCCTATAAAAATTTTGTGCGAGATTTATCTCAAGCATTGAACAATGGTACATCAATAAACGATACTGATGTTACAGCTATATTCGAATTTGAAAAAGCGATTTCTAAAGTAATATTTTTCTTATAATATGAACATTTAACATTTCCTTTTTTCTTTCTATATAGTATCATTGGACACCAAGTGAACAAAATGCTCGCAGTACGGAAACGATCTATACAACACTTGGTAATTTGACGGCAACACTTAATATTTCTGTAACTATCATTCTGTCATTTTTATTCTTTTTTTAATATTTGTATTCAGTTTGACTTCGTAGATTATCTTCGTCAACTCTATAGTTTGGCGAATGTATCTCTGATCTATGAGGATAGAGTATCTGTGCATGAACTTGAATATTTACGCAATGTTTCATTACTCGTAAAAAACACTCCGGTACGTACTATACAAAACTATATGGTATGGCGTTTTATAATGAATCAAGTGGAGTTTATGCCAAAAAAATTCAGAGCTATTAAACAAACATTCAATCATATATTTCTGGGTACTAGTTCAGAACCAAAACGTACAATTACATGTGGTACTTATGTCAATAGTGTTATGGGATTTGCTGTCTCTAAACTATATATTAATCAATATTTTGACAAAAATTCGCGCAATCAAGTAATTTAATCAGTATTTACAATATACTTTGCGATTATATAGCAGGTTCAACTTAAAAAATATTTTATTATTCAATAATAAAATAGAATATAATATGAATTATTGTTAATTACCTATCTTGAAATGGATTTGAATAAATAACAATTTTGAAATATATTGCTAGAGTATAAAAAGTTTTTTTTTCATTTTTTAACAGTCACGAGAAATGATTGATCATATTCGAGATGCTTTCATCAATATGGTTAATCAATCAACATGGATGGATTCTCAATCAAAAATTAAAGCAATTGAAAAAGTTAATTATATATATACATATAATATTTATCAAAAAAATTTATTTTATAATATAGGCTCGAGCTATTTATGAAAAAGTTGGTTATCCAGATTATCTTGATAGTACTAATACAACAGAATTGGAGAAAGATTATGCTGAGGTTAGGAAAACAAAATATCATCTTTTTATTATTCAATAGGTATTTGAACTTGTTTTTTATAATCTATAGTACAATTTTAATTCATCTTTTCTACAAAATGGTCTACTTATTCTCAAATTAAGTGCAAAAACTTATCTTAGATTGCTTCATGATATTATTGATCATAAATCATGGATAGGTTTCACTCCTACTATTGTTAATGCTTTTTATAATCCATCATTTAATGATATCAGTAAAAAAATTTCTTTTCATCAAAACTGCAGAATATTTTTCTTCTCCCTTTTTTAGGTTTTCCAGCTGGTATTCTTCAGATACCTTTCTTCCATAAAGACTTACCAAAGTAAGTGTAATCCAGTTTGTATTTTAAAATATATGTTTAGTTTTTTTTTCTTCTTATTCTAGGTATTTAAACTATGGTGGTAAGTATTGAATTAATTTGAAGATAAGGAATAAAAAAAAGTACCTGTTGTAGCCATTGGAGTTGTTATTGGACATGAAATAACACATGGTTTTGATGATACTGGTCGACAATATGATAAAGATGGAAATAAAATTCCATGGTGGACAAATGAAACAATTGAAGCATTTAATAAACGCAAAGGATGTATTATTGAACAGTACAGTAACTATACAGTAACTCAAGTGAACGATAAGGTCTTTCAGTCTTGTTCATTTTATTAAGTCTAACATATCTTTGCTATTTAGATCAGAGGACAACAAACACAAGGAGAAGATATTGCTGATAATGGAGGATTGAAAGAGACATTTTTTGTAAGTTTTCTTCTTTATAAATTGTAATGAATAAAAAAAAATTGATTTATTTCAAGGCATATCAGAAGTGGAGTCAGACTTATAAAGATGTTGACAAGAAGTTGCCGGGTTTAGCTAAATATTCTCCAGAACAAATGTTATTTATCAGTTTTGCTTATATATGGTGTGCTAAAATGACTGATCAATATGCAAGGCAACAAATTTTAATAGATGTTCATTCCCCTGCTCGATTTAGGTAGAATTTTTCTCTTCTACATTTTCTTAATATCTCATTTCTATGATTAGAGTAATTGGTTCTACATCAAATTTTGATGAATTTGATCGAGTATTTGGCTGCACACCAGGACAAGGCAATAGTAGAGTGAATAAATGTTCTGTATGGTAGTGTTTGGTAGAAATTAACATTTGCTCATAAGAATTATTCAAAATAATTTTTATTCTTTTTTTCCGATAAATAAATTTAACTTATAAAAAATGAATCAATCAAATGTTTTGAAGTTATACAATCCTTAACATTTTACCTTGTAATAAAGAATATTGATAGAAACATTGAAATTTTATAGAATAACTCTACTAGTGTGTTAGTTTAAGGTAACCCTAGGGAGAATCTTTGATGTTTCAGCACAAGATCCTTAACAGACATGAACAGGATCGTGCAAGTATTCCCTGTTTTTTGTCCTGAGGAAACGACAAATTTTGAAAGAAGTGTGTTGAAATTGTTTTTTAAGGATTCTGTCATGATTCAAAAACAAGGTTTTCAAGGATTCTAACAAATTTATCATTGTTTCTTGAATAAAGATCGAGCTAGGAAATTTTTACACAGTGAAATTTTATTATTTTTTAAAAATTTTAATTCGATTCCAATAAATATATTTAATTTTTTCTAAATTTCAGTTGCATTTAAAAATATACCAAGCTTTTTTCTATCAATATAATTTTAAGAAACCTGTTTGGATGATTTATTTAAATTTAATTTAAGAAATATATTTGGAATTTTTTCGAACATAATAAGCATTATAAGCAGTTTTCTCGACAAATTTGCTACTGACCTATTGCAACTCTGTTATGACCTATAGATTTGAAAGTTTCGAAAGAATGCTGATCTGAACCTAGCAAGAAAAAATTCAACGAATCGTTCTATTTATTCTTGGTAAGTTCCGGACAGGATCCTAAAAGGTTAAGTTTTCAATAGCTTCTAAAGACAAACTTGAACGTATTCTAACTAAATCCTTGGAATTTCTTATCAAGATTCTGACCACACTTGAACTTTTTTAAGCTTTTGAAATTTGTTTTTCTCGAACAGTTTCTCTCAGAAATCTGTTGTTTTCCTGTCAAGAACCTCGTCGGATATGACTACTATTTGTGACAGAATCTTCCTATGGACATTTAAGTTAGTTCCTGAAGAAAACATGATAAAATCTTGATAGAATCCTTTCTTCTAATCTTGAGAGGATCCTTCATAGAATTTTGAAAAATCCTAGTTATAGAAATTAATAGGATTTGAAACAAGATTCTGAATAAAACTTGGAAAGATCCTTGAGATTCAGGACCCTGAAGGATCCTTTCAGGATTTCTCAAGGAATGAACAGGATTGAGATTATGAATCATTCTGAATATTTTATTGGTTTTCGTTCACAAGAGTCTGGCAGAGTCCCTTTCTCGATTCTTCGGTTTTATAGGAAGAAAAACTATGGTTAGTTGAGTAATGAAAAAGATTTACTACAAATAGAAATTTATTTATAGAAGTACTCTTCTATATAAAGTGCTAAAAATGCAACATCTTGCATAGTGTTTACGGGATCCTCTTAATCCACCGATCGAGTTCTTGATTGACTGCATGTGGATTTTCTTCCATCACCCAGTGGCCCGTTTCTAATGCAACCGTTTTTAAATCGGCAATGTATTGATTGGGTCCTCCATACGAAGCAATAAGACTTACATAATCCTTTGTTCCTCCGATAAAAAGCACAGGTTGTTTTATTACTGGATCAAGATCCTTTTCGTCATTCCATTGGATATTCGCAATTAATGCTTTGTACCAATTTAGTTTTGGTTCCATTCCCTCGGCAAGATATTGTCGAAAGATCGCATAGTCATTTTTTGTCATGTATGAAGCTCGTGTAGTTCTATTTCCATTTATCAACCACTCCCGTGCTTTTCCAACTGGAGCAAAATTTGTCTTCCAAAGTATTGGATCACTCGCAAAGGCAAGATCAATAAAGCTTTCCAAATTATTCTCAATAATTGTTGCTGCATCATCAGCCTCAAAGAATTTCCAGTAACCAAAAGTTTCATATCCAATAGCATTCTTTGACGCTTCAATTACTCGATCGAGATCGAATTGTGTCGGTGCACTATATCCACCACTAATTAATACAACACCTAGTATTCGCTCAGGATAATACAAAACAAATCGACTGGCTACTTGAGTTCCCCAATCATGACCTACAACGATGACATTATTTATATGTAAATAATCGAGTAGAACAACAAGATGTTCGACCATTGATTTGATCCTATATTCGTCTTTGTTGAGTGGTGAATACGTCTTGCCATAACCCATCAAGTTGGGTGCTAGACAATCATGATCTTGCTGTGAGAAATATTCAACTTGATGATGCCAACTATAAAGTGAGGATGGAAAACCGTGAAGAAACAAGATAGTCGGTTTTGAATTATTATTGTTATTTCCTTTGACATAAATATACTCATAATTAATACCAGGAGCAACTTCATACTCCTGTGTTTTCAACATGGAAGAAAAATGTTGATGATGCGGATGATTGTCGAGTGAAAATGGAGGTAGAATAGATTTGGAGTATGTAATGACAGCAAATATAGATAATACGCATAAGATACTATACATTCGAACACTCATTCTTGTCTGTTTGTGTGTGTCAACCGAGCATTATCAATACCAAAAATGATGTATACTTCTTAGTGTCCTTTCTCTCTCTCTCTCTATTTATCCTTCAAATCCTTTGTTCGTTTTCGTATTATTCATTTAGTCCTCATTTATCCTATCATACAGAAATGTCAATACAATAATAGAACATATACTGCTTGTTTCGTGTGCTTTCTAAATATAAGGCTTAATCCATAACGGTAAATTATGATATCTATCGCTGATATTTTCTTTTACTATTTATTCTATTTAACGAACTATTTAGAGAGATACCGAAAATTGATTGCAAATCATCTTAGAAAGTTGATTTAGCAAAAAAAATATGTGCATATTAACATGAAACAAGATCACATTATCACAATTTTTTAAAACGTACAAAATGGCGATCTGCCGATTTTTTATTAATAATCATACAACTGAGTTACTATTATTATTCAATGATGAATTTTGCGATAATTGTATCGATATTACTAATCAAATAACTGATTTTATATGGCTCATTCATTTCAAACAGAGAAAAGACGTAGTCATTTTCAATCGATAGCGTTATGGTAATGGAAACTTTGATAAAAAAAATCATAATAAAATAAAATTTATTCCCAGACGATAATTTCTAATACCAATAGGACGTCGATCTTGTCTTCACAATTATGTTTTCAATTCTATTTAAATTTAACTCATCAAATAAAAATATAGATGACTTTAACATATATTCCATTAACTTTTTCAGGACGATTCTATTTTCCAAGGAAAATAGCTTCAGCCTATTAATTTTCATGGTTCCACAGGCTTGATAAACAGGTACATTGGTATTTTCAATATGTACAACTACTTCTTGTCCTTCTGTCATTCGTATCTTCACATGATAAGTCTTTTATTTCATCAAACTAAATAGTTATGGGACTCTGTCGTTTTCTATGCTACACCCAATGTAGAGTAATAACGAAATAAACAAGTGAGATTTGCACTTTTTCTTTTACATTCGTTTTGTAGATCAAAAAAGTCGTATAAAAAGATAGCATTTGAGATGACATTTAGAGTATCAATAGTATATGATTATTTGGTTTACAAAGAAAATGATGATACAAGTCGTATCACTATACTACAGTTTTGTGAAACTCTTCTACAATCTTTACTTCTTGCTATGCCATTCGAGATTTTAAAACTTAGTCCAAGAGAACGTTCGACAAGCTCAATGTTCGAAGATCAGGCAACAATAATCAAGAAAAATGAGTCATACAATTGCAAAGAAAATAAAAACTTCCTGTTTTGATTGTAAAAATTTTTTGTCACAATTGCGTTAACAAGAAACAGTAGGCTATGCAATAAATGATTCAAAGGATAGCCAAAGTAGAGTAAATAACTTATTATGTGTAATCTCACGTGGAAGAAAAAAAGGAAAATCTATATACCCCCGACAAAAAAATAGTTTCAGTCCGTATTTCTCATATATTGTTACTATAAAAAGATATTCCTAAGAAACAGTGCCATGTTCTAAAAGCCCGTGGAATTTTCCATTACCCTGCATAAATACGTTTTAGTTTTGACCTGTTCATTATCAAAATAAATTGAGTACAATGAAAGCACCGTCATGCCCAGATCCCACAGACTTGATTTTTTCTCTGTCATAAAAACTAGTTTTTAAAATTTTTCATTACTATAAAATGTTCTTTTTGAGAAACTAACTATAGATTCAGATAGAGCTTAAAATTCTCTATCACCTCGTCGGTTTATTTATTTTCTCCGATTCATAGATTGAAAAAAATTTCAATACATTGAAAACATTCCCAACCGACAAGTACTAAAAACCTACAGTTTTTTGCTATTTAAATTCCAAACAGTATATTATGTATAGGATAATAAAGAATTTCAAGCTCTAGCAGAATGTATAGTGACTTTTCTAAAAAAGGCAATTTTATAGTGATGAAAAATTTACAAAACTAGTTGAGGAGATACAGTCCACTCTGTGGGAATCTAGACATGAGGATGCCGTAATAGCACTCAATTTACTTTGGTAATGAATAGGTGAAAAGTAAAATCTAATTGTGCAGGGTGATAAAAAACTCCACGAGCTTTCCGAATATGGTATTTTTTTTTAGTAATATCTTCTTTTAGTGACAATATATGAGGAATATCGACTGAAACCATTTTTTGCTCGAGGTATATATACATATATATGCTAAATTAAGTGAAGAATTACAGATCTATCTTCGAAGATCGAAGAATTTATGGTAATTTGGGAAATTACCAACAAATTTCTTTTCTTATGTGTGGATAATTCAAAATCTAGCGTTCGCGCAAAAACATTTAAAAACATTCATGAAAACGATGTTCCTTTTCGATACAATTTTTATTTTGACATGTGCTTCTGATAAAATACTTCGGATTTACTATGAGAGAACACCAGTTTTATATTCGATTCTCTTCTGTTCGAGTAGCAGTACGAATGAATCGAAAACAAGAAACATAATGATGAGGAAAAGAAAGAATAGCGTACAGGTCTGTAACATCTATAATTCAAAGTATGATTCAGCTGATTAGCTTCTCATATTTGATTGTTGAGCAAAGTAAATTGGGTATCTATTTGACAAATTTATATAGAATTCTGCTCGTTTTCATCAATTTTTCTGATTGGCTGGGCTCCGATTCGACCTATATTTTTGGAAAATCCTTTAATTTGTCCTATATTTCGACTAGTTTTCCTATTTTACCTGTATTAGATGAAAACAACTATGATATATCTAGGAACCGTGCGAAAGGAACGATAAAGGCGCTTAAGGCCCCCCTCCCACCCTAATTTGACTTTTTGCTTTCTCTACTCTAATCTTGCTGAAATTTTTACAGGAGGTGTATCTCGGGCTAGGCACTTCACAGTAACAATATCAGCTCGAAATATTGAGTCTACGCAGAGATACCTTAAGATTAAGAGTCAAAAATAGGCTTCGGCGTTATTAAAATTTCTCTGCCATTTCAAATGCTAGAGAGCTCGGGTTGGTTTTAAAATGTAACCTAGATCCGGGACTACAACTTGACAGAGTCCGATGTTTTTTGTGTTGCAGTATCTTATTTTTAAAGCTTCCTTTATAAGATTTGATAAGAATATGACGTTTATTGTAAATTAATTGAACCTTATAAAATATTAAACATAAAATCAAAAATTTCGGCTCTGTCAAGCTTTAGCGCTGAACATTCTCTTCATTTTAGCATCAACCACAGCCTTCTAGCGTTTAAAATGGTGGAGAAATTATAATAATACGAAAACGTTCAGACGAAAAATCACATTTTGAGAAAAACGCGAAAGAAGTTTTGGAAGTGTAATTCAAGGTTTTTTCTACGGTAAAATGGTGTAAAAAGAAGTTTTGAGTAATTACACGTAGATTATCGATTAGAAGGAATTGAGTGGGCGCATCAAAGACGTTAACTATGTAACGAAAAAAAATTAGAAAATCATAACTAGTTAGAAAATGATATCATAATAATATGTCATAAAAGCTACATATGAGTAATCTTAGATGAATGATGGTGAGGTAGGAAAAACCAATCATCGCCTCCAGGTTCATAATCACGACATGCGTCATCGTTAGATTTTCCGAACGATTTCGTTTGATAATAGATCTTCTACTTTTCTTGTTGTAACAAACACTTCTTTTACCCATTGAAACGTTTATTTTTACGATAAAAAATATGAGTTATTACACGTATTGCCGTTCAATACAAGTAGTGAGTAAAATGACAACAGAAGTGATACCACATATATATGTGTGTGAACAGTATATGGAATAATCCATAGAACGAAAAGTAAAGAATCAGTGTATGAAAGGAAAAACAACAATACAAAATATTCCAACATATAACAAGAAGTGATTGTAGGTAAGTTCCAATATGCGTAATACATTACATATTGGCAACTTCCCTGATCACTTTCCAACACACATTCGTTGGACTTTTCCTATGATACATTCTATAGACATATCATATGTATACATGGATTTCTCCTTCACTCTATCCTATATACACATGTGTGCGTCTATATGTGTGTATGTGTTCGTTCTCTTCTTCTTCGTTCTCTCTATACGTGTTGTTGTCACACCTTGCTGCTTCACAATAAACAAGAACTCACACATCAACAAACACATACAGTGATGGGGAATAACCGTACAGTTCATGTAGGTTCATTGCATTGTATCATTTCTATATTCGCAAAGCGCGATGCGTATCAAGTTATCATACATAGTAATACATAATAGGCATGATGATTACTGTCAAAACTCAATAGAGAAGCTCAAAAAACTTCAAAAATCAATTTTTTCGAGAAAATGTTATTTTGTAGAGTATGAGGTTCCAGAAAAAATTATGTTACACCTTCAAAACTCATCGTAAAATCAACGAACTATAGTGTGTTCGATAGCCCACGCTTTACTCTATCTGATACACTGTTTTTAAAAAATCGAAAAATTTGATGAAAATCGACTTTTTAGGGTGGGAGGAGGCCTTAATCTAAAATATTGACCCATATTCAGGGAAAAGAACAAAATAAAAAGAAAAAAATCTAGTAAAAAGACTATCGTATACATATATGTGTTTATTTTTGTCTTACATCGAGGAAAGAATCGAAAAAGATAAAACTATATAGTATAACATGATGAAAACGACATGTGCGAAAAATATTCATCTGTCTTATTCATCATGACGTGTATGAAATAGCACGATTGATGGATTCGCGTGAACAAACATTACTTGGAAAAAACCAACTAACTTCATTGAATACAAATACGTAAGATAATTTGCTTTCAATATACATAAAAACAACTTCAATAGATTTTAGCGTTAATTCTCATCATAACGACGTCTAATTATTTCTATATCGATTTTTCTATGTAATCCGATACTTCACACATAAGTATTTACATTAGAATTCGAAATTACTGTTTATATCATGTTGTAGAGTACACTTCAAGAGGTAAGAAAATATATTTCATCATTCGAAAGTTCGTTTCTCTATATCTTTAAAATATACACGCTAAGCTTTAGTTACAGTTTTCTTCATTACAATATGTTTCATCATACTTTGAAACTATTTATGTATCTTAAAATGAAGCTCCAACCCGCCGTTCTCAAATGTTATTCAAACTATCCTGTATAATCTTTCTGTGGGAAACAGGAGAATATTTTTTCCTTTTATCTACATGAAGTTATTCTCAAAATAATACTTCATTAGGATCGCTATAATAGCGTTATGAAAAGATCATATTTTAAATTTCAATAGTCCATTTATGAAATACTAGTAAAAACTAGTAAACAACAATAGACTTTTAATAATAATTCAAATGCGGTACCCTTTTCTCAAAAATATTGCATGTTCAGCAGGATAAATGTGACATCATCGTAAAAATTTTGTCTTTAGCATAATTTATGTTTATATAGTAGCAGAGATGTCATAATACCGATACGCTGGGTAATGAGAAGCTACAGGTCAGAATATCCAGAAGATCAACCACCGCATTACTCTATCTTTCTCTCGTTACACCAAAATTTTGAAAATTTTCAACATTAAGGGGTACCTGAAAACTTTGGTGTAATGACATGGATACGACAAACTATTCATATATTCTGAAAAATTGCAGGTTTTGAACGTTTCTTCTGTCATGTACAGATATCTCCTTGAACGCTTCAATAAACATCCGTAGCATTAAACTGGCGGATGGTGCAGGAACTTTATATAGTCAGATGATGACGTGCACAGTGTATGACGTCATGTTATTCGACACTATGTGAAAAATCAAATTACATCTAAATGTATAGTAATCACAGAAAAAGAAGGATCTGTTTCTACACACACACCGCCACTAATAACAACACGAAAGTATGATTGCGCACCTAACAGTTTCACGCACATTGCTTGGCATGCATGTTAGTGAGAAAATGATTAAAGCACAATATGCAGGATGTACCCGAAGCTTGAATGATCAGAGTACATCATCCAGCATGCGGGTGAGGACGAAATGAAAATAGCACAAGATCCAGCATGCGGGTGAGGGCGAAATGATAATAGCACACGACCCAGCATGCGGGTAAGGGTAAAAATCATTACATCACCGAGCATGCAACTGAGAGCGAAAATGATTACAGCACATCACAGCCCGCGCCGATGATAGCCAGATTTCATCGAGCTCACATATGGTCCTACCATGGACGACAGGGTAACCATTGCTAGAAAAGAAATAGCTGCGCTGCGAAAGATTTACGCATTTCATTGTACCTTCGCAGAGTGTTTGCCGCAGGCTTACCACAACGCTTTACTACTTTCTCTTCACATCAGCTGTGTCATGCCGACCGACTGATACACTCTTAAATGCGGACCATCACAGTTAAAATGCATCCAACTCCATTACACTTCAGTACCTTACACAGAAAGAACTCACAGGACTGATTTTAAAATACCACACAACATATTAAACCTGTCTGATTACCAAAAATAAACTAACCACCACACTCATTCGCACCTCCCACTCCACCTTCTAATCGCTTTAGCTCAATAACTTGAAAATCGGCCATAGATAAACACATGACAGTCCTCACACTTGGAGACTACCAACCGTATTCCAGAAGTAAAATTTCGCATACTACGAGCTATATGGTAAAATTCGACCAAATTATTCTAACCGTCACACAAACATTCCCAAAACTAAGGAGGCAGTAAAAATTCTTCTCGTATCCACCTCGTTACCCCAAAATTTTCAAAATTCTCAATAGTGCGAGGTTGGGTAATCGTAATTTTTCTGATGATACTCCCGTATAATGTACCTTATAAATCTCGATACCCACCTTTAGGATATTATAACATCCCTCTGAGGTTCGGTAAAATACCTTTTGTTCAGAGTGTAGCTTCGAGTTGAGATTGAAATCGCTCATTCCTAGGGACAACATCTATGGCTTCGGAATGAATCTTCTTCTCGAGCATACAGCAATAGATATTCCTTCTTTCAGAAAAGGGTCAGGTTTCCTACTACCTACGTGCAATCAAAATTCCAAGCTTACATAGCCAGACTTTTGAGAAGAAAATATACATACCTATATTTTTCCTATTTTCTATAAAGGATCCTTTCTTTTTAAAAAACTCAATCCTATAAGGATTTCTATTTTTTGAAGCAGAACACTGTTTTCGAACATTTTCTCAGCACTTTGTGAAAATTATGAGTTTCAAAATGACTTTCTCTTGAATAGTAAGAGATAAAAACACGTCCAGAATTCTTCTCTTTAGTTTGCTGAAACCTTCAAGCGACTAAATATTGCAATTGTCAAGATTTCAAGTTTACTATCATGGCTATGGCCATGATTCATCCATTCCACCTCGTGCTTTCTTTCCTTCATCGTTAGTTCTATATTATATACACGTTCGTTGATGATAAGGAGGTTTTTTATGATATGGCTCTACGTGTGATAATATGCGCCCATGGTATGCTTGGCTTTTTGTTGTTCTGATATTCATATTCATTCGTTTTTTTTGCTGTTTCGATAATATAGACGGAGTGATTCTCATCGCACTTTCACCTATTTCTCCTTAATTCTGGCACGAACAATAGTCTAATGATGTGAAATTGCTTCAAAAAATATTCAAGTCTACTAAGCAAACCTATTTCATCCTTTTGAAATACATACCATGCCAAAAAAAATGATTAGATCATTGAAGTAATTAATAATCATAAACACAATTGTTGTCGATGGTTAATATTCAAAATCTTCATATTTTAATTAGTAATCTTATTCGTTGAAATATTTTCTGTCATTGTACAAATATCCATACTGCTGACTCTTTCAGTTTTCAGATTTATGGGTAATCTTTTTCATTTGAGCAAGATTTTACAGAAAAATCAATTACCGATGGATCGAAATATATCATTCGAGCAAATGTGGGCCAGAGTTCAAGAAGCGATGAATTTTCTTTATAGCTCTAAGGAAATGTCACCTCGTTGGTATGGGGAGTTGTATACGTAAGCTTTCGTTCAGAATTAATCTTGGCATTTGAAAAAGTGTGCTTTTTGTCTTTTTTTTAGGATTGTTTATAACTATTGTACATGTACTTCAATTCATCTAAATCAATCAAGTAAATCTTCACGATTTCATGAAAAAGGTACAACTGCTAACCGAAAGATGAATCTTTCAATGAAATCTGATGCTGTTGGTGCCGAGCTGTATTATCAACTGAAAGATTATCTAACAACTCATGTAAAAAATGTTTACCAAGTATGATATATTTTTTATAATCAGCTAGTCATTTTGTACACGATAAAAACACAGGAAATTAATCTCTAATCGAATTTTAACACTTTTCTAATTTATTCTTGTCATTGTCTTAGCAAAGGTTGATTATGCTTTTCTTATCTTTCCTACAGAGTATCATTGAATGGCAGGGCGAAGATCTACTTACATTCTACGATCAACAATGGGAGACATATCTGCTAGCAAACAAAGTTACTAATGGTTTCTGTTATTATTGGAACCGTCATTGGGTAAAACGCATGTGGGATTCTGGCTACGAGGATGTCCACGAGGTTTTACCTGTGAGCTATATTTATTTTCTTGCTTTGTTTGCATCTTCATATCATGCCGTTTAGTTAGCGATGAACATCTGGACAGAAATATTATTGAAACCAGTAAATAGTCCAATAACACGAACATGCCTTGATTTAATCAAAGCCGAGCGTAACAATGAACTCTTCATAAATACCAAACTCCTTCATAATGTCATTCAGAGTTATGGTAAGTGATAAGTCTTGCATTTTTTTGTTTAATAGCAACCATACGAGATATCATGTTCATATGTATTGGTGACCAGTAAAGATATTCACTAGAACCATATTTCACTAGAATCATTTATTGATGAAAATATCAGTCCAAACGAAAGAATCTAAAAGTACACCTAAATTCACTAAATTTTAATCATACCGATACAATCTGAATCGTAAAATCCGATTCGACTCTAATACATAATGATAAATATTGTTTGACTTTTTTGTGAAAACAATAAACATGTTTATGTCATAACAGTCTCGTGACGTAGTGAAGCCAGAAAGTGCATATTAATGAGGTATCAACATAGATGAGGTTATGTATATTTAATTTTTTTTGAATGCGTTTACATGTCACAAAACATTACATTTATTAAATCATTAGAATATGAAATTAAAATGATTCTCTATCATAGTTCGACGACAACTTTATATGTATTCATAAGTAATTTTTCATTGAAAGATTTATTTTAACATCTTAAAATAGTTCCTTTAGAAGATTATGGTCTTTATTTTCTTTCGTTACTTTTTTTGTTATAGTTACAGTTCATTCTTATGACAATGTGAGTTCATCCATTGGTATTGGTCAACCATTAAAGTCATCGCTGGATATTTATAAAAACTATTTTGAATGTTATTTTCTCGACGAAACTGAGCAGTTCTATCGTACTAAAGTCTCGTATCATCCATCTAACTCTCTAATTGAATATTTTACTAAGGTAAATCTGTTTTATTTTCAGTAAACGAAAAAGCACTTATGAATTCATTCTAGTGTGGGCAATGGGTCGAAGAAGAACATCATCGAATTCATTCATATCTACATCCTTCAACATTAGTTGACCTCATGCAAACGTTAAATAAAAGTTTAGCTGCGATTGAAATAAATGATATACGTGAGGAAGCAAAAAAGCACCTCTACGCTAGCAATTATCAAGGTGAGATGACACTCTAATAATATTCTATTTAAGAAGTCAAAATGTAAAAGAATGTTTTTTTAGATTTGGCTCGCTTGATTAAGGCGATAATTCAATTATCGATTGTCCGTGACGAATTGAAAACATTAGTAGATGAATTGACAGAATTTATAAAGAATCACATGTACAAAATTGGTATTGACCAGATAATGTGTACTAGTGATAATATTGTTGACGTAGGTTTGCTTTATTTATATATATATATATACTATTAAGATGTTTTCAATTTATATTAGAATCCCACTAATTACATCGAAACTATTTTCGATATTCAAAAAATGTTTTGGACATTAGAACAAGTAGGTCATGGCAGTGATTCAAATTTTTTTGCCGTTATACGCAAGGTATATATAATCTATCGTTCATATATATCACTTACTTTGAACTTTGAACTTCGTGTAGGCGTGTGTCCAATTGATCAATAACAATGTCAATGATAATACAGCACAATTACCTGCACTACTTGCTCGTTTCAGTGATTCACTTTTGAGAAAGAGGTAAATAATAAATTAATAAACATAATGTTTAGTTTGTATTGACAGAAATGTTGAAGAAAATGATATTGAAGACAAACTCAATCAGATCATAGTATGTCTTAATGGCTTCTTTAAACATGATTCCATTCTTATATTTTTATTCTTATAGGCCACTTTCAACTATGTTGAAGATAGAACTCAATTTGAAATATTCTATAGCATGCTTTTAGCTAAACGACTTCTTGGTCAATTAAGTACTTCCGATGATTACGAAGAATTAATGATTATAAAGCTCAAAGTATGAGTTTATTTTCAACCAACTAAATTTCCTGGATCTTTTTTTAGAAAGTATGCAGTTTTGATTATACTTTAAAATTAAATCGAATGTTTACTGATGTTAAAATGAGTAAACATGTTAATGATGATTATCGACTCTTCTGTGAAAATAAGCAACTTAAAGATATAGGTATACACCATAATGGCACTTTTTTGATTGATACTTTCCTACATGGTTGTTATTTAGTCAATGTTGAAGTGATGATACTTAGTACTAACGCGTGGCAACTGTACGCTGATTCTGATTTTGTTCTTCCAATTGAAGTATATTCATAGAGCATTATAACGAGTCTTGTAATATCTAATAATTCTTCTAGTTCAAACGTACTTGTGAGAGTTTTACTGATTTTTACAGTACTACTTATCCTACTCGTAAAATCACCTGGCTTCATGAGCGTTCGAAAGGCGAATTGATCTACTTGATTAAAAACAACAAGTATACACTCACAGTATGATTTATCAATTTTTCTTGGACATTGATTTCTTGAATTCTTTTTCGATATGCAGGTATCAATGTATCATATGGCGATATTTCTTTTGTTCAATCGATCGTTGAGTTATACAGTCGAACAAATCGCAAGAGAAACACAAATTAAAATTAATTTACTATTAAAAATTCTCTGTGATCTACTTAAACATAAATTATTAAAATGTGAGCAATTCAAAAGTGAGAATTTTAAAGAAATCGACATTGAAATGAATTTCATTATGAAATTGAACGATGATTTTAAAAGGTGAATTATAGGTTCGATATTTAATATTAAAATAAATTTTATTCGCTTTAGCCAAAAGAAACGTATCAATTTAAATAAACCATTGAATATTGTTGAGCAGAAAGATAATGAATATCAGTATAAAAAACTTGATGAAGATAAAAAATTACTTCTTCAGGTAAATATTAACTATATTTCTTTATCCAGAATAAGATTTTCTATTGATATTAGGCAGCTATTGTTCGAATAATGAAGAATCGTCAAACACTCAAATATGCTCTTATGGTTCAAGAAATCATTCAACAGTTAATGCTACGATTTAAACCTAGTGTTCAAGATATTAAGGTAGAATTTTTTTTCTGTTTGATTAATAGTAAAAATAAAACCAAAATTTTATTATTGTCTTTCAGAGGTGTGTCGACAATTTGATAGAAAAAGAGTATCTCAAATGGAATCCGAACGTTAACGAAGTTTTATCCTATGTGGCTTAGACCAAATAGACTCTTCTTATTTGAAATCAAGAATTATAACATTTTTTTGTATTTGTTTTCGATCAAATATATCAATGAAATATTCACGATATTGTTACATGATAAGGATGAAACTCATTAATCTATTAACAGCTATAGAAGTCATATTATAATAACAACTTTATTAGGAATTCGGACAATGACTAATTACCTTTAGCAATCTTCAAGAATTCTAGAAACAAGTCAGTCTACTTATTGATCATCTATTGTATAATTAGTGAAAGTTGATGACACTAACGGTACGATGTTCTTTTATAATAGCTTGTCCTTGAAGCATCGCGGTATTGTTTCTATTTTTTGTTCCATGAGCAGGTGCCAGAATTGTTTACCAGTATATGATCGGGTAATCTAATGTATCGAAAACCATAACTATTTGAATCCTTGATTGAAGAACACTTCCATTTGTCAGTTGCTACTGTCGATGGAAAAATTAAATAGGATGTACAGTTTTATTTTTAAATAATTAGACTTCATAGTTTTAGACTCATTTTTATTAATACCTGGACTTTTTATTGAAGTCTTAAACTTGCTATCCATTGAAAGTTTTTAACAATCACTGATAAGCAGTTCAAAGACCAGCTAGTAATTTTGCTTTGCAAATTTCCTAGTTTAGACTAAGTTCAAATTCTGTATTAGTGGATAACTTTTGCTAACCATCATCAACGCATTCAATATGCCTTGAAAATACTCGCTGTATAATGAAAATTAAAATCTCAATATCGGTAAGAAATCTATCGATTCGAAGTCTGCACAAGGTTTTTTTTCAAAGTATCAAGATTATTTCACGAGTGTTGTGGTCGGCATGGAGGCTTAGACAAATTTATATCTTGCAAAGATCACATTCGATGCATATTAGGAAAAGATTCGGATTGAATCTATAAAAAATTTGTTAAAAGACGATAGCTATCGAAAACTAATTCTGAAAACACAACCTTCAGATCAAATTGTGATAAGTCTTATTTCATTTCAAATGAATGTTTGAATTCGGTTTATTTTGTCATATATTAAGACTACGATTTCTTGGTATTAACGTTGATATATATTTAGCAGACTACCAACAATAATAAAAATAACAACCATACACATAAATATATATAGCCATCCAAGCATTCTCTCTCGCTCGTTAAAATGCGGAAAAGGCGTATCTTCAGGTACTGGAATGTTTAAAAAATCGCATAATGGCTTCCAACCTTGTTCAACGCGATAGATGAGAAGCCGTTCAGTTGTCACATGTTTGAGTACATCAGCATTGTATTGTTCATAAACTTGAACAACATGTTGTCGATCCAAGACATTACTACTCAACATGGTGATGAATGTTTTCTTCATCAACTTATAAATTCCATAGCCATACACATGACGAGCAATCTTATACGGTACACTTATGGTAGCTTCTATGATTGTATCTCGAAAACTTTCGTACCAGGAATTAGAATCACGCAGGGTTAAGATGACTTTGGCATCCGGATAGTATTCAATCAACTCACGATAAAAATAAACGCTTGGAAAATCAACAGTAGTCTCATAACCGGCAAAGATTTGCTCCAATAAGTGTCTACAATTTTCCTCTTCATCAATGGCGCGCATCCAAAGGGAAGCGCCCGCTGGACGATTTAAGATTTCAAACGCATAATAACAGCGAAGACCAAGTCGATCGAGAGCGCTCTTCAAACTAAATGTTCCTGTACGTCCAAAACCAACACCAATTACTTTGAGACCACCCATACAAGCTGCTTCTATGTTATCTGATTATACGATGAATGATAGAAGAAGAAGTATCCTAAGTAGACAAGAAAACTGAGCGCAAAACATTTATCTGTATTTTATTAATATCCCATTGATTTCTCCTTCTCAAAGTGCTATATTTCATTCTTTGACCACAACTGCTTTCATTTGCGGACTATAATACTGCAATGGTGTAAGTTTTAATAGCTCATCCATCGTATTGTTGTACGTAGTCAAGAAAGAATATTATTTAAAACAATGTATCCTCAACCATAAAAAAATGTCAAGTGATACGACTCTCGTTATCGGAAATATCGCTGATAGTTATATTGCAAACGAGGAATAGTTAAGAGTGACAAATCTGTTCATACACATACGAAGAGCAGAAGTCTCTATAATTATGTCACAAACTATTTAATTTTTGTCTAACTGAAATAGAAGTAAAAATCAACTACTTTAAAAATAATATAAGAGTAATTGGTTATTCTTTCTTTTCAAGATATAACCAATCACTACACTCTTACTCAACATAATAAAAAATTTTTTTGAAAAAAAATAAAAATAAAAAGATAATTTTGTTTTTGTCGGTTTATTGACTGATTTCTGCGGGATATCAACCCCTCTTCATCAGAACTTCACAAAAAACAAAATACAAGAAATACAAAAAATTATTAGAAAACTCTAAGGCTAGAGGAACCCAAGATCCTTACATTAAATAGATCGAACAACAGTTATGTACTTTGGCCAGAAGGGTCACAAGTGCTATAAGTATTATGTGGATCAGTTTGTATAACCACCTTTACCAAAAAACAATATCATATGGAACAGTTTAAATATGGACCAGTGTGATTAAGTATTGGTTTTTAGTAACGACCTATCTTGTTTCTTACTTACAAGATAATCTTGCAGATTATCCAGTCTTCTAGAACCAACGATAGGTTTCATGTTACAAATGGGTGTGTCTGAAACGGGTCGAAAAATCATGCATCCCTTTACAAAAGGAAAAGTGACACATAATGTTAACTTCAAAATCAATTCCAGCCTTCTTCCCTTTATTATCTGTAGCATCAAGACAGATTTTTCTTATATTAAACAAATTTTTCTGTGTTGGAACTGCACATTGAAATTTCCGCGGGACTCTTTCAAATTGTTCAATAGTAATGACATACAAATATGGGCTTCTTCACGTTTAAATGCTACATAACTTGAAGAATATCTTATAGCCCTTACAACAGTTGCAAATGGAATATTCTTTTTTATATGTTGTGCATGTATACTTGTGAAAGGGAGAAAATATGGTTCATGTGATGGTTTATGATAAACCTCAGTTACCAATATACCTCCTGTATTCTCAAGTTTAACGTCAAGGTACTTTGCAGTGGATCCTAGATTCTCTGATAACTTAATATTACTATCAAGTTTATTCCAGAAATTAATAAGACCTTTCAATATATCTGCATGTACATTTGAAATGATGAATAAATCATCAATATATCTATAATATATCGAACATGTCCTATTAGCCCATTTAGAAATAGGACGTTCAACAAAATACATATAAGCATTAGCTATTGTTAATGTGAGTGGTGAACCCATCGCTCCTCCTCGTATTTGTTTATAATATACACCATCGAAATAGAAATAATTATTCGTTATAACAAATCTGGTAAGAGCTAAAATAATCTCCTTTTTGATACCATCGATTTGTTTTAGACAAGATGCTTCCATTAATCTCTTTATAGCTGTTACTCCCCCTTCTTGGAGAATCATCGTATATAGATCAGTAACATCCATTGCTATAAAAGATGTGGCTGGTGTGAAATAACTAGCCGACCATCTCTGAACTTGTTTAATTAATTGGACTCCATTCGAAATGGTTGTTTTAGATGCTAATTTATCGAATATTGGTCTTAATTATTCGTCTAACCATTTAGATATTTTTATGGTTGGTGACTTAAGATCTACCATTATGGGTCTCAATGGTGTTCCTGGTTTATGTGTTTTAGGTAAAAAATAAAGGTGGGCTAGTTCAGCCTCATCACTTTTAATTCTTAGTTTTTCATATTGATTTTGTGAAATGTGTTTATTCCTCCATAAGCCATAAAGAAGACTATTAGTTCTTTCAATTAAAGATTTAAGCGAGTTGTCAATACCCAAAACTTGATATGCTTTAGTTTCCTCCATGTATATTAGAGCTTTTATTCTATAATCATCAAGTTTACCAAGATGGAAAACTTTAGACTTATCCGTCTTTCTGATGACTACTTTTGTAACATCAAATTTCTTGCTTAAATTTCTTATTTCTTTTAATTGATTGGATGGAAGGTGTCTTTCATGACGAGCAGTTAAGATCTTTTCAAGTGAGTCCATAAAGATCTGTATCCGTTGCTTATGTAATACCCATCCATATCCAGTGAAGATTTTATTTATTTTCTTTATAACCACTTCTATCTCCTTGTTCATACGTCTGTGAGCGAGATGAGGGTTATTAGAAATAAATGGAAGATCTAGATTAAGAATGGCCTCTTCACGTTTATTTAAATTAATATCAGTGTCATTAATTATTGCAAGGAGCACGAAATGCTTTCGTAATACTGGATTTAAATCTCGTGGTTCCTGTACCACGAAGGGTGTCTTTTCTTGGACGCTGTGTTCGGCTAAAAAATGAACTTCTCTTTCAGTATCTAATGAAGTTCTTTTCATTGAAATTTCAATATATTTTTTATATAAACCTGAACTTTGATGATAGACCGTCTTATTCTCTTCTAATAGTAGTCTAAGAGTGAATGGTCTTGGAGTAAAAACTGGGGAGGTTGCTAATCAGCGAAAGCCTTTTCAGCGAAAATTTTCAGCGAATGCAAAACAGCGAAAAGAAAATTGAGCGAAAGAATTTTGAGCAAAAGCACTATTAAGCGAAGAACCAAATCCGCGAAAGAACATATCAGCGAAGACGTAAATCAGCGAAAACTAGAATGAGCGAAGTTTTTTCGCGGTAATAAAAAAAAGAATATTTAACTAGAAGAAACTTTATTCATAATCCAAACGAAAATAAAATTTAATTAAATGTAACAAAGTAAAGAAATATAACGCATTAACATCAAATGATAATAATATAACAATGAAGAAATTTTAAGTACCTATTTAGAATTTTTAGCCACAAGTGTAGACAGTCCATAAAGAAAATCGATCAAGTTGATTTGTTTTTGTTCATGTCGTTTATTTAATACATCAGCTTGTGCTCGAATATTACAGGTTCTGCTTTTTGATCCAATTTGAAAACCGCTATTAACTTTGGATAAATATTGACGAAATGATAATTCCTCTCGCTGTAAGCACGTGAATAAATGCCAAACATTGGGATGATGTTTTTCGACCCGATTGTTAAATTTATTATGCCAGGCTATAGATGAAAGAAATATATATATATATTTGAATAGTAAAAAAAACATTACTTTCACAAATATTATTTGTACGAAACTCGAGATTTGATACATTCCAATATTTTTTTGGTACACGTTTTAACCATTGATTTTCAAAGTATTTAAAAAAATCGATCAATTCTTCAGGTGAATCATTTTTAAGAAGTTCGAAAGCTTCTTCTATATGATCTTGAGGAAGAAGTGCAAGTGCCATTGTACTTCGACAAGCTAAACGTAAATCTTCATTCTCAAGATAAGCTGTAGAAAGACCAAGTGAATTTATGTGTTTATAAAGAGACTGACTAAAATGGAAAAAGCATCCATGATGTATTGCACTTGGAAGCTAGAAAATAAAAATTAAATTAAATTATAATTCACAGGCTACTGACTTTTTCTTTGATGACTTTGATTAAAGACATCTCAAAGTCTGACATCACGTGTTTCGGTTCAAACTTCATTTTCAATCGAGTAGCATGATCATTAAGTTCAAGAAACAGTTGTCTATAAATATCAGCTGTTTTACCGGATAAAAGACAAATCACACAAGGAAAGTCTAATAGAAAAAATCGAGACAGTGAATATTTCAAACAAATGTATGATCTTACTTTCTTGAAATTTTATTCCATGAATTGTATAAATTTGTTGAAATTGTTTAGGACATGTATCAAATGTACCATCAAAAAACAGCCATTCAGACGAGAATAATACTTCAAGCTGTTTATCGGTTGCAAACACAATCATTCTTTTTTTTTTTATTATCTTATCGGTACATATAAATTTTACATTATTAAGTGTTTTCTGATAGAAGTCAGGAACATCAAAAACACTTGATGTTGGTAAAGGTGGTGTTGTTTTTCGACGAACACGATTAAGACCTGATTCTATATTAAAAAAAAGCATTAGATGTTTCGATTCATGATAAACTTACTCATTTCAACAGCAACAGGTGCAAGAGTTAATGCTGTTGAAGATATATTTGAACGAGCTAATTCTTCTTCATATATTCTAGGTATAGAATTAGTTTCAGATTGTACTCTATCCTTCACTCTTTTCTTTAAGTTTCGAAGCTCGATTCGTTCTGGATCAGGTATATGATAATGATGACCATTAGCTTTAAGAAATTGGTCGTTTTTGTTTGTGTGAATGGTAGCCAAACAGCCATCACTATGACAAACCCAATATTTCACTTTTTCCGTCGACTTTTTAAGTCGATGAATATATCCTGAGTAAACGAGCAAAGACTTGCCTCGATTCGAAGTGGTGAAAGAGATCGATGGTGGTTCGGTCATACTTAGTTTGGTTGAATAAATAAAATAGTGTACGTAGCACGAACGTATGATCTGTAAAAACAAAAGAATGCGTATGATAAAAGATAAAGAAACAGTCGATTATTTCATCTATACAAGTATAACAGAGAAGAAAAGAATAAACAAGGACAGTTATTGGTAAATGTATTAACCACGATGAATTATTTTCATAGATCAGTAGATGGAGCTCACCAAGAAAAAAATTCGCTGAAAGGTTTTTCGCTCTCTCATTTTTCGCTATTATTTCTTTTCGCTGTAAATTATTTTCGCTAAATCGTTTTTTGCTGTTTTTTTTCGCTGAAAAAGTCATTCGCGGAAATACTTTTCGCTGAACGGACACCATTTCGTAAAAACTCTATCTCCATCTACTTCATCATCATTTTCAACACATCCATCAATTCTTCCACGTGTTGATGGTGGTTCATCATTACTATCTTGTGGAAAATCATCTAGAAGTTTTTCTAATTTTTCATTTTGAAATTCATATTCGTCTTTAGCTATCTTTAAATAAAGTTCTGTTGCTTTAAGACGAAAATCTCTCGATAGTTGAAGTATGCTATCTTTGTTCTCCTGGGCCTGTTCACTAATAAGTGAATTATCGTCCACTGGGAGATGAAAGTCATACTGTGATATGATTTTTGGTATAACATCATAGGATATATGTGCGGCTACCAAATCAAGATTTTTCTTTTTCTTTTGGTGACTTTTTAATACCGGTTTACGAAAAGTTCGGACATATATTTTCTGTTGCTCTGATGCAACATCTTCAAATGCCTTGAGTGCATCCCATTCATCTTTTCCGATAGAAGCATGATGAATTCTGTTAATACTCATTTTTTCTATACTTTTTTGTGGAATTTTTTATATAATCATACATAAAATGATGTGCTCTTTTAGTAACGGCAAGGGCTGATTGATTGAAATTTTAATCAGACGAAAGTTCTTTCATATTTTGTGTAATCATATTATTAGAATGAAAGCATGCTGTTGCATATTGTGAAATCTTCTTTTCACAAAGTGCAATATTCGTCTTAGCCTTCCTTGTATGTGTTATATCAACTATTTCTTTTGCTCAATGGTTTTTTTTCTTTATCCAATTAATAGAAATGTTGCCAGAGTTGGGTATTATAATTTTTATATACCCATTTATGATATGCTTCAATAGTATTTTTTTACAAAAGCACAAACTTCGTTGAAAACATCTTTTAAGTCCAGTTTGACTTTATTATCATTATTAGCTTGATCTTTAAGATAAGCGAAAATTATATAACCCCCACCCCTCACCGTCATGATATCAAATGTACATACAAATCTATTGAAGAGTCTTATTAATTTTTGGAATAAACTTGATAGCAACATTAAGTTGTCAGAAAACATAGAGTACCTTGATGTTAAATTTGAGAATAGACGAGGTAAATTGGTAACTGCAGTTTATTATAAATCAGCATATGAACCATATTTCATCCCTTTCAGAGGTATACACGCACAACATAAAAAAAAAGAATATTCCAATTTGCAGCTCTAGTAAGAGCTATGAGGTATTGTTCAAGTTATGGTGCTTTTAAACGTGAAAAAGCCCATATTTGTATGTCGTTGCTATTGAACAAATATCCACTTAATTTTATTCTTAAACAATTTGAAAGAGTCATACAGACATTTCAATGTGCGGTACTAACACCAAACAATTTGTTTAATATAAGAAAAATCTTTCTTGATGCCGCAGATAATAAAACGAAGAAGGCTGGAATTGATTTTGAAGTTAACATTATGTGTCACTTTTCCTTTTGTAAAGGGATGCATGATTTTTCGACCCGTTTTCATAAACTCTGAGACGATTGCTTTTCAGACACAGCCATTTGTAATGTGAAACCTATAGTCGATTCTAGAAGACTGGATAATCTGCAAGATTATCTTGTAAAAAAGAAACCAGATAGATCAGTACTGAAAACCAATACTTAATCAAACAGTTCCACATGATAATTGTTGAATGTATTTATTCATACTGTTAATGGTTATTGTGTGTGCTCAACCTCAACATCAACAGCCATTCTTAAGACAATATTTAACAATACTTGAAGCCCTTCGGGCCAAAGTACATTGTCGTTGTTCTATTTTGTGTTATAATCTTGGGCCCCTCTACCCTTTGGTTTTTCTTGTATATCTTGTATTTTGTTTTTGTGAAGTTCTGAAGAAGTGTGGTTGAAATCTCACAGAAACCAGCCAATAAACCGATAAATACAAAATTATTTTTTTTTATTTATTTAAAAAAAAAATTATTATTATCTTGAGTAAAAGTGTAGTGATCAGTTATATCTTGAAAAGAAAGAATTACCAACCACTTTTATATATTTTTCAGTACATAATCTTGGGTAAAGTATGTTGTCTTATTTATACTGTTTGTCTACCAATGTGCGTCATTTATTTCTTTTTTTTTGCATCTTCAGCTCGACGCTGGTTTTTCGCTGTAAACCACTATCCACTTTTCTACAAATGCATCGATTGTCACCAACGGGTTCATATATTCTACTCACTTGGATCCGTAGTGTTCGCGTACGTAACTCGATTCAAACTCACACAGCAAATTAATTCTCCAAAACAAGCTTCTATCCATTTGTTTCGCTCACTTCAAAGCAATGAATTCGAGTTCGATAGAAGATAGAACATTGCATGTCAAATGAATTGTACTAAACATCGTTCTTCTCATCTATTTACTTCACGTCGAAGCTAGAGTTTCGAGTTCACCACCTGACAGAAGATCACATATCAAATGAATTCTGCTAATAAGGATTCTATTCACATATATGGTTCACTTCAAAGCAAAAGCTTCGAGTTCATCAGCTGACACCAGATCACATGTAAAATGAATTCTCACAACCAGAATTTGATTCACATATTTGGTTCACTTCGAAGAAAAGGATTCGAGTTTGTCAGCTGATAAAAGATCACATCTCGAATGAATTCTGTTAACTAGGGTTCGATTCATATATTTGGTTCACTTCGAAGAAAAATTTTCGAATTCACCAGTGAATAAAAGATCAAATGTCAAATGAATTGTGGTAACCAGAGTTCAATTTACCTATTTGGTTCATTCTAAGTAAAAGGCTTCGAGTTCATCAAATGATTGAAGGTCGTATGTCGAATGAATTCTGATAACCAGGGTTCGATTTACTTATTTAATTTACTTCAAAGCAAAGGTTTCAAGTTTGTCAGCTGATAGAAGATCACATATCAAATGAAATGTGTTAAATAGGGTTCTGTTCACGTATTTAATTCGTTTCGAAGCTAAAGTTTCGAGTTCGCCATCTGAGAGAAGATCGCATGCCAAATGAATTTTATTAACTATGGTTTCATTCGTCTATTTAGTTCACTTCAAAGTAAAGGTTTCGAGCCCGTCTATGGATAGAATATCGGATCTCAAATGAATTGTGCTAAAAAAGGTTCTTCTGATTTATTCGATTCACTTCGAAGCTAAAGTGCCGAGTTCATCCGCTAACATCAGATCACATATCAAATGAATTCTGTTAACCAGAATTCGATTCACGTATTTGATTCACTTCGAAGCAAAGGTTTCGAGTTTGTCAGTTGATACAAGATCACATGTCAAACGAATTCTGCTAACAAGGGTTCTATTCACATATTTGGTTCACTTCAAAATAAAGGTTTTGAGCTAGTCAGCTGGAGAAGATCAGATATCAAATGAAATCTGAGAACCAGGGTTCTGTTCACGTGTTTGGTTCACTTCGAAGCAAAAGTTTTGAGTTCATCAGCTGATAGAAGATCACATGTCAAATGAATTATTATAATTAAAGTGTTTTTCATATACCATGGGGCTTTAATGGATGCATTTGTTATTGGTAAGCGAAGAGAAGATGATGTTGCAGATGAATGTTTTGAAAGATATTTGCCAGGACTCTAGTTGCCTATTTTGTTTATTTCAAATGAATGAATTTCAAGTGGCCAGCTCATGAAAGATTGCATGTCAAACGAACGATTATAACACTGAGGACAATGATTTTGTTTATCTATTGTGCTCAGTTCTATGCAGAGATTTCAAGTGGATAAACCGATAGATAGTCCCATGGCAAATGAATGATCATGAGAACAGTTGTATTCACCTATTTTACTTAGTTTGGAGCAAAGTTTTCGAGTTGATCAACTGATTGAAGTGTACACGGCGAATGAATAATTCGTAGGAACACAGTTTCCCATGATTTTTGATTTTGGTCGATTGTTGACCTACTAAAATGAAAAGATATAATCATTTCTATATTCTTGCTAAAAATGTTTGGTATTCCTGAAATCGATGATTTTGTTATGAAAATATTTTTTCTAATTCTCCTCTAAAAACAAGCAATATTTAACCTTAGTTCATATCCCATTAAATTGAATAATTTTCGGTCTACAAATGCATTTATTTGGAGTTGGTTGCATACTTAATATAAAACAGAAGAAAAGGAATACGATCAAAAGCGATCTATTGAAACACATGTATTTTCACTCTGAAGGGAATATGTAACCGTGCCCCAAAGTTTTTTTTGTTATATTTTACATTTAACTATATATCACTCAAATAGCTTTGCCTCTAGTTGGAAAAAATGAATCATTTGAAAATATGCTTCATAAGTGTCGTGGTCTTTGCAAACGAAGCAGTCTATCTTGATTAAAAATCGATAAGAAAAAATATTTCATACGCGATTTAGAGCACTGCAAACCAAACCGATGATTCGTTTCGGTTAATGAAGCTCTTAAATGTGGACGATTTGAACTCAATTATGGAGTGTTGTACATCTGACAGGTGGGAAAAACTGGAAGGCAAATGAATGTTTCTCGCTTTGCTTGTCAATAACTGCTTCAATATAAACCTTAGTAGGTCCTTTATCCCGCATGCACACTAACCCGAAAACTATTCTATAGAATCAATATTTTTTCTACAACTTTTTGCCGTTCTCCACTTTGGAGGTGAGGATACTTTAGTCCTTCTTCAACAGTTGTTAGTTGCTAATGATGAGTTAAGAAGCGCTACAACGATCAAAAAGTTCTTTGAATCTAGTATCAATGCTTTTGGTCCAGCAAAATGATAGAATGAGAATGACGGAATTTTTGTTCCCTGCTTGAACAATCAAGATATAAAAGAATGAGATAGATGCAGAGGTTAGCAAAATTATAAGATTCTCTCTCTAGTTTTGGAAACAATAAACATTTCTTTAGCTAAAAACTCTCGATCACTTCGGTGAGATGTTGTTTTTTTTTGAAAAAGATTTTAAACTCACTTCTGATTTTCCTACAAGACGGGTTCCTATGAATATTCAAAACCAACGGCAAATCGATTCCCAGGATCTCTCGGGTGCGCTACTCTCGACCATAGTTATCCAAACACTGTTGTGTTCCTTGCCGATCTACGATCAATTTCTGAAGTGATTCACTTAATTCCATATTCATGCTTTTAGCTACTTTGGTTGATTTTTAATCGATAGACTCACAAAGAGAATTTTAGAAAGTGGAGCTCGGATTTCAGTCTGACATTATAAGATGGACTGGTACAGAAATTATGGGGAAACCGTTTTGTGATAAAAATGCAATACTATGAATATTTTCTAAGGAAGTTCAAGAAAATGTGACATTTCCTTTGTATTGTTCTCTTTCCATTACCATTGATGAAGTTTTAGGAAAAGTTGACGTCATATTTCTATTTCCTCCTTTCGATTTACTATTATTGGATTCTCTGAAGTTCAGACGCTGTTCTAACCCTTTATTGTACAGTGTTATTTATCTAATCTCTTCTGAAGATACGCTGATTACTGTTAATCGTTACGTTGTTGCTCTGTCAATGGCTTACATATAGGAAAAGAAAAGTTGAATATGATTATTTCATGCTAATGTGAACATTGCTTTCAGAAGAGGCTTTCTTAGCAGTACCTTAGAATCGTTTTTGAAAACAGTCATTTTCATTGTTCGAAAAGGTTTCTTAACCGAGAAAAACATTTGTCATTTTTCTGAATCTTCAGATTCCACTGCGTTGCTGATGATTATCTACAATAGGAATGTAACGGTGACGATCATTTACCGGTTTACTAGTGACTGGCTAGCGGTATCGATCATAACTGTTGTACCGATTATCAGTATCCATAAGTCGCCGCTTCAACGGTAGACATTAGGATCTATCGTTGTCCATCAGTATTCACTGACACACATCACTACTCATCTGTATTCACAGTTATCCACCAGTACTCGCCAGCATTATATAGCCATCAGTGTTGGTTCAGGACTAGCCACTGGATGCCCCATCTGCCTTTGTATTCTCTACGACTGGGCGTCTATTAAGGTTCCTCTCAAAGGAACTGTATGAACAATTAGATCAGTTCCTATCAGAAAAACTGTTCCAATAGTTCAGTTCTTTAGAACTGAACTGAACTGTCCAATCTTTAGTGTCTGTGTAACTAATCTATGATTTATTAAACGATCAGTAGCTCAAGAGACTCACTGATCCTGAAGGACTATCATATAGGAGTACCCTTAGGCCTTCAAGAACTATATTATAAAGTTACCCTTAGGACCCAAGTCTGTTTCCTACCTTTGATTAGCTGTAGTGAAGTTTAATAGAAACCAACTATTCTGCACAATTAACAGCTACGTCAGAAACTAACACTTGAACCGAATGTTGTACAAACTGGGAATGCAGACTCTTTTCTATAAACTGGAGAATATATATATTTACGCGTCTACCGAGTATGACTAACTTGAATCCTGAGTTGGCGGGAAATTTCCCAGTTATAGATAGGAAGAACCTGTCTCCTGATTTATTTGAAAAATTCTAAGCTACAAAATTTCATTTTTAACAGCAGCGAAATTATATAATAGCAAAATCCTACCCCTAACAAGATGTACAATGAATATATGAAATCTGCCTTTGTAGAAAATGTCTACAAAAGTACATTGCATACAACATCACCATATCTTGTCATAAATTGATATTGCACAAGTACACCTACACTATTTCATAATGAGTAATACATAATCATTAGAGTGTTTTTCTTTCCTCTACATATATGTTAACCCGTTAACTGTTAAATTTTTTTGAAACCAAATAGTGAACTTTTCACAAAATAACTTTTGATACACAGAAATGCAGGAACATTATCGATATGAAACATCAAAGGCAAGAGAGAGAGCGCCAGTGAGCATAAGTTGTTAGAGTGGATACGGCGCATGCAAAGAAACCCGAGTTAAGAAGTTATACTCTGCATTTTTCCCATAAACATTGCTTTGACGTATATATACCGCAATAACAGTTAATGGATAAGCTGTTTTAAACTAGTGAACTGACGTCATCTATATTAAAATCCATCAGTTTGCTAGTTTAGAACAGCCAAATGCATACATACAGGAAAGAAAAACACTCCAATGATTATGTATTACTCACTATGAAATAGTGTAGGTGTACTTGTGCAATATCAATTTATGACAAGATATGGTGATGTTGTATGCAATGTACTTTTGTAGAAATTTTCTACAAAGGCAGATTTCATATATTCATTGTATATCTGATATGGTGTCCATATCGCGAAAAAAACAAGCGAAAAACAAATTCACGAAGGGATAATTCAGCGAAACTATAAATTAGCGAGAGGACATTCAGCGAAAACGCATATAACGAATGTTTTTTAGCGAAAATAAAAACTCGCAAAGATGCAAAACAGCGAAATGAAAAACAGCGAAAGCGAATATAGCGAAAAAATCTAGTCATGTCGTCATGCGCATTCCGATTCGATCAACATATGTCGCATGCCGCTCTATTCAATACTGTATGACCTCTAGCTAACATGAACTTCATCTACTATATATATACATGAATACACAAGCATCCACCATCATTCTTTTCTTCTTCTTTGTTCAGTGGATGAGCCCTCGACCATTCCTACTAGTGCACACGTTGATTTTTTCCAACATATCGTTCGTTGGTTTTTTCCCAACATGTACGCAATACCGTCACACAGCGCCTCTAAGTATTGGCCAAACGATTCGATCAAGAAGAGATCGATTTGACGGAGTATCTGAATGGATTATCAATTCTTGTTGCGAAGGATGCCAAAGCCAAAGATTGAAATGGTTTTTCATTAAAAAATGTGTATCTATATTTTGCTCCAAAAAGTTCTTCTTTAACTGATATCAATAAAAAGAATAGTTCTTTGCGCTCTCTTAACTTTCGCTAAAAATCATTTCGTTAAATTACCTTCCGCTCAAAAGCGCTTTTGCAATTTTAGATTTCGCAATTTTGACGTTCGCTCAATTTTTTTCGCTAGATACCCCTTTCGCTAGAAAATCTTCGCGATATTGCTTTTCGCTAGAGGCGAACCATACCGTATATCTTGTTACGAGTATGATTTTGCTATTATATAATTTCACTGCCGTTAAAAATGAAATTTTGTAATTTTAAAAGTCGTTCATACATTATATGTTTTAAATTCCAAGCTATAGATAGACTGTACCCGTCTCACTTTCATCATAACCTGAAGATATCAACCTTGATGAGTCAACAGTGAACAGTAGCCTGATCAGTGATAAAAATGACTATTTCAAGCGGAATTTTGGCGTTCAGATAAAAAATGCTCGACTTCGTGTCATAATGCACATCAACAGATCACAAGTTTACCAAAAGCAGCTTATTCTATATGTATAGTTTCAATGAAAAAAATGAATAAGCTAAAGGAAAAATACTTTACTACAGCGAATAATTGATTTCTATTAATAAGAAAAATGATTCAACAAAATGGAAAAATATCTCTCATATACACATACAGTGGATAAATGATTTCTACTAATAAAAAAAAACGGTTTGAAAGAAAGGAAAATGCTTTGCTATATAGTGAATGTATTATTATGTATCCGAAAAGAATATGACTCATTAAAAGAGATTTTCTAAATTCCTTATAAAATTACGTTATGGGCTAGTTTATGAAGGAGTTAGAATGCTCGCTACCAACTTCCTCTTCCTTTATTCAGAAAAATATACGCTATATATACCAACGAAACGGGAAAAAACATATTATAACATATATCAGGGACAATCCGAAGAAGATAACGAGAACAAAAGATGATGACCAGAAAAGTGGTAGAATAAACCCGTACTCCTGAAGAAGGTGAGAAAAAGAAAAAAAAGAATGATAGGAAGAATTCGGGATCCCGAACTTGCGCACGAGCGTGCGCATCAAGGTAGGAAGTGAGGGTGAGGGCGCAGCTGTGAATGATAATGAGACCGAGGACAGGTGAGGGTGTGGGTGAGGTTGACTGGATCTGTTTTGTCTTCAAAACCCTATCCGCACGCTCGTGCGCAAGTTTCGCCGCGCGCATCTTTCGTAGACCCCTATATTGAATATAGTTGCGGTTATGTGTGAAAATAGCAAAATATATCGTGCAAATAAATTTCTGATCCCAATGAATTTATACAATCTAGTAGTTGCTAGATCTTGTATGTTATTTTTCATTCAAAAAGATATCAATTAAATTTGTTTTTCGTATTTACCGTATGGAAAATCCCCTATTTTAGATCTAGTCAGAAAAGTAATTGATGTTGTTGTTCTCTTTCGGCTATTAGAATTCAAGTCAGCTTTGAACGATGGCGAAGAGGATGACCAAGTTGTTTATTTCGATGAAAATATGGCACCAGGATTGTTAAGTAGTCTCAATGGTTGTACACGTTCTCTTATAACTGACGAAGCTGATTTTGTACTGAAAAAATGGGTTATATCTTACCACTACCTGGAGCTCATGATTGGTCAACAAATGACTGCAGAAGTCAATTATTAACTTTGTATGATAGACCATATAAATTTTACACGACGATTAAAATATGAAAGTATACAAATTTTCGATGCAAAACAGAACGTACTCGTATGTACTTTAAAATATTGTTTCGATTTATTATTATTTTTGTCATGGGGTGCAGTTTCAGATGATTCAATAATTGCTTCCATGATGCGTCAGGCATCTCGTTCCATGACAGATGTATTATTGGAACGTAGAATGATCTGGCCACTTGATAACGGTGTGATATTTATTGCTTCTTGCATTAATGATATTAATTCTAAAAAGTATATGTCGATTGAACAATTTGCTATTGTCATAAATTTTATTGAAAGTATTAAATTATACTTCGATAAAGATGCCAACGAGAGAATGATAATATGATGTGATGATTTAGAGAAAAAAAAGTAAGAATAACTTAATTCTATGATGAATAAATATGCTGTATTCATTAGTCTAATTTTAATGTATTAAAAGATTCAAAAACCTACAGCTCTATCTAAAAAGCATTTGTCTAATTATATCTTCCAGTTAGCTGGTTTATTTCTATTGTTTTTAAGCAAAAAATCAACGTAGAACTACTAACAGATTAAAAAATATTATGATAAAAGAATGAGTTGAACATAGTTAGATCAAATATTTTGGATGGTAATTTTCTAGATAATTAATATATTATTCATGTTTATATATTTCTGTACATAGCTGTATTACATTTTGTACGGACAATGCACTTTTTTGTGACTTTTTTAGCAAGTCAGCTATCGGCAAAATAATACAGAAAATAATAAACATATGAATTTGTGAGATTGAAAAATATTTTTTGTATTAAAGCTCTTCCTATCTCTCGAACTCTATTTGATGCTTCAATCGTGAATAAAGTAAGTTTTGTAATAAATAGAATAGTTATAAAATGTTGCTATGAATAGTGATGAAGTATAACTTCTCATTATCGCTGCTTTTCATACTGGTGTTGATTATACTTAATAAGAATTTGATTCAGATAGCATTTTAGTTGATTAATATATTGGAATTAACAAGAAAGAATTTTTTTGAAAAATGCCAATACTAGCAAGCAAGTATTAAGTGTTAAGTAAATGGGAATAATAGATAGAAAAAGAAAAGAAAATTTAATAATTATACTACCATATGTAAGTTTTTTTGCTATGATTTATTTATTTTATTCGTTTAGAAAAGAATAACACGTCTTATTAAATCTTAGATTCTAACAGAAGATAAGACAAATACTTTTGTTAACAATAAAAAAATTGCTACTAAGAGAATATATAAGAAAATTCTGTCACATTGACGAATAATAAAATAGATTATAAGATAGATATTTTAATTTTTCGAGTTGTATACAAAAAGTTGATTGAAAAATAACTGAATTATGTGAAACCTGTTTATTTATATAGTATATGATAAAACAGAAATAATTTGCTTTTTTTCCTTGAAGGTGCTGCAGAAAAGAATAACAATCATCTAGCAGATCATTTAGGCAAAAGTATTCAAAGTAGTCATCGTATTGTCGAATTTTTATATATCCTTGAATTAGCGTATTCAATTGGTCTTAAATATTTGGCAAAGTATAATCATTTTCCAAATAATGGTAAAGTTACTGTCGACTTTGTTGATCGTATTCAAAATTATTTGCCGAATATTTTATTGATGAAAATGGTCAAATTATTCAACATTATATTACATCTGATATGGTTGAACGATGTCGTGATCTAATAATAGGAAATATTGAACAATACAAGATACTCATCTATTTGTAGATAGTAAAAAGTTGTCAAAAAAAACAAAAACGTATTGTTCGATTACAACCACATATGGCTAAAATCATGTCTCAAGTGCTTCTTTGTCGATCAATTATCTTCACATCGTATAATCTTTATGCTGGCCGAGTGATAAAACGATCAGCTAGTATTCTTGGTTCAGCTCTGTCTAAATTTATTGACTTACATCTCATATTTGTATTGAAGAAAGGTTTTTTTTAGTTTGAAGTGGACATCTATATACTTAGGGGTATCCAAAAATAGTGGTGGTGGTACCTTTTTTACTTACACAAAGCTCGAATAAGTTTTCTTTTTTTATAAAAAGATAGAGCGTCTTCTGTTCTATTTTTCTATGCTATTTGAGCCCTATTTATCTAATATCATAGTAATAAAATTTTGATCAACACTGTTTTTGTTGACACCTACCTGATTGTTTTAGATCATAACGCGTGAAGCATTTTGTATTTCATTCTATCATCGTTTAATACGGTGTGTTAAAAAATCAAAATATACCACAAAATGCAGCATGAAAAACTCTAAAATTTATAAAACCTGCTTGTTTTGTAGTTGCACTTTTTTCTTTTCAAAATGAGGAAAACTCTGAGCGACAAAATTTCGACGCTGCGAAAACAGCACCTTATTTTTAGTAAAAGTTGTATTCCTTTTTTTCCATATCATCTTCTTATTATTTGATAGGTTTCTTTGAAAAACAAGATACACTACAAGATGCAGCTTGAAAAGCTATACGATTTCCAAAAAACAACTATAAGAAGATAGAATAGAAAAAAACGAATAGGGCTTTTACCAAAAAAAGATCCTATTTTCACAACGTCGACACTTTGCCGCTTAGAGTTTTCCTGATTCTGAAAACAAAAGAGTGCAATTATAAAATAAGTAGTCCTTTATAAATTGTGCAGCTTTTCATCTTGTATCTGTGGTATATTTTTTGATTATTTAATATAACTTGTTGAACGACGATAAAATGACGAAATATAATTCAAAAGTGTTTCGTCCGTTATGATCTAAAATAACCAGCTAGGTGTCAACAAAAACAGTATTGATCAAAATTTTATTACTATGATATTAGATAAATAGTGCTCAAATAGCATAGAAAAATAGAGCAAAAGACGCTCTATCTTTTTATAAAAAAAGAAAATTTGCGCGAACTTTCTGTAAACACAAAAGGTACCACCGCCACTACTTTTGGATACCCCTAAGTATGAACTGGATTACTGATGATATTAAATTTTAATAAATATTCTTTTTAACCAAAAAGAGAAACACAAAACAAAAAAGTGTAGAAATTATTATTGAAAAAAAGAATTTATGTCAATGATGTTAATCATCTAACGGAATCCTTATATAAAGCGTTCTATTCTTGTAGATGTTGTTCCCGTTCGTGGCCATAGACGAACCATTGTTCCTCCTTGAAAACCTCGCATAACTGTATTCATATTGTTTTGATATGATGCGGTGATGTCAAAAAGAATGATCTTTTGTTTGCTATTAGCGGTTTGAAAATTCACTCTATTATAAATATGATTGTTCTGTTTTGTCACTGCAATTTGTATTATTTTAAGTCCTGGATAATGTTGAACCAACCATTCGGATACTCTCTCTGGAATTTTATCAGTATCTATTTCATTAATAACAATTATTCTTGGAATTTTCGAGCGACTTGGTACGAGGTGTTGTCGTCTATAATAAATAAAAATTATTTATAAAAAAATCTCTCTTATTAATCGAATGAAAATCATAACCTGAAAGGCATAATTTGGCTTGATAATGTTAATAAACTTTTCAAAGATAATAATAGTTAATTAAACTAAAAATGATGGCAACAAAAGATCTATTAGAAGAAATAAAATATAATCATAAAGAATATTTTTTTTGAATAAAAAATATAGAAGCAATGATTAACTCTAAATAAATCATAATAACATAATTATTCTAAACAATAACTCAAACAGTTACAAATTGACTATTTGATAAGTAAATAATCAATGAAAATGAAGATGAATCTTATTTTTCTATAATGTTCTTCCTTTATATACATATATTCGAACACATACTTCCGAATCATGATAAAATTCCGAACGATTCGATTGACTGACCGTACATGACAAGTAAAAAAGGAACGAAGAAAATCATTTATATTAAAGTAATATCATCAAAATGAGAAGAACGAAAATAAGTGTGCAGAAGTACATTAACACATTTTATATATTAATGAGAATACATATAAACAACACCTGATCAATTTGTTCGATCTAATGGAAGGAGAAACATACGCTGAATGAGTAATCTTCGTTCGTTCGTTATAGAACGATAGAAAAAAAATAAATATGAGTAAATTGCAACTTTCTGATACAATCGGCCCAAAAAAATGAACACCTTACTGAGTATTAAAGGGAATACCGTGCTGTACTAGTTGAATTTCTACTTAATTCAATGATAGAAGTAACTTTATTCGTTAAAAAGGCTTGAATAATATTTTTATCTCTATACTAATAGGTAGAACACAAGAGGATCACGAATTATAATGTCAGTAAGAGATAAAGAGCGTGAATAGAAGCGAGGAATTCAGTGATTTATCCAGAGGGAGGGCAGTGTGGGCGCCGCCCTCCCGGAGATTGAGTTTGCCACCTCGGAAAAAATTAAATAAATTTGAAAAAAAATGCAAAACTAATATAACTTTCTAAACTTTTCTGAAAAATCTTTAGAGAAATTATTGATTAAAAGATTCTTGTTAAAGGAGAAAAATGCATCCTCCTTATGTAATCTCACTACGACGATTTATCAGTTTAATCAGATATATGTGTCGTCTTTTTACATCATTGTTCTGAAATGTAATAACGCTATGGCATTTTTCCTTTGTGTTGTGGGCATTCAATATAATATTCTCACATCAGACCATTCCTATTGAACAAATAATAACATGCATACATGACGTGAACGTATGTTACTTAATTGACAGTCAGACAACAGAATATTGTATATTTATACGCTAAATTAATATAATAACAATGTTTAATTGAATGTGTCAATTTGATGTCTCATCAGTCAAACTCGAAAATGAAGAATTTTTAAAGTAAAGACACTCTTAATTTGATTTTCATTTAATTCATCAGTACTAACGTTATATCTATATTATTTTACTCTATCTCATTTTCAAACTATTGCAAGACTAGAAAATCATTTTTATAAATGTCAAAACAAAATTCTCTCGATAAGTACTTCAAAAAAAGAAAAGAAATTGATGAAGAAAATACATCCAGCAACAAACAATGTATTCAAAATGAAAATCTTATCACTGAATCAAATACTGCTGCAAATCAGCTCGATCATGTAATCACGAATAACAGTTCAACAAATAATGTTCAATTCATTGACAACAACTCAATCACAAGTAAGACACTGATAAATACTCAATTCATTAATAAAAATTTTGAATAAATATTAGGTTCACCATCAGCCAATGACACAAATGAAAAACGGTCTTACAAGTCTTGGTATTCTGAAACGTTTCCATGGCTTACTTATCAACCAAATATTGGTGGATTCTGTAAATTATGTCAGAATTATTGGAAAACAGATATACCATTATTCCGTGATATGGAGCAAAAAACTAAAGGTGTATTTATTTCGACTCCATTCATTAATTGGAAAAATGCACCAGGTGCAAATGGAAGGTTAATGAGACATTCTCGATCACAATATCATTTACTTGCAGTTGAAAATGACAAATTTCGACAGCAGGAAGGTTCTATTCTCAATCAAATAGTTACAGTAAGTGAAGAACAAAAAAAAGAAAACAGAGATCGTTTATATGATTTAATTGATTGTTCTTATTTTCTTTTTAAAAATGAATTACCACACACAACATTATACAATTCATTATTACAACTGGTTTCTCGTCTTGATCACAGTTCTAAGCTAGCCGATTTTTTTCAAAATTGTGCAAAAAATGCTACGTATGATAGTACAACATCGGTCACTGAACTTCTCGAAGCAACAAAAGAAATTTTAGAAAAGAACATTATCAAAAAAATACAACTAGCAAGAGTAATTAGTATTATGTCAGATGAAGGAACAGATATTAATCGACATGGAAACTTATGTATTTGTATTAGATATTGTGATCAAACGACTGGTGAACCAATTGAATCATACGTAAGTTTATTACATTTAAAAAATAAAGATGCTGAATCTATTTTTAATTATATCGTTACTGATTTGCAACAAAAACAAATCGACTTAAACAAAGTTCGCTTTGTTGCCTTTGATGGCGCAGCGGTGTTTAGTGGTATACATAATGGCGTCGCAGCTAAATTTCGTGCTGAATTCAATCTTGCAATATTATTTATTCACTGTTATGCACATCTTTTACAGTTAGCTGTGATATCTGCTTCAGATACCATTCCTGATATTTGCAAAAGTTTATCGACGCTTAAATCATTAGTTAATTTTATCAATTGTTCATCGGTAAGATTAACTTTATATGAAGATATTCAACATATTTTTAGAAATCAACATATTAAATTAATACAACCAGGTGATACTCGTTGGTTATCAAATTCATTAGCTATTCAATCTCTTTTATGTTCTTATCAACCGTTATTAATGACACTGGAACATATTTATAATGAAAATAGTGAAGACAGTACCGAAGCATTAGGTCTGTATAATATATTATCAAATGAATCAATTGCTTTTATTTTGCATGCACTTCAACCAATTTTAGGTAGTTTAGCAGTTTTGTCAAAATTCGTTCAAACAAAAGGAGCTGATTTTAAACAATTACAGGATTTTTTATTATCAACTATGCTTCGATTAGAACAACTTAAAGATTATAATTCAACTGACTATCTCGATATTATTGAAACAATCAAAAAATTATCATTAACATCTTCAACATTTAAAAATTTAAGATCATTAACATCGAATATACCATTAACTATTCATGATATTTTTCAAACAAGAATTCTTCCATTTATTCACAATATTCTTAGCAACGTTCAAGCTCGTTTTGAACAAAATACTCTTGATTTACTCAATTGTTTTATGATATTTGATATGAATAATATTACTGATCAAACAGACTATGGTGAAAAAGAATTACATTCTATTCAAAAGCATTATTCAAGTGATTTTAACCAATCAATCATCTATGAATGGAAAACATTTAGAGCATATTTATTAACTCAAAAAAAATTGAATAAAGTCATGACTCAACAAGAAGTATGTATAAAGCTTGTTCAAAATGGCGTTTTAAAGGATATCTATCCTCAACTATCGTTAGCTGCAGAAATATTTCTTATTGCACCAATTAGTACAGCTACAATTGAAAGAGATTTCTCAACAATGAATCGAATTTTAACAAAATTACGAAATCGATTAACAATCAAACACCTCAATCAACTCATGCGCATTTCAATGGAAGGTGCAGATATCTTAAATGAAGATATGAAAGAAGAAATCATCAACTATTGGAAATTAATGAAACCACGTCGTTTAGTAGTTTAATCATGTAATAGAACTTATTGTCTTACTATTTTTTTTTGTATTTCTTCATTGATATACTTTTTTGTATATATATTTCTTGTTAGTTTCTCACATACTTTGGGTATATTGTTAAAGTAAACGAAACAAAATGTCTTTTATACAAGTTATAAAAAATTAACATTTTATAACTATCAATATTATTGACTTTATAATTTTCAGAGTATTGTGGTCATTAACAAAATTTCTGTCTGCCTCCCCGGCAAGCGAATTTGCCACCTCGGAGCAAAAAACCTGGATAAAACACTGGAGGAATTCCATTAAAAGCAAATATAATCCATTTATTTCGTTTTATCTATTTAATTTCATAATAATTCAAGAATTGTTTCTAGACGAATGATTTCAACTTATGCGTGTGTCTATGGAAAAGTAAAGTAATCTGTGCAAATAATACTGTTCTTAAAATTTCAATCTGATAATTCCTATATATGATGTCTTTTAAAACTAGAAATATTCCAAAAATTTCTGAAAATCAAATTTTTTCTTATCAACAAAAGCAATTATTTAAGAAATTTTAAATAGATCATTCGATACAGTTTTCATCTTGATAATTTACTACTTGAAAAAAGATCTTTTAATTGATCTATTTATTTCTATTCTTCTAAAAAATTGAATAGATATATATATTTATTTAATTGAATTAATAAGATTTTTTAAAAATTGATCAGCTCCATATTCTCCTCCTGGTGTTTGTGTTAAACCTAAACGAACGACAACTAATTTTTTTGATGGAATAATAAAAACAGCTTGTCCATCAAATCCACTGAAAAAAAACATATCTGTAGGTACATTTGGTAATCGTCGTGTAGATGCATCATTATTTTTACCCGTATTTAACCATATATGAAAACCATATTCACCATATTGATTTGAACCAGCAAGTGTTATTGATTGTTTAATCCAATTTTCCGGTAATATTTGTTGATTATTATATATTCCATTATTTAAATATAATAATCCAAATCTTGCCCAATCTCTTGCAGTACCCCATGAATATGATGAACCAACAAAAGTACCTGATGTATCAACTTCCATAATAAAACTATTCATACCAAGTTTATAAAATAATTCTTGATAAGGAAATGAATGATAATCATTCTCACTAACTGTATGACGAATAAGACGTGATAATATATTAGTAGTACCACTAGTATAATAACAATGAGTACCTGGTTTATATTTTAATGGACGTGAAGCAGCATATGCAGCCATATCACTTGTATCAAATAACATTTGTGTAACATCACTTTTCGAATAATATTCTTCATTAAAATCTAAACCACTAGTTTGTGTTAATAAATGTTTTAATGTTATTGAATGACGACGATCATTAATATTATTCCATTCAGGTACAGAAGCAGATTCATCAATACTTAATTTTAAATCTTTTACTAAAATACCAATAAGTGCATTAATTATACTTTTTGTCATACTCCAACCTAAAAATTTTGAATTTTTGGAAAAATTTGAAGCATATTTTTCTGCAATAAGTTTTCCGTCGTATACTAAAACTACGGCTCGTGTACGTATAAGTTTAGTTGGATCTTTTTCAATAAATAAATCATTGATAGCCTCTTGCATTTGTGTTTGATTAATATTTGATGGAAAACTATCAGTATCGATTTTATTACCCATAGGCCATAGAACATTATCTTGATTTACATTGGGTGGTTTTATTATTTTAAATGTTTGAGCACGAACTTGTTCTTCTGTTAATTCATTAATTAATGTTGCACCAAGTCCATCACGATATATAGCTTTATGTTGAGCAAAACCAAATACAGAAGCACTTACTGATAAATCACTATAATTAACAGTATATGTTGCATAATTTAATGGAGATGTACCAAGATCTTCTTCACGTATTTGTTGTTCATTACGATCAGCTACAAATACTGATGAACACATGTATTTAGCTCCATATCCAGTAATAATAGACAATCTTATCGAATAATAATGAATAACGTAAGCAAACAATGTCACAATTATAAATAATATTATTCCTTTCATATTTGTTAGTTTATTCTATGAAATAATCTATAATAATGGATGCAGTAGAATAAATGACTGGATCTTAATAATCTATTCTCTCAAACTAAATTCAGTGAGATAGTTTCATTTCTAATGTTGTAGTAGTGTCTTCATTTTTCTAAAGATTAATTGTTTCTGCCTCAAAAAACACAAGACATTAAGAAAATAATCTCGGCCAATGAAATCGTATTTTTTTGTGGTCAATTTTCTCAAAACTTGATTTTACTAAAACTATTCTTTTTATATCGCACTTCATTACAAGAGTTAGCCATTTTTGTGCAAACGGTTTTTTAGACAATGAAATCTCGTTTACATATTTGGTATTGAGTCTTAAATACAGATATGTCTCAAATACTAATACTGTACTGCGTTTTTTCAATAAAGCATATATTGTTTATATAGATAGATGACGTATTTTTGATTTGAATCAATATTTGTAGAAAAATCTTTCTAACCGTTAAGAAAACCATGAAATTCAAACTACTGCATGTTGCGTTTGTGGAATAAGGCCAGTTTATAGATCAACTGACATACTGTGTAATAAAGGCGACAAATAAATGCATAGATAAGATGTGTTATATGATGAAACTAACATAAAACAAACCCTGTATGCGATAGTGGTAAAGAAGAACAATCATTCTTATATCATGCTGCATACTAAAGATAAAAAATGGCCGGTTTCGATAGTTAATAGACACTTTTTTATGACTTCTCTATTTTCTTTAATAATCCAGAAGATCACTAAATTCGAGAATAAAATTCTATATTCAGATAAACATAATTAGGAAAATACAAGTCTTCTGTTCTGACTCTGATTAAATTTCGTGTCTCGGTTGCTTTAAAAAGAAACATCATGCTATAGAACAAAGTAGAACAGAATATTACAAGAAGATATATAATAAAAACTATAGTTTTTGACGAAGTTTATCAAGATATTCTTGATTTTCTTTCACTTCAGAATGGTCATTACCGAATAGAAGGCGAGTCATATCAGCAGCTTTTTGTGCATATTCTACAGCTTCTTGACATCGATTAAGACGTTCAAATATTTTTGCCATATTATAATAATTATTGGCGAATTCAGCGTGAATTGATTGAGGAAATTCTTGTCGAATATCAAGTGATTTCTGACAATACAAAAGTGCACTTGAATAGTCTTCTATTAAATAATACATCATAGAAATTTTATCATAAATACCGGCTAGAGTACTGTGTTTTGGTGAAAAGATTTTTTGTTGAATTTCAAGTGTCTTATAAAAGTGTGTCAATGCTGTTGAATAATTTTTCATTCTATAATGTGTAATACCAATATTACTATGAATTAAAGCTAAATCTGGATGATTGGCTGAAAGCATTTTCTGTCGAATTTCAAGAACTTTTTCATAGTATGAGAGTGCTTCTGTGTAATTACCTTGACTGTTATATATAACTCCAATGTTATTATAGACCATTGCAAGATCAGGATGTGTTGGCGAAAGATTTTTTTGTTGAATTTCAAGTGCTTTTAAATAATAAGATAATGCTGTTGTAGAATCTCCCATGTATTGATATGCTGTACCAATATTATTAAAAGTCGTTGATAATCTAGGATGAATTGATGAAAGAGTCATTTTTTCAATATCTAAGGCTTTGTTAAAGTATAAAAGTGCTTTGGAATAGTCTTTCATTGAATTATGTATACCTCCAATATTTTTATAGGACATTGCTAAATCAGGATGTGTATTTGATAGAGCTTTTTGATTAATATCCAAAGCTTTTTGATAGTATTCAAGTGCCATTTGATAATTTTCAATTGAATCATATACAAAACCGATATTATTGTAAGTCGATGCCAAATCAGTATGAATAGATGGAAGAATAATTTTTTGAATATCAAGCGCTTTTTGAAAATAATCAAGAGCAATTAAATAATCTCCTTTTGCAGCATGTGTACCACCAATATTTTTATAAGTTATTGCTAGATCAGAATGTATTAATGGAAGACTTTTTTCTTGAATTTCAAGCGCTTTTTGATAATATAAAAGTGCATTTGAATAATCTCCCATTGAATCATAAACAGAAGCTATATTATTATATGTTTCACCTGATCTAGGATGACTAGGTGGAAGAGATTTTCGATATATTTCAAGTGCCATTTGATAATTTAATAATGCAGTTGTATATTCTCCTTTTGAATTATAAACAACACCAAGATTATTAAAACTTATACCTAAATTTGGATGATTATTTGGAAGAACTTTTTTTCGAATTTCAAGTCCTAATTGAAAATGAGAAAGAGCAGATGAAAAATTACCCATCATACGATATACTGTTGCAATACTGTTATGAATTGAAGCTAAATGAGAATCATCAGATAAATGATTATTTTCTTCATATTCAAGTGCTTTTCTATAATGTAATAATGCAGTTTCATATTTTCCAATTGATTTATATTCTAAAGCAATATTACTATATGTTATAGATAGACCAGAATAATTAATTGTAGACATTTTTTGATAATTATCTATTGCTTTATTATAAAATTCAAATGCTTTTATTTTATTACATTTATTAGCATAAATTTGTCCAAGTTGATTATTAAATATTGCATGTTTTTCCCAATCATTATTATTTGTTATTTCAAGAAGTTTTTTATAAATATTTTCTGCTTTATCAAATTCATTAAGTTTAATCATTAACCAACCTAATCGATGATATTGACTTCCACCACCTATTTCTTTTCGTATATATTCAGTTAAATATTTAAGTTCTTCATCATTATCATTAGTTAATATTAATTTTATTTTCCAAAAACGATGTTCAATTTCATTGATTTGTTTAATTCGAAATATTGTATGCATGGAAAAGAGAATTTCTTTTTCTATATTTGAATAATAACTCCTGTTAAATTTGGATTTGATCGTGAACTATCTGCAAATAAATATGAAACTGATTCATCGATACTTGTTGATAAAAAATTATTAACTGAAATTAAACCACCTTGATTTTGTTTTATTTTTTCAAATTCAATATTAAATATACCTTGACCACGATAAACAGTTAATTTTGTTGTATGATTAGTTTTTAAATATAATTCAAGAATTTGTTTATGAAGATCTCGAATAAAAAATCCCATTTTCATTATAATATCAATATCTTGTGTTCTTAATGCTCGATTAAGCATTGAATAAATAAATTGTTCTTTTGTATACCACCAAATAGGTGAATGAAATTCATAAGTATATTTAAAATTATTAATACTATTTAATTGTAATTCATTATTAACATATAAATTACGTAGAAAATCAATAAATATTTCTTTTGCTTTTTCATCATGTTTCATTTCGATAAAAATTTCTTTTAATAATTGTGTATACATAAATTCAGGTGCAATTTCATTTAAATTAATAGAAGAAACATTGGAAATAATATTCATTGATATTAGATTTTCTTCACATAATCGAGTATTTCGTTGTAATTGAGGATAAATCAATGATATATTATCGAATATTCCTCGAATTTTTTTCCAGTCTTTAATCCAATTATTATTTATTGATTTATTATCAGAGTAGATGTAAACAGAATCGAGTTGTAATACATCATGTATCAATGGTATAACGATAGTAGCAAGAGTATTTGATATGATTAGAAAGATTTTTTCATCGTTAATATCAGTAAGAAAATCAACACATGAATCAGTTGTGTTAAATGTTAAAACTGAATCAAAAAAACGACGTATTTCAATGATTAAATTATCCATTTCATTTATATTTGAGTCGAGCCATAGGATAAGAAAATTTTGAATAGATCGATAATGTCTATTTTGTAATGTAGTAACAATATTTGAACTTTTTTCTGCCATCCTATTGCTTTAAAATAATATGTAACTTGCCTCTATTTTTTTATCATAAAATAAATCTCTTTTTAATATTATTACTTACATATATACTGTTCTATTGATAAAACGAGATAAGAACGAATAATAAACTCTTGAAATACAAAACTAGAAATGAGTTTTTATCGATCATAAATATCTACTTTCTTATTTTGATAAAATTTTTATTAGGTCAATGAATATTTATACTTATATTTATTTTTAATCTTTATTATTCTAAAAATCAAACTGCAATTTGAGGTATTCATAAAAGAAAGGATAGGAACTCAAATCCATACCATTGTCACTATGACCCATAATCTTTGAATTAACATCTCTTTCGAATTTTTTCTTTTCGACAGATACTAGAAAAATAAACATCTGAATCTAAATAAATAAGCGAAAAAATTCTTCGAAAATTTTTATTTTAAACTAACATTTTTTTTGTACATGTATATCGAGGTTTGAAATTAGAACTACTGCAAGTCGTATAATTTGAGAACAAAAAAGGCATAATTAAATCAAACTGTTCCTTGAGTATTCGAATGATGTGCATGACTTGTGTATAATCATCAACTAGAACTTTCAAATCATTTGAACATATCGGATTCATTTGATGATGGCAGCTCAAAGTGCATGACAATCGACCTATTATTTCCATATACCATTATTAAAATTTTTTGATGATTTACTTATTTTCTATTCTATTATCACTGAATAATGTTACACTGTTCGATCAATTCAATCACAGCTATCAATTGATGAAACCTATTCGATATCAATAAAGTAATTCGGGAAATCTTTGTTGCTCATGCATTCTGTATCGTTATTAAAAAAGATTGGACGCAACTCTACAATTTATAATTTTAGCATGTTTATTAATGTTGTAAACAAACAAGAAAAAACATCAAGTTGTCTTGATCACAATTAGTTAATTACTTCGTAGTTTTCTTTTCGACGTCTTTTCCATCGCAGATGAATTTCAATAATACCATAACAAATCATACTTACTGTTAGAAACACAAAAAGAACCACAAGTGTTAGACGCATGGTGATATAACTAGCATACTAAAATATCATAATTGAAATATATTTGATAAAAAAAAAGAACAATTTACACTATAAGTTAGCAAAGAACCGGCTGATTTCCATACTCTGTATTTAGCTACAGCATTTGGATCAATCTCTGAATAGAGAATCGTATAAGTAGCTGAAAATATAAGCATACAATCGATAACATGATTGATGATTTTTGGAGTGAAATTATAGAAACAAAACATACCGATTATTTGAGATTGCCATACTGCATCGGCAATACCCCAAATACCTGCCATAATATACAAGATGTATATCTGCTGATCATTTGGTTCCCAGAAATACATCCAAACAATCATTGCATAGTTGAGGATAGCAGCAGATATAAAACAACCGACACGGCCAATATATTTGACGAGCCATCCAAAGATATAGCTAAATATCACATAACATAATCCATGTGAGACCATTACAAGACCAATATAGCTATTTAACTATCATGAGAATATAATCTATTAATAAATAAAATTTACCGAATACCAATAAGACATGTTATGAATGCCTATTCATAATAGAATATAGATTTCGAAAATTATTTTTTATTCTATTCATACTCGAGTAAATTGGGCTGATAGAAAGGTGCTTTGAATGAGAGCCCACATTGTCAATGGAATAAGAAATATTTGATCCATATATTTACATTGAATCAATGATGCAAGCACTTCCATACTTTTTTTCATTGATTGTCGAATAGTTTCTATAGAATAGAATTATTTTTCTTCATAAATAAACAAGAATTACTTACGCCGTTTAGCTAGTCGAATTTGATTGAGAAAGAAAAATAATATTATTATCGACAGGATACACATTCCAACAGATATTCCACATAGTACATAACGCTTCAATTTTACGATAATCAATATATTAATAATTAATTCATCAATAAAAATCTTACCGTTGCTTCACTAACATTATCAGTATGATTTGTAGTTCCAGTTGATTGTGGATCAAAATAAATGCCACAATTCACTTTTTGTGGAACATCCGATTCATCCAACACAAAATATGAAATTAAATTACCCCATATTATGCTCGTACCTAGAACTGCCATGAAAATACCAAAAAATAGACTAACAGATACTTCAACTGCTTGACATTTATGCTGTGCATGATAACGACCAATTCGATTGATATACAATGATTGAGCTGTCCATAAAGGTGCAGCAGCAAGTCCTACTAAGGCTGCACCTTAAAAATAAATAAAATATAGATATTTCTTTTTAGAATATTCAATTAGAATAATACTTACTAATATACATAAGTACAGGAAGTGGACGAATGTTAGCTGCTAGGTAAAAGATATACAGAAATAATACTAATATCATACTCCATTTAAGTCCAAAAATATCCAACACACTACCAGTAAGAAAGATTGCACTAAACTAAATGAAACAAAAAATAATCTATACTGTATTGTAAAAGAATATACATTTACAATAGTGCAGGCGTATAAAATGATCAAAGAGTTCACTCCAATATTGTGTTTTGTATTTAAACTCGACTGAAGTGTTACGATATTGTTATAAGCTGTTAGTAAAAGTGTTAAGGCTATTGCAAGAGTGTATAAATTTTTGTAAATTTTTCGAAGTGAAAATATCGTTAAATTGTTATTCTCATTGTTGATCTCTTGAGTTGTAACGGGAGATGGATGATAATTAATAAGAATTTCAGCTCCTACTGCCATTTGTTCATCAGTAGCCGAACTAATAAAAGATAATTTTCGAGGAATTGTATCAATCTCATCATCATTGTCATAATTAGCCATGTTACTTTTACTAGATATAAATCAAACCAAATGACCGATAACAAAATTCTAGTGTGTTGTGATGATAACACTCAAAAAAAAAAGAATGTTGAAGAAACTGTTGATTTAGGTGTGTCATACCATCATATTAAATATTTTATCTTTTTTTGTTTTGTTAACAATCCATAACAAACAATTTGAGATATCCTTGTGAAAAAAAATAGTATCACTTGATATTTTCAAATATATATTTGGATAGCTCATGGAATTCTCTGGAACTTTATATATGTAAGCTTTCTATTGTATTTGTTTGCTAAAAATAAATTCAAGCACAGTAAAAACACTGACATCGTCATATTCCTCAGAAATAGTTTATTTTTTTTTCTATTTTCTCGAAAACATCACAGAAGAGGTCGTCATCTGATGTTGAATGATAATGAAATTCATATATTACAACATATTTTGTTTAGATACGGAAATGAAACTTCGAGCAGTATTGCTAATAGATTTTTTCGATGAACTAATCTTCATGTTACTTCTCGAACTATTCGAATTAATTAACCCTTTGCTTCCGAATGTCCACAGGCGTAGACATTAAGGGGGAACGACATGAAAATAGCTATTTTCTTGTGAATAGAGATCAGTTAAACAATAATAAATAGAAAAAGGTTTTTTGGATGTCTGATCATTTTGTTGACGAAAAATAAGTGTAGCTAACATTATTTGTACATCTTATTTAGCATATCTAAATTCAAATATGTTGGAGTTTTCTTTTTGATGACGTTAAAACATTTATATAGGTATTTTCTTTTCGTTCTTTCGCCTATCGAATATATAGACGGAATTGTCCCTCCCTATCGTATATACATAGGTTTATTCCTTATCATAATCCTATATATATATGTTGGAGACAAAATTAAAATCGAACTAAAGAACATCAATCCAGTTGAAAAATAGCTAGATATGCACTAAATAACTAATATTTTAATTTAAGAAAATCAATTTTATTTAATAAAATAGTGAACAGTTCATAGCAAATCTACTCCGTCGCCCATGTTTTTACATGAACACTGCTTTGTAAGACATTTTCCTTTGCAATCACATGTACTCCCGTTAATTGATCCACGAACATAAAGTTTACATGTTTCAACCATAGTAACATCGTGTAAGTCATTGACAACAATCTGTTTTAATTCATCTGGAAATGCCGATTTTAAATCTACAAAATGTTCAACTGAAAAAGTATTTTGTAATTTACCATATTGACAAGCAAGTTTATACACAACCGCTTCATTTTTTTTCAATTTTCTCGACAATCAAGCATGGCAATTTAAATAAATATTTCAGTCAAATAAGTAACAGTATCTTGATATTTTTTCTGCGCTAGTTAAGTAATTTTTCGTTGCAATTTCACATACAAGATTATGTCTCGAGGATGATGGTTGTGATAATGAGATATCACTCAATGACTTTGAAAGAACTTCATCAGATAATTGCTGGTTTGTTTGAACCACAACATTATCAGCAACATCAGTGGCATCGACCGTTTCGAATTCTTTATTGTCCATTATCTCATCATGTGCTTCATCGACTTGTGTTGGTAGATCTTCTTCATCATGAATTCCATGTTATTTAACGAGTATTCAAAAATCTGAATTGAAACGGAATGGCTCGCCGAACATTACTTGATACTCTCGTATTAATACCATACACAACTGGTAACGAACCTTCTGACCAATGAGAACTGTTATTGATTGACAACCACTTACCAAGAGCATCACATAAAATGCCGTTGGCTCTCTCAACACACCCTTGACTTTGTGGATGACGTGGTCGACCTCTAACAAAAGTCATACATTAGGAACGAATTCATATCCATTGTCACTGTGAAGCAATCGTGCCGGTCCGAAAACAAAGAATAACTCACGTAATTTCGCTGCAACATCATTAGCAGATTTATTTTCCAATGGAAATGCCCACGAGAATTTACTATTCAAAAAGATTTCAACACAAAATCGAGATATCCATGAATAATTAATATTAAGTTCGAAAACGGTTTTATGACAACCTCCATGTGATACAGCAACTTGCGCTTCATTTGTTGCATTGTAATATGCTTCATAAATACAAATTGGTTTTTTGATTTTAATACAGCAACCAACATCAATACCAGCAATTTTTACGAAAATGAATTTTTTTCGCATCCAATAAGTAAAATTTGAAGGAAATGAACGACCAGGCTTATCTTTCGGTAATGATAAATATTTAATGAATTAATATACTGTAGGGGCGAATTGAATTCTCCCCTTCGTATTTTTGAGTTTTTATCACTATAGTTCTTTTATTTTTTGACCTGATATATATTGTGAGAAAGCCCAGAATACGCTGTATCTTTTGATGTATTTAGTTTAAGCATCAAATACAATTTGAAGTATAAAAAATGTATTAGAAAAAAATCTAACATTCATCTTTTGAAAAAAAATGCAACATTTTATCATTTACCTAAGCTGAAATATGTGAGAAATAAAGGATATTACAACATTATGGACACCTATTTTTGTAGTATAAAAAAAATGTTAGATTATCTTCTATTACATTTTTTATACTTCATATTGTATTTGATGCTCAAACTAAACACAACAAAAAAAATGCCGCGTATTCTGAACTTTCTCACGATATATAGCAAGACAAAAAATAAAAGAACTATAGTGATAAAAGCTCAAAAATACGAAGAGCAGGATTTAATTGATCGCCATAGTAGAAAAAACAAATATCGTATTTCGAAGCAACTATCCGATTCATATTCAAAACAGTTCACTGAAGTTATTAGGAGTACAATCCAAACTTCGAATCCTGAGTCCCGAAGACATCGGGTCTTAGCTCCAAACATATTTAATTAATTGAGTCCGACGGGCTCTATTCAAGACTAGTCCTGTCGCAATTAATCCATGAGATTCATTCAGTCTCCATGTTTTACATCTGTGGATACACAAACCGACCATCAATCCGATGATTCTCTTAAAAGTCTTTCGTATCCCATTGATTCTTTAAAAACTCCTTTATTCGCGACCGTAGCACAATTAAAATTTCTATTTCTTTTATCTCTTTTTGTTAAAAACTTCTAATCATTCTAGCTACTTTTATCCTTTTTATTTTATTAAGATATAAGTGTCCATGATATTGAAGAATTTATTGAAAAATTTTTACTTTAAACTGACATTTTTTTTATAAATGTATATCGAGGTTTGAAATTAGAACTACTGCAAGCCGTATAATTCGAGAACAAAAAGGATATAATTAAATCAAACTGTTCCTTGGGTATTCGAACAATGTGCATGACTTGAGGTGGAAAGGATTAAGATAGGTTGTGTATAATCATTTGAACATATCGGATTCATTTGATGATGGTAGCTCAAAGTGCATGGCAATCGATCTATTATTTCCATATACTATTATTAAGGTTTTTTTGATGATTTACTTATTTTCTATTCTATTGTCGATTAATAATACAAACCCTCAACAAAATTAGATATAATAAAAGCAATTCTGAAAATCTTTGTTGTTCATGCATTCTGTATTATTATTACGAAAGATTGCGCGCAGCCCTACAATTTATAATTTTAGTGTATTTATTAATATTGTTAACAAACAAAAACAAATATCATGTTTTCTTGATTCCAATTAGTTAATTACATCGTAGTTTTCTTTTCGATGTCTTTTCCATCGCAGATGAATTTCGATAATACCATAACAAATCATACTTACTGTTAGAAAGACAGAAAGAACCACAAGTGTTAGACGCATGGTGATATAACTAGCATACTAAAATATCATAATTGAAATATATTTGATAAAAAAAAAGAACAATTTACACTATA
>JAJEKB010021185.1:2119462-2131081 GCA_022393335.1 Macrotrachela quadricornifera
ATATGTAAAATATGTTTCGATTATGAGTAAATGTAAACGAGCTATCTGAGCAAATTATGAGTCGGTAAATAAGAAAATGGGCGTTTTTAATTGTTAGGAAGCTGATCAAGGTTTTTGTTGGAAGTACTTGAATTAATAGGAAAAGTGAAATGAAATTGAAGGATATCATGTTACTTTTGTAACGAAGGAGTACCTCTGAAACTGTCGAGGAAACGCAGCATTTGGTACACTTTAAAAAATTTACCACTATACTGAGCAATTTGGTTTAGGTTATTGTGCTGCTGCGTATCACTGTAACGTGCATGCTACTCTCCTGATGTCGGATTTAATGGGAAACTTTGTATGACAGTTTCTCTTTACTTGGAACTTGAATGTAGGAGGACATGCAGCAAGTGGTTGATGAGAAGGAGATTCCGGTTTGTTTTATTTATCCGTTGCAAGAAAAAATCTTGTTCTGGCGAAAATAGTTCGTAGCATATTTTGTTTTTTCTTGCAAGGTCTGTCTGGAACATTACTGGGGATATCTGCAAGTAAGATAAGTAACGTATTACCTTTACAAAGGAACTTCTGACTGTTTATACATCTATTTTAACGAATTGGTAAACAAACGAAACAAGCGCAAAGGTTTATCGAAGCGGCACAGAGCTTGGTTTATATTGTATAGTAGAAAAAATAGGACCCCGAACGTTTAGCCTATGTCGTAAGCCGCAGTGTCAGATGCCGAAACTGGAATGGATAATAAAAATGCAATGGTAAATGCAAATAGGTGAGAATATCTTTAATGCAATATTGAATTATTACAAGAACATAAGATCTCTTATGAATTATTTTTAAATGATATTACATCTCACGATATTTCTATTTAGGAGACGCTGTGTGCCTCGCTTGCCCATCGCTCATTATCTTTTGATGAAATTTTTTTTTCGAATTCTCGCGTAGAGCCAATGCACGAGCCGAGAGGGAGGACAAGAAAAAAACCTTAGACATCTCTCGTATTGAGAAAGGGAGCGGAGATATGTTTACATAAGGTATATGATGGATGTACGTTGTATAGATTAAAACTGAAAAAAGATGTTCGTTGTGAATTACTGGAAGATACAAAATCTCTCGTGGAGAAGTGTTGTGAGATGTAGCTTCTCTTTAACAGATACACTGTTTGGTTTAGTGTTTAAAATAATTGAGTATTGTGTTTCTAGATTTTCCCGCTACATCCCTAACATTCCAGATATTCTCGATACGTCACACCTTTCGAATTGAGAACGCATGTCAAACAAAGTTATAATCGTTCTGGTTGAGCTAAGTTCTCACACCTCTGTAATTTGTTTTTCTGTTTTTTTTTTGTATTAAATAAAACAATCCTGTCATTTTTTGTTTATGTTAACTGATTTTGCTCCATACTTGTCCAATCCTTTGACTGATTTAAGGGTACCGGCCACCTCCTCTTTTATCACTATTTCTAGATCTCGAAAGCGGTAAGACCGATCGGGTTAAAATTTTTACTACAGATAGAGCAGATCAAATAACGTGGTTCGTGTTTAGGGAAAAATTTGTTGCAAAAGTTTTTTGTAAGATTTTCCATTGGTTCTCAACTTGCAACTGTACGACCCCTTAGAACTTTGTCAGATTCGGCTGAAAATGTTTTCAAATATCTATGGTTGTATTACAGAGGTACTTTCAGCATTTTCAAAAATTTCGCTTCCTTTTTTTTTATCAAAAAACATATCTAAAAATTTTTTTTAAAACTGGTGTTCTGGCCTTTTTGCAAACCCTATAAATCTGAATGGAGACGTCAAAAATGGAAACGGCCAAATCCACCGCTTGAGAATTGTTCTAAATATCTGTGGCAAAAATTTCAGCTCGATCAGACAGAGGTAGACGCGGTGGTTGACCATGGCACAATTGAGCACTCTGCATGAGAAATTGATTTTGAGAAAAACTTAAAATATCTTTAAAAAGTCGAAAGTGCGCTTTTTAGCAATTCTATAAACTATCTTTTATGAAGACATTCTTTCAATTCTTATTAGGGAGTAAAATTTCGACAGATTTCGGCATTGTCAGCTTTTCGTAAAAATCAAACAAAAAATAAACGGCAGATCAAAGTGAATTCGTTCAAGCACAGATCGAAAGGTTAATATCCACTTTATTTTTAGAGTCCATAAGCAAAATAAACTTTTGTTTTCCTTTTTTACTAAAATAGAGAGGGTATCCTTAAGGTAAATGTGATAGATCGGTATGAAGAGTAGCCATTTCTTACTTATTCTTAGCTTAAAGCATGATGATATTCAAGCCATATCAAAAAGCAAGCGTGCTAACTCTCGCTCCGTAGGTTGACCAAGACAACACTACATTTCATCCTCATAATAGTAGAAAAAAACATGCAAAAATATAATTGATTGAGACAGCAAAGCTGCTGGCCATTTCAATTCCAGCAGAATATTTTCTATTATTGGTAGGGTAAAATATAGTGTTGCTTTGGATGATCTAAGGGCTAGCAAAATTTATTTTTTATATCGTATGAACAATAGGATGTTTTGCCCTTACAATGATAGTGAAGGCGTTTCTTGAAATAAGATTGCTTCAATTTTTCAACCAATCAAAATGCATACAAATACATATGCAATTTTCGTTTTATATAGTTGTCCTCGCAGAAGTGAGAATTAACAAACACAAAATAATCCGTAGTCACAATATTTAAAGAGTCTATTTCTTTCATTTTAAGAAATTTTGAATTAATTCGTAGCAGTTCAAAGTATTTTATCGTTTTTTATAGCGCCTCAAACTACCTAGAAGTAGTTCTCAGTTATAAAATATCGTCCATCGTAGTGTAAAATAGCTCAAATTAGTGCAATGTTCCTTACATACTTTGAAAGTAGTTTATATAAATTCTGTTAACTTCTAGGAAAAAAGTAAATCGTTTGCCACTTTTATTATACATTACCCCAAAAAACAAAATTACGTTAAAAGAGGAAAGCTTTCCAGGTCTGTCCATGAGGTTTCAGTTGAAAATGCGCGGACTTAACTACATCAAGTGCCCCGATCTCAAATATAAAGCAATTAACGACTGAGACTGTTGCAATGAGAAAATATAGTCAAAACATTTCACTACTTGAAATAAAGTGTCGACAATATGAGTTTCAACCGAATGTTTTTTGTCTTTTGTATATTATTTAAAAGAACGTCATCTGGTGGTCATGAAAAACTACTTCTTAACATCAACAAATACTTTTTCAGGTCAAAAAATACGAAAAAGTGTAATGATATCTTTGTTTCTGAAAAAGTAGTTGGTGAAGCTAATAAAGTAGTTTGTCATGATCATCAGATAACGATTCTTTAAGTAATATAAAAAGGGCAAAAAACATTTGGTTGAAATTCATATTGTCGATATTTTATACTAAGTAGTGAAATGTTTCGACTATAATTTCTTATTGCAATAGTCTCAGTCATTAATTGTTTTATATTTGAGATTGGGGCACTTGATGTAGTTAAGCTCACGCAATTTTAACTGACATCTCATGGACATATATGGGAACCTTTCCTTGTAAGAAGTACTTTTAAAACTTTCCTTACTCTGAATATATTATACATTATATGGTCGAAAAGTTCATGGACCGAATTTATTTAAAAACAGTAAGAAATGCTGCTATATTTGTATTATTATCCGTGCGTATTGCACTTAATTCTCTATTCATAGATATCATAAGTTCAATTGAATTGAACATGTATATAAAAACAAAGAACTACCTTTTAGACTACTATAGATATATACACAGAAAGTCAAAAATTTCAAGCATCACTTACAATGTCAGTATTTGTACTGATAAGCAAAGAGGTGGAACATATTCGGATCAAATGAAAGCTCTCACCGCTAAACAAACAAGGTTATATTGTTAGCGGTCCTTGGCCTGTCTAGAAGAAGATATATAAATTTCCAGGTATGTGGAATTTAGGCATAAAAATGAATTAATGAAGGATTTTTCTAATATTATAAGGACAAAACATGTTATTGTTCGAGCCAACCTTAGAATTATCAAGGATGCTCTATCATATAGCCTGAATAATTATATGTTTTATCCTTATAATAATAAAGTTAAACTTTCACGTGACTGGTAGAAGACTAGTTCTACGAGCCACAAGTAAAATTCATTCTCCTAATGTAAGGACATAATACGATGCTGATCGGATCATTTAAAAGAGGATCTCTACAAACACCAGAAACGGCTTAAATAACACTATGTTTTGTCCTTATAATAGTAGTAAAAACCTTCTCTAATTCATTTTTATGCCTAAATTTCACATACCTTGAAATTTAAATATCTTCCTTTAGACAAGTCAAGGACTGCTGACAATTTAAAGTTAATATTTCTAGCGGTGAAAGCTTTCATTTGCCGCGAATATGTCCCATTTCTTTTTGCTTATCATTAAAAATACCTCCATTGTTAGTGATGAAATCTTTTGTTTTTGGAAGCCATATCTCATGCTATATTTACAAATCTATAGTAGCAGTCTATGATGGCCAGTTCTCTATCGCATACTACAGCATCTGAATGGAATCCTTATTGTAACCTCTGTCTGTCATATATTGATAAAAATGAATATGTGAGTGACATAATTTCTACAAGTCTTAAAAGCTGGATAATCGTAGACAGCCGAATCATATCTGGATGAATAGAAGACACTTTTTGCATTAGAAATTCATAGTGCATAGTGACTTATGTGATCAATCATATAGGATTAAACTCGGCTCACGGAAATATCATATACTATAACATGATGCCAATGAATAGCCGATCATATCTGTAAAATGTTTTCGTATTATAGATATAAATGCTAAATGTGAATTTTCAGATATATGCTCAACTCAACTGAGTTTGTGATGTTCATGGATAGAGAGCTGTATGAACTACGCTCAGACAATGATACAAGTACAGCAACGCTTCTTATTTTTTTCGAATAATATCCGTCCGGAAATTTTTCAAACACATCACATATATTTCTTTTTCTTACAATTTATTTTCACTACTCCTATGATTATGTAATCTTTACAATAACTTTTCTAAATACAAAATTTATTTACAAATATGTAAATGCAAAATAAATTTCTTATATATATTTATTACACATATTACTAGTAGCTTCACAATGTAGTAAAAAAATAAATAGAAAAAGAGAAATGCTGTTAAATGAAATCTAAAGTAAAAAATTCAAAATTATTTTTAATCGATAATGTAGCATTTGTATCATTCATTTGATTTCGAAAAGTGATACTATTCTGATTATCTTCATTATTTCCACTATTATTAATAGCAACTAATTGAAGCAGTTTGTTTCATATTAATCGTTTCAGAACGGAGTTTTTTCTAGCAAAAATTGGTTCTTTTTATTAGTTTATTGAACATAACTCAAAATGTTCCTATGAAAATCTTATGGCATTCATAGAAACAACTTTTATTGTCTGCTACGCAAAACGTCAATTTGCAAGTAGAACAATCGATATTTGATCGAACTTGCACTTCTTTTGTGCTACATTAAACACATTTTCTTCGTGTTCCATTGACACGCAAATACATTCTGCCATCCACCGGGATAGCAGGTTATGGCGGTTTTAATTTACGCTTCTTGTCTATAGGGGATTGGGCTGAGTCTCCGAACAGAAAATCTTAGCCACTGAAACATAATAATTCAAGTATTGTTAAATCATTCGGAACTAGCTGGTTATAACAGACAAATTAGTTAGCTATAGATACATTGAAGAAAAAAAATGAAAAGCCAAAGCCAGGTTATTTTAGACTTTTGATCGAAGGTGAAGCAATATGTCAGAGAAAGAGAGGAGACTATGACGTCATGGTACAAATATATAAAGAAAAGCGAATGCCTGAGAAGGTTCTATAGAGAGTCGAGAAAAGATATATATATATAACACGACAGTTGAAGCACTTCATGATCTCTATATAGAAGAATTTTTAACATTTAAGTATCAACGAAATCTTTCTCCCATCTGTACAATAGATGATACAACTCTTGTGCCACCGTCCCGAAAAGATTTATACAATGGCCAGTTATTTTTCAGAATATCTTAGGGAACATAACCGTATGTAATGGTCAATGACTGCTGATATTTAATGACATAGTGAGCAGAATAGGTGTATTCATTTTTGAAGTTTATTTTGAATCGATAAACAATTCTAACATTCTCTTGCGATAGATTGCGCTACAATAAATAAATTTCTAAGATTACATCATTTTTGAGCTACCCCTTCACTCTTAAACCTAATGATCTAGTACTTGAATGATCTACTGAATCTTTTTTATTCATGTGTTTTTCAATGATCTTGATTTTTAATATATTTAAGGCATACCAAAAATAGTAGCCCAGATACTTTTTTTCTTATAGAAAACTTGCAAAAGTTTTCTGTTTTGTGAACAGATAGAATGTTTTTTGGCTGTATCTTTTTATGCGATTTAATCACTGTTCAACCAGTACTATCACAATAAAACTTTGATAAGAACTGTTATTGTCGAAAATTAGTTAGTACCATTAAATCATTATGGGTATGGCACTTTTGTATTCCACTTTATTACCATCTAATACGTTATATTAGAAAAACAAAATATACTACAAGATGTAGCATGAGAAGCTCTACAATTTATACAAGACCGTCTATTTTATAGTTGCACTTCTTTTTTTTTTAAATGAACAAAACTTTTAGTAAGAAAGTTTCTACGTTACAAAACTGAAATTATTTTTTTAGTAAAAGATAAATTTGATTTTTTCTGTCTCATCTGTTTATTACCTGATACATTTTATTTGTAAAAACAAAACACACTACAGAATGTAGCGTGACAAGCTACACAATTTCGAAAAAACAATTACAAAAAGACGAAATGAAAAAAACTCAAATTTGTCTTTTACTAAGAAACGATTTCAGTTTTATAACGTAGAAATTCAGTAGTTCAAAGTTTTGCCTATTTTAAAAATAAAATAGTGCAACTATAGAATAAACGATTCTTTATAAACTATAGTACAAAGTATTATGTCATGATAAAATGAAATGCAAAAGAACCCTCATTTTTATGTCACATCGATTATGATCTAAATGGCACTAGACAGTTTTCAATAAAAACAGTTCCTATCGAAGGTTTATTATTATAATATTAATTGAATATTGATCGAGTAGTGATTAAATAGCATAAAAAATAGAGTGAAAGACATTCTATCTGTCCATAAAAGAAGATCTTTTGAAACTTTCTATAAGAAAAGAAGGTACTCGAGTCACTGCTTTTGCTATGTCCTAAGTATTTTATGGTTTCAAACAGCTAATAGATCCTACAGCCCTATTTTCCGAAAATCAATCTAATATAAATGTTGAAATATAAAGGCAGAAATTGGGAGCCATCACCACAATCTAACGCTCACAGTTCGTGATAGATACGATGCATATATCTTCACAGATGTGATAGACACCTTCCCAATATTATCATAACAGACTATTACAAACAAAGGCATGAAAAAAACTCGACTGTATGATCAGTGTAGAACACAACGGAGCATACAGCATCTGTTTTTGTTCTTCCTTCATTCTCATGAGTACTTTTTATGAATAACACTCTTTACTATCCAAACATTTCGATAGGAGCTACTAATTCACAAAGTGAAACATGTATTGGTAAACTTCCTCACATAGTATTTATGCGATTTCATCGTGTTTCACGTTGTAATCGTTCATGGAGTGAGCTAACAACTTTTCACATAGGAAGAAGGAATAATCATTAACGTAATTCTAAGAAAGACATGAATGGGAAAAATAAAAGAGAATATCAAATCCAATCTTTAAATTTTAGCAAGAAACATGCATTAATTTACGGTTAAAATATTGTGAGGAATTTAAACGCGAACTAACTGATCTGGAAATATGGATAAGACTCAACATTTCAATGAAACGAAGATATTTTCATTTCATAAAATTACGTTATCTCTTATTTTGAGTAAAAACGACAGAGGACATTATTTCATACATAAGTATAAGTCTAACTATAGAAATATTTGTCTGAAGTGAAAAGTATAATATTTTTGATATTTATCTTTATTTTGTATCTAGTAACTATACTCACCTTGACAAATATTTGAGATACAGACAGTAGTGATACAGTCGGATGGATTTTTACATGTCATTCCCTCACGACATCGTTTACTCGGTAAACACGGACCACCACAGTCCACATCGGTCTCGTTTCCATTCTTGACAGTGTCGCTGCAAGTAGGAACTACAAGAAAGAAGCTCAAATTTTTAGTAATACAAGCAGATGCGCTTACCTTGGCAAATGCCCAATTTACAAACAGCACTACTGCAGTCGAGCCCATTATTACATCTCAATCCATTAGCACATTTTTTAGTAGGTAGACAGCTGCCACCACAATCCACATCAATTTCATTTCCATTCCTGATGCCATCGTCACAAGTAGGACCTGCAATAGACACGGTAAATTTTTTTACGTACGAAGTGACTAGTGATTGGACAAGTGTCAGCAGTGACAGAAAACGTAGTAGTATTATACTATGCAAATGAATTTATATTTCGAATTAGGTATAAAAAAATGTGTAGCATCTCTATATCGTTTGAATGAGTGAGAGTATGTATCTAGCTCATGGGCTCGTATGAATGTGTTAATGTTTCTTTGAAAACAGAATAAAAATGTTCTGTTGCTGAAAAACAATTCTAAAAATGAAAGATTTTGGTCTTGTTCTGGTAGGAACTGCAACACGTTTATATGGAATTCATGAACGTTGCTCTCCTAGAAGAAAAAAATTAATACTTCATCTGTTTCAAAAAAAAAATTGAAGTGAGGAAGAAGTATGGTGAAGTTAAAATATCCATGGCTCGTCTAAGAGTGACCTCTATAACTTTTAAGAAATATTTAGGAATGATGTCTACAATTTTTTAGAAGCTATTGAGAAATAGTACATAGAGGTTTTTGAGAACACTCTGCTATCATAGTTGTAACTGCTGAAGTTTTTCTTGAGCTGATATTGAAAGTACTCATGGAATATCGCCTCGGTATTTCATCTGGTTACGTTAATAGACGTCGAATAGTCTTTTTAAGTGTTCCTAGATGGTCGTCGAGTTCTGGTCATGTGGTAACAAAAACTGTTCACACAGATCAGTTCTGATCAAAAGAATTCTTTAGGAAGTTCATTTGAGGAGCTCATCTGATCTTTGGCTCGTGAAATTTCCTAGGTGTATATAATCCTAAAAATGCATTTATCATAGTTTAAATACAATTTTAGACCGTCTTACTGTTGAAGCTGGTGCATCGTAAGATGATTTTTGTCATAGAAACATGTTTTTAGCGGTAGATCAACTATTTTCAAACACTTTCTAATATCCTAGAGTTAACATGATTGAACAACGAATAGATGCATTATACAATTAATAGTAACAAAATGTTTTACAATAAGTAGCCAGTAGAAAAAATACGGCAGAATAATAGATCACAAAGTGCTTTGTCTTAAATTGTAACCGATCCTAACTATATTTATCGTAAAAGAACTTGTGGCTATTTTAATGTAACTTTGTTATTTCATGGCACTCCTCGTCGATAGTGATAAAATGGCAGCTGAATTTGCTAGAAAAAATACTTTGCATTGAATTATAGAAGAAAGTTGGTGTAGTTAAAGGACAAGACACGATGCATTATAATTTGCAAATATATTCTCCGCTATCAATCTCTATTGTTTAAAACCAAACGCTACGAACGTTTTTTACAAAGTTCTTTTTTATTGGCCGACCGTTGTTCTATTCTCAGCTCCTTACATATATGCAAAAACCGGTTGTCTCTATGCTCACTATAGAAAAAGATAGTCACAAATAAGAATAACACAAAAACAGAGATTTCTACCGAAACTTGGAAGTTAGAGATTTACTTATTTGTTGGAAGTTTTTCAGGATTTATTAACTTTATCAGTATTTCACTGCACCTATACTGTATATATTCATGTATGCACTGAATTGTCTCGATTGCTGTTACAAATTCGTCCAATTGAAAAATATTATTTGATGTTGAATGGATAAAACAAGAGGAAGAAACTTCAGCTGTAACCTCAACTAGATCTTGAACCATAGAAAATATCCATGGCTAACATGTAGATAGTTATGAATATGTTATATGAGAGAAAGCTTTTTGATTTGAAAAACTAACTTTCTTTAAAGCAATAGTGCGAAACGAATCAAAAAAGCTTAACTTGGCTAGACTCGACAAGAGTTCTCACACGACTTGATTACGGTCTAAAGTCATTTTGAGAAGTTCCATTTATAGCAAAAATGTGTATCAGGCATCAACCGAGACGATTCACTTGCGATCAATGAATCTTGTATCATAACCGATCGTTAAAGGATCAAAATAGTGTTGAACAAGAAACTTTTCGAAGATTTATCAAAGACTTTTCTAAACGCAAGCTTCTCAAATCAAACTATATTTCGATCTCTATTTGAAACTGAATGAAGTATTTTACCAATATTTCTTTTTTCGTTTCAATTCTATAATTGAGGGTATATTTGAAAATAACTTGAAAGAGAGAATAATTAGGACGCTATGGAGATTGCAAACTCGATCTAATATATCAGTTCCTATGTTTTTGTATGTAAATTCTACGGATCAGGTAACCTTTCCCAAATGAACTGCCATTCATTTTCGAACGAAAAGAATATTTAAAATCATACCTGTTGCATTGTTAGATCTTGTACCCAAAACAGTGCCAATAATGATTGCACTGATGATTAGAACACCCAATAAAGAAAGTGGAATGACGCATCTCTTCTTGTGATACCACGAACGCCTTGTAAATTTAATAAAATAACGAATCAAAAATACAGTTAGGAGAAAATGAAGTTAGACTTACTTAGTTTTGGGATAAAGACATGCACCTAAAGTTAGAAATATCATTAATTTAAAATAATTAATTGTAAAATGTTTAAAATACCTTCAAATGGTGGCTCAAGTAGCACTTCCTCTGGTATAATCTGTTTCAAATGAATGACATTAAGATCAGGTGCTGGACTGAATTGCGATTGAACTATCATATGAGTGCCAGGTAGAAGAAGAACTTCATCTTCAGTAACAAAATGTGAATGAGCTTGTATTGTTCGACCATTAATTGCTTCAACAGAGAATAATGATCGATTGCCACTGGTACCCAAGTACATAGCGTTGTCAAGCACTGTCAGTTCACTAGTACATGATGAAAATGCCCACCATGTTACTGAAGTGCCTGGCAGAAATTCTCCGCTCAAATCTTTCGTTACTCCTCGCCAAACAGTTAATTGTGCGAGGCATGGTAATTTGACGACAGCAGTTAGAAATAGTTTTAAATACTTAAAATATGGCCGAAGATGTTCACGATCTTCGTTCTTGAGAGTATAATTGAGCATCGAATAAAGACTTCGATGCGATCCATCCCATTCAATTGTATAGAGGCGAATTGCAGCGCTTTCATCTATCGTAAGTCCATCGGGTGGTTTTTCTGGGGTTTCATCAAGCGCCATTTGAACATAGAATGATAAATTATGAATGATGTCGAAGAGTGGAGCACATGCTTTGAAAAGTGGCAACAACGGCTCTTTTTT
>JAJEKB010021185.1:2131114-2227586 GCA_022393335.1 Macrotrachela quadricornifera
ATTATTGATGACGGTTGTAGTTGTAGTATTAGGTTCTTCAATGATATGTTCTGCAATTCGACAATTTTTTCGCGCTGAGCCACTCAATACGTTCTCCGGATCTCCCATTGCTACTGCCACTTGTCTTTGATCTAATATTTCTTCTTCATTCATATCCAGATGTAGCTTGTCAAACGTATAAGGTGCATTACTCTTGATCTTCATATCTTCAACCATTATGTGCTGCTTATTACCCATCTCTTGATCATCAAGCATAGTTTGTGTTTGTTCAGTCTGAACCTGTGCATCTTTGCGGATATTTTGCCGTCGACCCCTGGCACCTCGCTTATCGTGCTTAATTACTGCTTGTTCAGTCTGAATCTCTACGTCTTTGCACATTATTTGCCGTCGACCGATGGTTTCTTGCTCATCCTGGACATCGACATTTTTATATATCATGTGCTGTCGATCATTCGTCTTTTGGTCATCGAACGTTATTGCTCTTAATTCAATCGGAATCTGGACATCTTTTGCTATCAATTTTTTCTTGTTTTGTTCACCTTCCATCATCTTCTACTTTATAGATGCCTATCAATGGTTAAAAAACAAAGATCAATTATTTTTCACGATTACAAAGGGAGGCAATTATTTTGTAGTTATGAAGTAATAGTGCATCATCAAAAATATATGGATAAATATTAAGGAGTTTACGAAACATTACCATTACCTTTTACTATAAACTTTTGGTGAAATTTTCAATATAGAAATAGCCGATTTGAACTGAATTGAAAAGAGGAGTGTTGATAGAGTTTAACCCGTAAAGAACATCCTGAAATGTTTCTCTTGAGCGGGAATTACCTTATACGAAGGTTTAAAGTCGCTTGGCTTCTAAAAGCTGGATTCGTTTACTTTTGGTTGACTCTAAGCATATCATAAGATGCAGCATGAAAAGCTGTACAGCTCATAAGCGACCTCTTTTTTTTATACTTCCACTTTTTGATCTTAAAATCGACAAAATTCTGAGGGACCAATTTTCGGCGCTGCAAAAAGTAGTCTTCCAAAGTTTTGATTTTTTTCTCGAAAAAAACATAATGAAATGTACTAAGTCTTTAGAAATTGTAGAGCTTCTTACGTTGCATCTTGTGGTATAAAAGGTAAGCAAAAGTTCTAATCACGAAGATGGGAACCACTTCCCCTCTTCATGGCCAGAACTTTTCGTCGACGCTACGTAAAAGAACCAAAACGTGCTGTAAAAATCAGTATTCAAAATACTTTAGAAAATGCTACTTAATTGATAAAGGCTTAGTGAGGTGTTACTCAATAACGGATAATATATCATTATAATCTATTATAGGATTCAGAGTTGTAACCGGTCCGGTCCGGCCGGTGCCGAACAAGACCGGTTCAAATGATTTGACCGGCCGGTCTTCACCGAATTTTACCGGTTTACAGAAATCTTTTACTCCACAAAATTCACCCCTACTCCTCCTCAGGATTCACAGTCAAAAACTAAATTTTACAATTTTTTTACAGTTTTTTCTTAAACTTGTCAACAGCAAATTTAGGTGCAAGTATCAAAATAATTGTATTGTTTCAAGAATTATCAGTTTTATTTTCTTTAATTTATCTAAATATTTTTAGTTTTTTAACGGAGATTTATTTTATTTCCTGAGCAGTACATTTACAACAATGTCACTTGATATAAACTTCACTAGTAATCTCGTTAGTGGCTTGCTATAGACTAGATTTGAGGCTGATCCGTGACTTTAAAAAAAATTTAGCTTTTTGCTAAAGTCTAGGTGAAAAAATTCAAGATTTGCACATAAGCAATCAAGTGTTGGTAGATGTTTGTTTTTTCTCGAAAAAGAAATAGCACATGCTCATCGTTTAGCAACTCGACAGATATAAATGACTATAGCGCCGTACATTTCTTGTTGTAGACCAATGGAAATGTGAGAAAAAAATACAAAAATGGATCTTTTTCTGGACCTCTCCTTTTTAACCAACAGTAAATGGCCTAATATACTGGCCAATTTTTACCGGTTTTCACCGGCCTAAAAAGTTTTTTCAACCGGCCGGTCACTGGCCGGACCGGACCGGTTACAACTCTGATGAGGTTTGTAGGGACTCTCTTTAATATACTCCGAATGATCATATTACCCTTACAATCATAGAGAAAATCTTACCTAATTTATTTTTACAGCAATGTCCGGATACCATGGTTTCTGAACCCTCGAGGAACTCTGAATCTAAGAATGAATTATACGAAAGAGAGGAGTGTCTTAGTGAAGCATAATAAGCAACGAATTTTAGATCAGTGATATATCCAATAAGTTCACAGAATCCACGAAACGTAAGAAAGTCGCGAAATCCAAGGATTTCACGAAACTCAGAGCAAACTATAGTATCCAAGGACCAAAGAATTTATTGAAACAGAGAGGTGTAAACAGTTATCTTGTTTCCTTAGTTAAATTCTCGATGGTGTAAGAACTTAATATTGAACAAAGTGTGAGCAATACTATACAAAGTTATATGATATTTCATATGTTGCTGTTCTTGTGTAGGTGATATTGTTAGTGGCAAAAGAATTCGTCGTGGACATACACTCTAAAAAAAATAGGTGTTTTACGAAACCTGTGCCCAGGGGAAGAACCTTTCAGGTTTCGTATCGGTTTGCTGAACCTAAAAAAGATCAGAGAGCGATTTGCTAAACCTTTTTAGGTTTCGTAAATCGATACGAAACCTGAAAGGTTCTTCCCCTGGCACAGGTTTCGTAAAATACCTATTTTTTTTAGAGTGTATCGCCGCATGAAGATTTAGTCGTATGACAATCAGTCAACAGTTCATTGCAATAAAAGAGAAAATTTCTTGCACATATTATTTGTCCTTTTCATTACACGACTGATTGTTGGCGAATAAATGTCTATACGATAACGTGTCCTTCACATAGTATTTGCGACGGATTGTCCAGTTTCTAACAATGCCGTCTACAGAAGAGCAGCATCATATCAAGATCATATAATGTCTTATAGTATTCTTCACACTTTGGTTCTTATCAAATCCTCGTGCCATCGAGAATGTAACTATAGAAACAAGATAACAGTTTGCGTCTCTCTGATTCCTTAATTCTTCAGTCCTTGGATACTATGGATTTTCTAGACTTTCTTAGGTACTGTGAATTCTTTGAGTGCCGTATATTTGTTATGCTTTTCTCCTTGTCATTGTTTTTTGGCTTTAGAGTTCATCAGGAGTTCAGAAAACACAGAATGCGGACAGGTCTCTTTAAATTTGTTATTATGTTAGTGAAAAATTTTGTTTTATCCGAATAAGAACAATCAATTTGTTTATCAGTACAAACTCTTATATTGTAAGAAGTAAAAGTAGATTATTGTTTAGATCAACGTAATTGTGTTACGTGATGAAGTCATTTTCCTTCACAATAAGAATTATATCGAGAGAATTGCGTCCGACAAACTCGGATCAACGCTGAGTTTCTTTTGAAACAGAAACTCGTTCTGTATTGGGTGCATGAGAGCTCTAGCTCCACACCTTATGAGACTTCGATCAGATATCTATTAGAAAACCTCGACTTATACGAACGAGAGCTGACCATCCAGCATCAGCTCAGAGAACAGAATTAGTGCTATCACATGTCTATTTAGAACTACTCTGGTAGACAGTTTTTAAGGAAATATTATTAGTTCCATAGGATAGCTCTTGAGGGCTTATGTGTCCTTTGAAAGAGTAGGCTATGATGACTTGGGGACACTCTCACAAAACACCTATTGACGATTTAAATATGCATTATAGCATAGCCTATGACGACTTACGAGTATTTCCATGGGAGAGCTTCTGAGAATTTATAGAAACTTTAATGGGATAAGCGATGATGAATCATGAGTGTCTCAAAGGATAGGTTGTAAAGACTTATAGGCATCTCAGAATAATAGCCCTTGAGAACTTCTGTGCTTCTATTCAGGTTGATGATGACTTATGAGTACTCTCATAGGTTTGCCCTTGATCACTTACAGATATCCCAAAGGAGAGACTATTAAGATTTATTAATATTTCATAACACTGCTCTTGGGAACTCATGACTAGGATCCGGTGAGACTGTCTTGTTCTCTATTCTTTCCTCGAACTCGACCCCGATCCCATTGGGACCGGGATTTGGACGGGTTTCTATCATGTGAGAGCCGGTTCGGGCCGGAATGGAAAAACCACGGTCACGCGTGACCCTACTCATGACTACTTTAATAAGATAGTCCTTGGCAACTTATATATGCTTCACAGGATGGACCATAAAGACTTATGAGTATTTACATTAAAAATCTTTTGAAGATTTATGGGCATCACTATAAAATATATCGTACTACCAGAATTCCCATTGTACTCTCAGAATTTTCATCGTACGCCCGGGATTCCCATCGGATTTTCAGGGATTCAGAATCCCAAAAATCCGCCGTTTTCCTCTTGGGTTTTTGATTGTGTATTCATTGAAGAGAATGGTTTGTGTCAGATATTTGTCTGAGATATCGACTCACAATATGGTAGCTATGATAAGACACCAAGGTTTTATTATTCATGAATTGTAGAAATTTATAACTTTAAGAAATTTTGCGATATTTCAGTGTCTGAAAGATTTTTTGGTTTTATCAAGGATGTTTCCGGTTGTATGTTAAAAACGATTATTGGGAAAATAAAATGCAATTAGTGGTCAATGAGATTTTCAGGTATTTTACTACGTTGTTACAGTGTGATGATAGCTTTTCATCGATCTGACTTCCTTAATCGTTTACAAAAACAACAGGACAATCGAATTCGGAGTAAAATGTTTTACTGCATTAAGAAAAGATCAGAATCCTACAGAACTTTAGAGTTTTAACGAAATCATAGCTCTTTTCAAGCATCGAACGAATCTATGAAATCTGAAAAGGTTTCACAATTTTTTAAATTTTCCAAAAATGATTCAGTATGTTTTTACAGAATCTGTACTGGTCTTAAATTCAGTTCAACCGTCAAAACGCATTTTAACTTCCGTGTTATATTTCTTCTTTCAGTGCAAGACAATAAAGTTTCATATGAAAAGATATCATTTAAATATTGTACATTAAATAAAAATGGTACATTGGTAATTACCTTTGAATAATGTTGAAGTCGGCGAAGAGCGTGTGAAAATACTAGCTGTTAACACTAACAGAAATAAATAACTAAATGCATATGTAAGAAGAGCATATGCTTTTAACTTTCGTTAATTGCACTGATCATTCAAGCATAAATAGCCTTTCTCACATCCAAACAAAAAAATAAGCAAGCAACCAGATAGAAGAGCCTATAAGCAACGTAGGAAAAGAAAAAAATGATTTTACATTAGTCACCTCACTTATATAGACAATAAAATAAGCAATCATTCAGGTAGAACAGCGAACAAGCAAAGTGTTTTTTCATCGGAAGCGAAACCAACATTACCTGTACTGAAGTATGAAAAGAAAAAACGAAACATATTAGTCAGATTTCTCAAATCAACGAAATATGTGCAGAAAGCAAATATGAAAGTTTATGATCTATTAATTTTCGTCTTCCACCTTACATACTAGAGATAGGCAGCTCTGATTTTGAGCCGCCGCTTCATGAAATTAGCTTTGTTATAGGAGTGGGGCGATTGAGTAAGTGTGTGAAGCGAAAATTCAGCTAAAGCGACGACAAGTCAACCAAATACCACGAACTGTAATTTTTTCTCTAACTTTTATCCTTTCAAATGAAATTTGAGCGTCATTAATAAGTACAAAAGCTAGTTTGTGAAAAAACTAAAAAACATATAGTCTCCGAAGAAAACAGCAATCTTATTTTTTGTTGGATCAAAGCTGAAGTAGACAGAGGCTGGAGCTGCCCACCTCTGTTACATTCAAGAATAGTCTATTAATATTCTCTACTTTATGAAGCAAAGATAAAGGATACATGCATGAACTTACTTGACATAACGAAAAACTCGCAAATACTCATACAGAAAAGTCTTCGATCTAAATATTCGATTATCAGAAACAAAAGTTTTCGTAGAAATGAAAATAATACTATACTTCTGAGATTAACTTTTAACGAAGATGAAACAGTAGAAGATCAAGATGCGATGATTCAAATTTCGATTCTATCAAAGATTTCCTCACATTAATTGAGTGTCTGCATATGTTTGATACTATTATGAAAGTTTTCATAATGATTTTACTGTGATCAAAGACAGGGGTTCTCTTTTGGCCCAATTAAAATGTAAGCACGATTTTGAGTGAAAGTTTTAGCAATTGTAGAGCTCTGTTGTGAAAATTCTCCCTTATTTATTTGGAGTGTAGAAGAAAATAAACCAACAGGGAGTTAATGCAAAAGGTATATATGTCGTATCGAAGATAGTATGTTTATTGAAGCTACAATTTCGAAAAGGTGAAGTTGTCGAAGTTGTTTGGATGAAGTTAAATATGAAAATCGTACATCATTTAAATAATATTATTAAACTTGATAGCTATAGTTAATATTTTATTGGACAACAGGTATTTATTTAATAAAAAAAATTCAACAATCACAAACTATCAACAAATATTGAGACAAAACATTCTTTTTTTTTAACTCTTCAGCTTTTTTAGCTTCTATCCAGGAAACAAGAGGTATGTGGTAGAAAAAGTGGACACCAAAATTGATATGCCACAATTAGGAGTTGAAGTATAGACTCATAGGCAGTGTAAAGAATATAATTGCTTTAAATGGAATATTAATCACGTATAGATCAGAAATATAAGTTAACTATAGAATTTGCAATTAGAATTATTTAATAATTAGGTTATAATAAATGAACTAACTTTAATAGTAGTACAAAGAAATGCATACACACAAAGTATATGGCACAATTACTCATAATCTCCATATATAGTTTTTCTCAACTCACAACTACCGCTAAAATCGTATGCAAATTGATGGCTTCATCTACATTATCTCCTGTACTGATAAGAAAACGTAAATCCTTTAAGAACAACCTCCAGATATCTCAGTTATAGCTATTAAGTTTAATAATATTATTTAAATGATGTATGATTTTCGTATTTAATTTCATCCAAACAACTTCGACAATTCATCTTCTCGAAGTTGCAACTTCGATTCGGCATATATATTTTTACTAGAAAAATAATAGAAATATGGTTTTCTTTTAAAGATGGCTGATTAAAGTCTTCACAATATTCATAGAAAAAAAGTTTTTCTAGCTTATTGCAATCAATTTGAGATGTAAAAAAAGCAGAGCTCTACAAAATGTTGTAACTTTTCACTATCACAATAGACTGAAAGCTATAGAAAAAAAGCATAGTTTTTGTCAAAACCACATTTAATCTATTAAAACACATTACTGAATGCATTAATAATACCAAAAGGATCTATTTCATGTCGGCAGATCGTCTTAAGATATTAAAAATGAACAGTTAGGCGATTAATCGTTAAAATAGAGAAAAAACATCTAATTCAGAAGAGTGAAAAATATAGTATCTTGTACGCGTTTGCTTATAGTTCTCCCGGAACCAGTCAGACAACTCAAGAGAACATTTCACTTCTTTTAAAATAATTTCAAGTTTTGGGAGTTTTTATGCGAAAAAACATGTGTGACAAATTTTTTTATTAATTCCAACGTAATGCTACGTATCAATGTTTTATATATCCTATCTTTAACTGTTCTAACGAGGGAACCGGTGCAACTGGTTAATCGATTTTTTAATGAAATATAATGGATCTAGGGTTATTCACAATGCTGATTCCGAATATCGCCATGATATTTGCCGATAGGCCTCCAGAGACCCGGTTTTTGGAAAACCAGGTTCCTACGAAAAAAGTTTTTTTTAAATTGACTTTTTTATCGTCCCAGATGATAAAGCATGTCGAGGAAGCTACCAAAACCTATTTTTTGTCCATTTAAACGAGCTTTTCGACAATGTACAAGAATAAAAAATTTGTCAGTATTATAAATTTTTTTTAAATAGATATGTACAAGGGGGAAAAGCGGATCCTGATGGATCCTAGTATCCACAGGATCCATAGGATCCATCAGGATCCACAGGATCCACAGGATCCAATAGGATCCATCAGGATGCAAGAGTATCCATCTATCTATCTATCTATATTATAATGTTCAGCGTGTGTCTGGCTATTACCGGGTCAAAAAAAACATATTTCTTTGACCCATAGGTTCAAAAAAACATGATTTCAGGTTGATCCAAAGGGTCAAAAAAACATGGTTTCAGATTGATCCAAGGGGTCAAAAAAACATGGTTATAGCTCGAGCTCTATAGCAAAAATAGGCTTGACTATCTTCTTCTATATAATGATGTTAAGTGTCTCTGTGTGTGTTACCAGCAGGGGTCGAAATGGGCTGACTGGCCCAGTGCCCAGGCCCGGTGCGGCTCGGCTCAGCCTGATCCAACAAAATATTTTATTGGGTCGAACGGACCATTATGTTTCTCGGATCGGGTCCGGGTGGGCATTTATTTTTCCAGGCCAACCTGGCCCGGCATTTGGTATTGTTTTTTAAGTTTTTTCACTTATGTGCGCATTTCATTTACAGCAACCGTCAAAAATATTTTATAATAGAAACTGTATTTAAAATTCAGTCCTACGACTCAAAAAAAAATAAATAAGTTTCATTTTGAATGATGAAATGATCACATGTTTCGATATATTTGAAAGTTTATTGATAAAAATGATTGTTTTCATTAATTAAACTCTACCGGGTGTTCAAAAACCTTTACGTCCGCACTCAGGTTCGACCTTAAGAACAAGTGACTCCACTAAGCATCTTATACCAAATTGAAGCCCGCAAAAAACTACATCGACGAGTACAATTAGACCAAACATTGTCTATTAAATTATTGAAAAATCTTGTACTGTATCTCAAGATGTCATAGATTCTACAAGGTATTACAAAACCTTTATATCTCCCGTGGTTCGAGCTTAAGATCAAATGACTTCACTAAGTATTTTATACCAAATTGAAGCCCGTAAAAAACTGCATCGATCAGTGCAATTGGACTAAACATTGTCTATTACATTATTGAAGAGTCTTGCACTGTATATCAAGATGTCATACATCTGATATAATAGAATCTATGACACCTAAATATACAGTGCAAGATTTTTTAATAATGTAATAGACAATGTTTGATCTAATTGCACTCATGGATGCAGTTTTTTGCGGGCTTCATTTTGGTATAAAATACTTAGTCAAATCATTTGACCTTAAGGTCGAACCGTGGAGGCGTAAAGGTTTTTCAACACCCTGTATTATGCTAATTCGAAATGTCAGTGAGTGCATTTACTTTATTAAAATCTTATTCTTAGTCAATAAATTTCACGTGCATTATAACTGATATTTGTTCTACTATCAAAGTTTCAGGGAATTTTGGCTGTTGATAAAGAACTCATGAGTGTGATTTTATTTTCGAAGTGTGTAAGACGAACTACTAATACAGTAAATCTAAGCTACATCTCAAAGTAGCTGCATCTCTCGGCTACATGCGAAGCTCTATCTTAAAAAGTTGATATTCATTAAGTAAAGAGTGACCACAGGAGCAGTACCTCAAAAATAAGCTATAATCTGAAAATGTGACCCTTAAATTATATTTTATTCAAGCATCCTACTTTGATTGAGGATAGATGCTAGAATATTTTCTGAAAATAAGAAAGTCTCTTATAAATTCGTTCCAATTTTTAATGCTAAAATTTATGTTGACTATGATTATGTAATGAGTTAGAGCGGAGTAGAAAAATTACTGCGTCAAATAAATAACCATATATAATGTTCGTATATTAACTTTTATATTTTAGATGTGGAAGATTTTTCTCTGTCCACAAATTACGCTTAACAACCGAATAGCTTTCTATCTGAAAACTAGAAAAAGAAATGTATATTCAGTCAAAAAGGCGGTTAAATTTCTCCTAGGGGTAATTCAATTAAAAAGCTTGTCAGCGCAGTCCCTTTGGGACTAAAGTGTGGAACTCACATATCTCTGAAAAACCGGATCTCAGCTAAATAAACATAGGAACCAATTTCTGTATGGTACCTGTCCGTAATGGACGGGTGTCTGTAATGGGGGCTGTCTGTAATGGGTATGTCTGTAAGGGGGGGGGGGGGGGGGGGGGGGAGCCGCAAAACTTCGACTTAAAACTTACACTCACATTTTTCATATGTGAGTTCCACAAAAAATAATACCAAAGAATACCGCATTACGTAGAATGAGTGTTGTAGAGTTTTGAAGCCTTACAATATGTTTGTCTTCCACTCAAAAAAATAATTAATCTTTTTACATAAAAATTTGATTACGAGTTTAATAATCTTCGTTAATCATACTCAAAATAATACCGAGTATTTCCACGCAACTACATTTGTAATAAACACAACAAACTACGCATTTTGTTGCGAGGAAAAATTCGTGACAAAAAATTCTGTCGAGCCCGAGCCGAGTGGGGGGGGGGGGAGCTGTAGAGTTTCCGCGCCATTTTGGGCCGGGTCGGACCATAAAAATGAGGCCTGTTTCGAGCCCTGGTTAGCAGGTTAAAGGAACAGGAGTGATGGTAGAGATGGGATCAAAGGAGCATATGATTGTTTTCAAAGAAATTTTTTATATTTGTTACCTTTATATAAATTGAATATCATGCAATAACCTTTGTTTCAGAACAGAGATAGAATTCTAAAAGTGTCTTTAAGAATTCTCTCGTGATTGGAAGAGATTTTTTTCACATGGTGAAAGCGGTCGTACAGTATGCACGGGTTTCCACTAGTCTCCAATATAAAGCAGTTCATGACCTAAGGGTACCCCAATATATAGAACTTGATGGCTTAACAGTACCCCGACTAGATAATAGTTTGATGATCCAAGGGTATCCTGAATATATAGTAGTTGAGAACCCAAGAGTACCCCGAATATATAGTAGTTGATGACCTAACGGTACTCCTAATATACAGTACTTGCTAACGTTAGGGTACCCCTAATATACAGTAAGTGATGGCCTAAGGGTACGCCCAATATATGGCAGTTAATAACATTAGAGTTCCCCCAATGTATAGTAGATGATTATTTAAGAGTACCTCCAATATATAGCAGTTGATGACCTACAAATGACCCCGTTCTGGGTAGCATGAATGATTACGAGGACTGTTATAAATTTTTATTCAGTTTGATGAAATTTTAAGATACTCGTTTTCATAGTGAAAATTTACTTTAACTTTAAGTTTTTTAAAGCTAAAGTGCCACATCCCGGGCAGATAAAACTCAAAAAAAAAGTGGAATGCGCGTAGAAATTTTAACCGAAATAAAATCCGGAGAAGCGCACATTTTTACGATTTTTATCTCTATTAGCTTCTCTATTGTGATTAACGCATCGACAATACATACTTAACGGGAAGAGACGCGTTAAAACGCACAAAGTAACGTATAAAATCACATTAAATTCCACATTTTAACGAGTAATTAGGGAGTAAATTTTAACCAAGGGGGAAACGGCTGACTCCAGTCCCATGGAGTCCTCAAAAATAGTGTATTAAATATTGCCTTCTTCATGCATTACAAGTTGAATATTCACTAATTACTTGAGCACTGAGTTAAGCTCAACTTGATACTCACGTTAAATAGTATTAATAAGATGAGTACTCCCCTTAATTAGAGGTAATTACATGACTACTCATCTTAATTAGTGGTAATAAGATGAGTACTTACGTTAATTAGTGGTAATTAAAGTGAGTGCCCAACGAAATTCTAAACTAATTAGCGAGTACTCAACTTATAAAAGTATATCAAGAAAACAATTAATATTTTATTTTTGAGGACTCACGGATTCCAAATAATTTGGAGTGCGTTGGAGTCCCGTTGGAGTCCCGTGGAGTCTCGTGGAGTCCTGTGGAGCCCCGGAGTCTGCTGTTTCCCCCTTGATTTTAACGCAGTGGAACTCTTTCTGAAAAATTGCGCAAAAACACGTTCAAACGGCGTAAATACGGCGTTTTTACGGTGGTCTACAGTTAAAACGCCGTATTTACGTTGTTTGAACGTGTTTTTTTAAAGATCATGTCTGCCTGGGATCTAGTTCAGATTTAATAGAACTCACTAGAATCCATCAGGATCCACTAGGATCCACAGGATCCACCAGGATCCACCAGGATCCACAGGATCCACTAGGATCCACAGGATCCAAGGATCCAGGATCCGCTTTTTCCCCCTAGGATATGTATTAACAAGGTTAACGGAGTTTATGCTATTTTTATTTATCTAAATCTTCTTATGAGAATGATATTTAACGAAAAAATGATCAAAACAAAGTCTTTTTGAACAGATTGGACAAGTAATGAAAGCTGTTTCAATACATTTTTTTTCTTGACATTGTTCGATGTGGGCAATTTGAGGAAAGCAAACTTGAAGAACGTTTTGAAAAGGAGATGGATTAATATTTGTATATCCACTGCAAAACCAGGAATATTGTATGATGTCTTTGAATACACGAGACGAAAGTTGATTATGAATAAAAGATATTAATTTAATGATGTTGTTTTTTTCCCATAGATTAATATCGATTTGGTCGATTGCAACATGATGATATACCGGGTGGTGCATAACCTTTTGCTAGGGCGATAGCGCTATGGTTTCAAGTTGAGTACCTAATGAATTTTATACCAAATTAAAGCGCGTCAAAAACTGGATTTATTAGTACCAAATAGTAAGAGCTATCAAAACTTTTTAATAGCGAACTTATGAAATTTTCACAAATTTCATACATTTTTGGCATAAAAAATTAAGATATCGGTAATTGAAAGACGAAGTAAAAATTTTTTATATGACATTTTTACATGGTTCTATGGAGCTCGTCGAGCTCTACAAAACTGAATATAATAAAAAATTTTTTAATCATTTTTCTGAGGTAAAAAATTCGAAAAACTACTTCCAAAACCATAAAAAATATCAAAAATCTCATTTTTCTCATATGAAAGAAAAACAGTCGATTTTATCAATAAAATTAGCTTTTTTCATTATTTTTACAACCACAGACATTTAGAAATATACTCATCAGATGCAACATGAAAAACTGCGTTTAATGAGTATATTTCTAAATGTGTGTGATTGTAAAAATAATGAGAAAAGCTAATTTTATTGATAAAATCGACTGTTTTCCTTTCATATTGTTATGTAGCGGAATCGTGGGAAGACATGTGATTCCACATCCCCCTTCATTTCACGCCTTCTTCAACATTATTTCGTTCTCCTCCTCCACCATTCTATCTCCTCCTATATTCTTTCTATGACATGTAAACATAAGATTCGAACATGCTCTTATCTTGCACGTCTTCTTCGACATTGTTCTCCTCTCCTCCTTCGTTATTCCACCTCCTTCTACATTCTCTCTATGATATCTCTCCTTCTTATCATTGTGAGTGGTTTACATATATATACTCTACGCTTGTATGCAGTGTGTGTGTGTGAATTGATACAATAAACATATACATATGGAATAAGTGCGTCGGTGTATTTCTATAACATAACAATATGAAAAAAATGAGATTTTTGATATTTTTTATGGTTTTGGAAGTAGTTTTTCGAATTTTTTACCTCAGAAAAATGATTAAAAATTTTTTATTATATTCAGTTTTGTAGAGCTCGACGAGCTCCATCGAACCATGTAAAAATATCATATAAAAAATTTTTACTTCGTCTTTCAATTACCGATATCTTAATTTTTTATGCCAAAAATGTATGAAATTTGTGAAAATTTCATAAGTTCGCTATTAAAAAGTTTTGATAGCTCTTACTATTTGGTACTAATAAATCCAGTTTTTGACGCGCTTTAATTTGGTATAAAATTCATTAGGTACTCAACTTGAAACCATAGCGCTATCGCCCTAGCAAAAGGTTATGCACCACCCGGTACACGTTTAATTAAGATTTTCATCTGCCGATTGAAATACCTATCTAATGGTTGTATATCACATGTTGTATTTTTTGGTACCATAATTTTTTGAATTTCTTTTAATCTTATACCTTGATAAAGTTTTGGATCATTTTGTCCTGGATAGGAATCCGATAAAAGTAAACATTCTTTATCAACCGATGGACCCAGGCATTTCTAGCACCAATACCGCAATAATGATGATGCCAATTTGCCAGCTTTTGAGCATATGATAACTACATTACTAGGCTCAAATAAACGCTTCTACACCAGCTCTCCTATTTTCCTATCAGGTTCTTGTAGACATAAATACATTGGACCAACTAATTGTCTATCTAATGATATTGTTGGTTACACTGTATAAGAATATATTGTTGCATGTTTGGATTTAACTACACCAAAAGTTTTTCGTTCTCCTTTATATGAAAGTGTTCTTCTTGAATATTGTTCTTTCTCAATTCTAACTTGATCGGTGTTTAATATTCTTGATTCTTTATATTTTGGAGACAACTTCTTAAATAATTTTAAAAAATCTTCTTCAGATTTAAGAATTTCATCAGCATTTAATATTTCTCGTTTAGTAATGATATTTGTTATTTTACGAGAACATATATTATGTCGTCTTGTTCCATTGTTTTCTAAATATTTTTAAAGCTACTAATATAATTTTGATTTGGTAGAGTTCGAAATTGATGATTAACAGACTTCCAGGTTCGACGACGTTTTCCTAATTCGTTTTCATCATAAGCGTAATCGACCACGCGTTGCATAAATTCAAGAGAAAAGTTAGATAATTCATGTTGTTCTTTCTTCATATCATTTTCTACGTCATAATCACTTCCACTTTCCGATTCACTAGATTCTTCTACTTCTTCTTCTTCTTCATTTTCATCATTCTCATTGCTATATTGTTTACAATAAATATCTAATGTTGTCTCGTCCTCATATTCAAATCGTCTACGATTGCATATTGAGATAATTACTTTAGCGAGATGTTCAGTAACTTCACGTTCTTCTTGTGAAAGTTCATTTAATGAATCATCATTCAAATTGACATTCATCATATTGGATAAACAATAAATAATTTTGCCTGGTTTCATTTTTCGAATAGGTATACTGAATTTAGAATATGAGAAACAGTTGAAAAGTTTTGATTTTTCTCAATTACTTTAACGATTAACTTTTACTTTATAAGTTGATACAGATTAGCAGATTATACGAACCAATTATAAAAGTTTTCAAAATTTCACGCTTTACATACTGGACCATTCGATGGCATATATAGTCATCAGTTTCGTTTCTTTTATCTTATATATATATCTATTTTCTGCGACTACATATAGTAGAAACTAGTTTTCTATCGTCTAAAGGCTCATTTAAATGGACAAAAAATAGGTTTTGGTAGCTTTCTCGACATGCTCTATCATCTGGAACGATAAAAAAATCAATTTAAAAAGAAAATTTTTTTTCATAGGAACCTGGTTTTCCAAAAACCGGGTCTCTGGAGGCCTACCGGCAAATATCATGGTGATATTCGGAATCAGCATAGTGAATAACCCTAGATCCACTATATTTCATAAAAAATCGACTGACCAGTTGCATCGGTTCCCTCGTAAGAACTTATCAGAACAGTTCCACGAGATCTTGTGATGTATTGCCGTAGAAAATCTAACAACAGCTTTTAGGAATCATTTTTTTCGAGACTTCTGGGAGTTTGTGTACTTCTGTAGTGCTTTTCTCATCAAATGAAGGGTATTGAAGCAAACACGGGCAACTAACCAAAGGTAAAATTTGACAAGACTTCAGATGGAAAACGATCGAAGAGGAAAACTTTTTCATTCAAATCATGAATTCTATGCTATGAAACAAAGAAATTTCTTGATTAAAATGAGTCCTGTTAATCCTAAAGAAATAAATTCCGAATGTTTCTCAAGTTCCATAAGACGTCTTTCGAAAACATTTCAAAATTATATTGGTTGCCTATAAAAAAATATATACAAAGTAAACTTTGTTGAAAACACATCGAGACATTTGATAACTCTTCAACAAGGGTTAGAATTGAAATGCTAGAATATATCTGCTCTCTCTGTACACTACTTCCCTATTACTACTTGAGAAGTTTTTAGTCTCCCCTAGATTAAAACCATTCTGTTGCTCCTCCCTAGTCCATTCTCCCTTGTCGAATTCCCAGGGAATTCCCAATAAAACTCCTGGGGATTCCCGACATGGTCTTCCCAGAGATTTAAGAGGAAGTTTCCGGGAAATCTCAGGGGGATTGTTTAGGAAGTGGCTTAAAAAGTAAAGAATGCGTCATTATAGATCAATGCATGACATATTTCAGTAATAATACCACTGCAATTTTGTTTCTACGAAAGTACATCGATAGATAAATAGGTAGGTAGATAGATAGATGATATATCTATCTGTCTGTCTATCTACCTACCTATCTATCTGTTACGCTTTTATTTTGTGCTTAAGAATAAGAGCGTTCGAGTTTTTGTTTTTAAGCATAACTGCTTATATCTTTTATTTAACAACACATATATATATAATATAACAACAAAGGAGAAACGAAAGAAAAAAATAAATAAATAAGGTATAGATGTCATGATAGATCATATCAAAACACCCTTCTCCTTTAGAAAAAAGTTTTGGTTTACAAATACTTTTCAAAAAAATACAAAAAACAACAATAAGAAGAGAGAAAGACTAGAACCATAACAACCTAATGAGCAACAAAGAGAGAAAGAAGAGAGAAGATAAAAAATGTATAACAATAACAAAAAAATATAATAACAAGATATGATGAAAAAAAATTAAAAAAAATAAAGTCTATATCATTTTTCTATAATGGAAATAGCTTCGTCTATCAAATATATCTTTCGGTAAATTGTGTTCCGCTTCATTTTGACTATCATTATTCTTCAACCCGATCACCAAATAATCATTATCCATCTTGACATGTGTAAAGTGCATTTGATACATTCGAAAAATTTTTCGCACTAAATATAATTTAAAACGATAATAAACATTTCTTCTAATTGCATGTCGATAACGAAATTTTCTTCGAAATTGATTGTGCTTTCGATTTTTTCGATTTCTTGCTTCAGCACTTCTAGGATGTTTTGGCCGACGTTCTTCTTGTAATGGTTCATCTTTAATTTGTTCAATTGTTGTTTGTTCTTTATGATGATTTTCTTCTCTTTGTTCACCTTCTTTATAATAATGTTCTTCATTTATTTCACCTTCTTGTTGTTCAACTTTTTCAGTTGGTTCATCATCATTATCATCGATTATTATATCATTTGTTGGAACATCAATTTATAATTCAGTACCATCATCTAATTCTTAAATAATATGTTGTACCATATCATCATTATTATTTTGATTTTCAATATAATGATCATTTGAATCTGGTCCAACTAGTTGATTAAGATAAATTTCTTCATCTGATGATATTGACTCTAGCTCTGTAAGTAATTTTGAAAATTTATTTAAATTGATGTTTTTAATTTTCTTCTTGGTCGTTGTTGATGTTGGTAACGGTGGAAGTTTAGTTGATTTAAATGCCAGGAATATATCACTCATCTTCCTATTTTTGACTTTTTCGAATATCCAATTTTCAATGATTGGTGGTATTAAAAACGTGACCGCTATAACATCATGTGTAGCGTAATGGATCATCTTCTTTCGAACTGCATGTGATAATGATGAATAATTTGATGATAAACTTGATGACCAATGGCTTAACGTACACGATTTATTTAAAAACAAATCACATCCATACATAAATGCTTTTTGAAGAGACCAGAGTTCATTAATTTTGTATGGTGATGGTGGATGACAATGGCATGATAATTGTTGTTGATGTTGATGTGTAATTTCTTCATCATTGTTCATATCATTTCGATATGACAGGCCCTTGAACCCACACTGGATCCGTGTCCAACTATACCACATTGAGTAATATGGTTGAATATTAATTAATGTTGCAGGAATTGGCCAGATAATTAAATCTTTCGCTGGTTCAAGTTCCTTTTCCATGTTTCCCCAAGAATAAATCTCGTTCCCTATCCTAAAAACTAATCGAAATACTTGACGAAGTTTTTCGTACCTTTCTGATTTTTCATCGGGTAAATGGTTTAATTCAAATAACATTACGAGAGATTTGGATACAACAGGTATCGAATTTATCTGTATCAACGATAATTGATTATTTGTTCGTTTAGACTCGGTGTCTATAGAGTATTGTTCGCAAGTATTAACATGAATCAATAATTTGTCTATCATATCTATTGATAATTCATCATTTACAAATATAACTTCGTAGTGTGACGAAGAAACATGAAATGCTGGATATTTATCAGGTGATTTATCCACACAAGCTGTTGAACCTAGTGAACGAGATGATGGACGATAAGAACGAGATGTTGAACGTTCAATATGAGATGAATAATTTGATTGAAACATAACCTTAATTTAATATAATTAAATGATCAAGTAAGTGAATTGACAAATGAATGAGTAACTACATAATCTAAATACAAGTAGATAAATAATAGATGAATAATAAATAAATAGTGTATAACAATAAAATAATTTGTAAATAATAAATAAGATAAAAATTATTGATTTGAAAACACTGCTGTCCAATAGCCATCGGTCATTTCTGTGTTGAACGAAATAATACTGACCATAATTGTCGTTAACATACAGAAGAAGTAACATTTATTTTGGTTGGTTTGTTCGGAAACATTATTCTAGAGAGTTTCTTTCGATGATTCATTTTTTCTATTCATTGTAATTGTAAATGTTATCATCATTAATTTCCATCTGTATTGGATGAACAAATTGATCTTTTAATGTGCACATTCTAAAATATCAATTAATCCAGTTCATATATGATAAATGTTATCCCACATTGGTCGTTGCGCATACGTCCAATTTATTTTAACATAAATCATCATTACCATAGTTATTTTCCAACATTTATAAGAAATATTTATCAATCAATGAATAATAGTAATAAAAATACTAATAAGATCATCGATAAAAATATTTGTAAAAATATTGCTAAAGATTTTGACAAAGACCGTAATGAATTTGGTCCTGCTGATTTTTGTTTTAGTTTTTTTTTTCTTTTTATTTTATTTTATTTTTTTATTAGTTTAATTTTAACATGTAAATGAGTCAAATATCATTTATGTGTACTCGTATTTCACTTTGAGTTATTTCATCTTCAACAATATAAACCGGATGTTCTGTACGAATAACAATTTGTGGTGTGATCGAAAATTATGGTTCTAATTTATTTCCCATTATATGTCTTCTAATTAAAATACGATTGTTGATTGCATAATGAGGATCAGGACGTCGTTTATCATATTCGATTTTATACTTATGTTGTTTGTGAATAACACTTTTATGAGCATGTCCATGTATCAGTTTCATACTTTTCTTTAATTGCTCATAATAATCATTTGGTTTATAAAATGTAAATGACGATATTGGTCCATCCAGAGACACGGTCAAGTCAAATCAAAGTCAAGTCGAACTTGACTTAATTTAAGTCAAAACATGACTATGTTTTCTCATTTAGCTACTGCTTTTTCTGGGTCAGAGGTAAGCTAGTTAGCGATTTTTTGACTGAAGTCAAAAATGACTTGACTTTACTTGAATCAAGTCAAAACCAGTCAAGTCAAGTCTGACTTGACTTTGACTTGACTTGATTCAAGTCAAAAATAACTTGACTTGCCCATCTCTGGGTCCATCAGTAGGAAATATCGATTCTGTACCAAATAATAATTGAAATGAAGAATCATTTGTTGTTGAGTGTGTTCCCGTATTACATGCAAATACTACAGGTAACAAAAATTCATCCTAATTGTTGTTTTCTTTGTCTTGTAGTTTAGCAATTTGAAGAACGAATGTTGCATTGAATCTTTCAATCATTCCATTTGATTGAGGATGATACGTGTTTTTGGACGAAAATTTTATAGCAAATGTAACTTACTAAGGTGCATATCTGAAAAAAATTTCAGCTCGATTGGCCGAGCCGTTCTTGAAATATTGCCTCATTTGTACTCCCAATTTTTGATTTTTCGAATTTTGAGGTTTTTCGTAAAATGCTTATAAAATCCCAAGAGTTCAATATTTTTAAAATCAACTCGCGTCAAAATGCATGAAATACATACTTCTATCGCATATTAAAAAATGAGACAAATCTGAGGACCTCGATTGAACAACATCCGGCGTGGGTTTCGTGTAATGACTCATATAAAAAACCCACCAATACTGATCTTTACTTGTTATATGAAAGTAATCAATGTAGAGAATATAAATTAAGTTTAATTAGTACATTAGTGATTCGAATTCTGCTTATTTGCTCAACTGATATATTAAAGAATAATGAGATTGAACTTATGAAAAGTACACTAATAATGAATGGTTATCCTCAACCTTTAATTAAAAGAGGCATAAGAGAAGCAGAAATAATTACCAAGAAAACAAATTCTCAGAAACAACAGTTAAATAATATACAACAAAAGAAAAAAGTTTATTTTTTACTTTCTTATTATAGACAAGAATCAGTGATATTAGCTCATAGGATAAAAAGATTATGTAAAAAACTCTTACCATTATTTGATGTTAACATATGCTTTAGAAAAATATTTACAATTAAAAGTATATTTCTTCCTATTCAGAAAGGTCTTGATGATTTGAAAAAGGAAAAGAAATTAGTATATAAAACTAGCTATATCCCGTGCAAATTGCACGATTTTTCGGTTGTGGGCGAAGTATGATTACCGTATGTTATGTAATTCAAGAGAAGAATGCAGAGGCCTGTTAGCATTACCCAGAAAGTATCGCGAGGAGGCGGAATTGACTTGTTACCCGAATGTGTCCATGTTACATTCGAATAGTAGCAGAAAGATTCCTTGCTGAAATCTTGTACATACTATGAGCTAATATTAGAGACCGACTATCATCCATATGAAACATAGAGGATGTTCAGGCCATATGAAAGACATCTCTTGATAACCCCTAAACGGTCTGAATATGTCTATGCTTCATCCGAATAATACCAGAAAAAAACGCTTGCTGAAATCTGATTGGTTGAAAAAATTAACCAATGAGAGAGGGATCAGACGTGACACTCGACATTATATATATAGATTCCATGCTTAAACTGGGATAAATGTTATATTGGTGAAACTAATAGACAAAGAAATTAGAATGAATCAACATCAAACAGATATTAGAAAACATTCACAACGTTTTAATGTAGCTAAGCATGCTAATAAGAATAAACATTCGTTTTATTTTAAACAAACATACACATTAGCTTTAGAAACAAATTGGTGACGAAGAATTATCAAAGAAAGTCTCTAATATATGAAATGCAAGATAAAGCTCTAAATGATATAAAATTTAAACTGAATATATTCTTATAATTTATGCCTTCGGGCAATTTTGATGACCACAAAAAGTTCTGTAAACATTAATAATTTGAATTATTAATATCGTTTATCTCTTTCTTTTATTGTCTTGTTTTCTTGTAATTAATATTCTTCTAATCTTCTAATCTTCTAATTAATATTGTCATATTTATAGGGTGTGTAATCTCATTTTTCTATATTCCTGATAATGATAAGAGTTTCTTATCGAAAGCTCGAATAAAATTATGATTTTTGTTTAAATCTATTATGTTCTTCGTAGCAGTCTTATACTTAATAATTTATAAACGTAATATGATTTTGTATCAATACATAACCAGAGTTTTAATCTGTATTTATTAGATTTTTTTGGAATAAATTCATGAGAAGAACATTTTTCTCTGAATGGTAATAACTATTCATTAGTAATAACATCGGATCCTGGTGCATAACATCTTTTAAAACTACCTTGGAAATATCATCAAATTTCGCGAATTGCTATAAATTTATTTGTTTTTTTTCTTCTCTTGTTGTTTTAATATCAAATCTTAAATAGGAAATAATTTTTTCACAGCAACATTCTGACATAGTCGCTTTGAATACTGAAGACTCTCATAGACTTCTTCTTCATGAGGATTTTACGTTTTTCTTGGATTTTCTCGATGCATCTATAAATAATAAAAGTCCGATAAAAGCTTCTAATTCCGTCACCGTTATTTCTTGGATTTTTTCATTAACAGCGATACTTCGAGTATATTCTATGTTTGAATAAATCAAAATTGTGTGTCACTTAATTTAAGATCTTCTAAAACGATTTTATCATTATTTTCTGATGTTTGGCTTTCATCACTTTCTACTTTCGAATCACTCTTTTGGTCGGCAATGTAGTTGCTGTGTCTTCCATCTTCAATCGAATTGCCCATAATCGTTTCTATAAGATTTCAAACATCTTGATACAAATTGTATGAGAAAAGCAAATCTGAATCTAGAGATCAGAAGCAAATGAAGACGTTCTAGATAAGTTGGCATCAATTAAAACAATAAATTAATATATAAAGTTGAATATAAGGGCGTGACAAATTGTTGGGACGTCCCAATATTCAATTAATCATGTAGGTTCACTCATGTATCAGAAAAATGTGATCTTTTTATCACTTATATGTCTTATATAATGCTATTGATCTGTGACTATTTGAGATCTACATATTAGGAAAATGAGGATTACTAAGGACGTCCTTATGATCATTGTGCTAAACTTGCTTCACATAATATTTGTTGACATCTTGTTCTTGGCATATACTGCATGTGCGTTAATATTTTATCTATTCTATCCTAACGTTGTGTTCTAGTTAAATCATTCGTGTTCGAACTGTGATTCTTTTCGCTTTCCTTCATTCCTTCTTTTCTTTCGCACACTTTCACTCGATAACAAACGCTTATCATCCTTGGATTATGTCTTCTTCACAAGTTAATTGGGATTGTTCTCAATGTGGATCTGCTCCAAATGATCGTCGTAAATATTGTACTGAATGTCATTCAATGCTAACTTGGACATGTGCTGGTTCAGGAAAATCTGGTTATTATCGTCATTGTAACAGTTACAGTTATTGTACACCAGAACTTGAAGAAGAAAAACAACCGGAAACGGAACAGAAACAACAACAACTTCAGGTTTTAGATGATAGTAAGTAACATTATTCTGTTAGTTTACGCATGCGTCTATTAGTCGATTATTTTGTGCTACAAGAGTAGTCGAAATTTAATAACTATTGTACTTTTTTATATTGTAGAACGGCATCCTTGGTCAGAATGGAAACGTACTAATGAATCTTGTATACAACATACTGGACTTGATATCGAGCAATTACAAGAATTGTATTCTGTGTGTGAATAACCACTTATAAATTATTGCTCCCATAAGAACTACCGATTTACAAACAGTGCCACTACTACGTATTTACCTCCTATGAATATGCTTGTTGTTACGCTATGGTACTTAAAACATTATCATTCTGAACGTTATATTGCTTCAGAATTAAATTTAAGTCAACAAGTAGTGAATTATTTATTGTCATCAGTTGTCGATATTTTACATTCGTGTGTATATCCAGAATTGATTTCAATACCTGCTAATATATCTAGCAGTAGAACACCATACGGACCTCAACAATACTATAAACTAATAGTCGACTCGACTTTTATTACGATTCCTGAACCTTATGATCCAAAACAACGTAAAGCATATTATCATGCGAAAAGTTCAACAAATTATGCATTGAAAGTACAAATAGCTTGTGACTTTTATCATCGAATAGTACACGCATCCGAATGTTATCGTGGAAGTGTACATGATATTACAGTTCTACGAGAATAAGGACTACTAGAACATATAAACGATGCCGTGCAAATTATTGGTGACAAAGGATATATTCGTGAAGAATACGTAGTTACTCCCAAAAACAAGCTTCATGGGCATGAATTAACAGATGAAGATAAGAATTTCAATCATGACATTAATAGCGCAAGAGCAGCTACTGAAAATATTAATTAATGTCTTAAAACTTATGCAATTCTTGGTGGTGTCTACAGAGGAACTATCGATAATTTTCGTAAGGCAACAAAAATTCTACAAGTCGTTTTTGCTCTATGTAATTTGAACTTAATAAAACATCCTATTCGTAGATAAACAAATGATAACTTGTATTTTCTGATTAATTATTTGGTAATGAAACTTATTGCTTTTACATGTTGTTTCAGATTTCTTAGTAGAGAATGGCACACGTGAACAAATATTATGTGAAGCACGTTTAGCACAATGATCATAAGGACGTCCTTAGTAATCCTCATTTTCCTAATATGTAGATCTCAAATAGTCACAGATCAATAGCATTATATAAGACATATAAGTGATAAAAAGATCACATTTTTCTGATACATGAGTGAACCTACATGATTAAATGAATATTGGGACATCCCAACAATTTGTCACGCCCATATATAGATAAAGAACTTCAGTAAGTACCAATGTTCTGTAATATAAGTCAATATATAACACTGTATCACTATATAATCACTAGTGAATATAATTAGATCCTCAATTTAAAACATGTATTTTACTTATAGAATTCTATTAATGAGATTCACCTATATTACGTACTCTATGGTACCTTCTATTCACTACATATTTACTATAGTGCGGCATCTAAGTCACACTTAAATTCAGAGCCATAGTAGTTTCAATGCTAGCTACAATATGGGCTCAAGTGTGGAAAATCGATTTCGTGCCTGGTTCTTCCCTGTGTGAGGGAAGAAGGATCTAGCATGCCACATTTTTTTTCGCTGCACACTCTTTTACTAGCTTTTCTTCAGCTGAGAAATGTATCCAATTGTCAATATTTTTGCTATGCTAACTACAGTGTGAAATAGTATCATTATGTGATTTGTTCATTTTGAGTATCGAAGGCATAAGAGTAACGTGTCGGTCCATCGAGTCTTGCTTATCTCAATCCTGCAAGGCGACAAAACATAGCACAACTATAAATTACCGCCACTCAGAAAAATCTCCCAAACCACAAAAGTTGTCCTGCTTCGATGAGAGGTAAAAGTCGGTTCGATCTTTCATACTCCGACTATTCATTCGTATTTTGGACTTTTTGGTTCTCCCGCATATATAGCATCTCATTCCTACACTCACATCAGTTACTTCACTCTCGCCTTCAACTAGGGGACGGCAGCTACAGTTACTTTACCGAGTATAAGTAACTATTTTCAGTTGCCATTATCAAGCAGCTGGTAACGGATTCCAGTTACAAGTTACTTGGTAAAGTAACATTAATCTGCTACTCTTATCTTCAACTACCTCATCCTCATTTTTACTCTTTCACTTTAAACCTACTTACCCATCCGCTCTAACTTTTAACAAATTCCACAAATTCTCCTCACAAGTCATCTATATACATTTTCTACCGTTTCATGGCAACAATTCCCTCTAAATCACATTTTTATCTACAATCTACTCATTATCACTTTTCCACTGATCCATACCCCCGTATTTAAACCCTCTCATCCTTACCCTTCGACCTAGGTAAATGCGTGAGAAAGACGACTTTTATTTTTAGTGAAAAAACATTAACATCTATTAATACCATCAGAACTATCTCAATCATCGATATTGCTAGTAAGTTTTTAGTTATCGATACAATTGTTGATTTGCGAATATATTCTAATTATAGTGGCAAGTATTCTTTTTTCATGATATCGTTGTTGCTATTGCAGTTCACGAAAATTGAAAATATGCCCTTCGGCTTTTTGTCTTTTATAACTACAGGTTTTGATCTATTAACTTATTATATATAGGAAGAAAGTCCAGAGCACACCGCATCTTTTGGTATATTTATATCAATCATCAAACACAGCTTAATGTATAAAATGTGTTAGAAGAAAAAGGGACATACTTTTTTTCTAACATGTATGGAGTGTCCATAATGCACTGTAAAAAAAATAGGAGCTCTACCGAACTTTAAGGGTTTGGTACAGTTTTACGAAACGATTTTAAGTTTCGCGGCATACAAATCGTTTCGTAATTATTATAAAGAACCATTTTAAGTTCCGAAAATTGCAGAAGGTTCCAAAGTTTGTTTGCGAAACCCTCTAGAAGTTCCATGCACCACGTACTGAACTTTCGATAGTTTCGTATCCTTTGTACAAAGCTATTGACGGTTTTGCATGGTGGTTAAACGTTTTGTATATATTCTACGAAACCAGTCATAGTTTCGGAAATGCTCTAATAGTTCTGGATACATTGTACGAAACTAGGCATGGTTTCGTAAAAGATATACTGAACCAATACATCAATTACAAAACTATGAACAGTTTCGTACAATGTACGCTGAACTTTTTCATATTTTACGGAGCCACTGGTAGCTTCGTGAAACAATTAAACGTTTCGTATACCGTGTACGAATCTATCAAAAGTTTTGTAAAGCATCAAAAGGTTCAGCATATATTGCACGAAACTGTTCATAGTTTTATCAATGATGTAATGGTTTGGTTTATCATTTATGAAACCATGGTTAGTTCCGTACAATATGTGCGGAACTATTAGAACATTTACAAAACTATGAACGATTTCGTAGAACTTATACGCAACCTTTAGATGCCCTACGAAACTGTTGACGGTTTCGTAACATGTGTACTAAATCATCAGAAAATTGGTGCAGCTGTTAATGGCTTCGTATAAAATATACGAAACTATTATATGACCTTTGAAACTATCAAAGGTTTCGTAAAATATGGGTAGAATCTTTGCAACACTTGCGGAGTTGTTCATGATTTCGTAAAAGATGTACCGAACCATTATATCATTTACGAAACTATGAACAATTCCACTTAATTTATGTTAAACCTTATAATATTTTACAAAGCTTCCGATTGATTCGTGTAAGATATACGGTGCTTCTAGTTGTCTTATAAGACTTTCACCGATTTTGAGCAAAAGATACAAAATTACCAAAATTCCAGTACACAGTGCATGGAACTTCCAAACAGTTTCATAGTAAAACTTCAAAATTCTCTTCAATTTTTAGCATTTTGAAGGGTCCTGTATAAAAATTACTAAACAATTTTCATGCCGCAACACTTAAAATCGTCTCATAAAACAGTACCAAATCTTCAAAATCCGATAAAACACGAATTTTTTTAAGAGTCTGCTAACTCAAATTAGTCTAGTATGAACTATGTCTAGATAACTTATATGAAGGCAGAGATAATATCTAAAAATACATTTTAAAAATTATTGATTCCGCAACGAAACAGTCTCAAGTAGTTACGAGATGTACTATCTGGTAGGTCTCAAAAAGTTGCACGTATTACTCCTGGAATAGCCGTCAAAAACGTTACTAATAGTATTCCAAGATAGTCGTCGAAGAGTTACTAACAGTAGTCCGAGATAGCCTTCAGAAAGTTACCAATGGTACGCCGTGATAGCGCTCAAAAAGTTACCTATAGTACCCTTAAATATGGGATAAAAACTTACGGAACCTTTTTGTTCACTACTCATTCACCGTTTTGCTTTGACGGCACAGCCTATATATACATATACGAATGTGCTCACAGAAAATTATTGCCATGCAGAAGACGTTTGAAGTACCCTGAAGGATCTATTGAAAACCTACGGAACTTTTTCGTCCACTACTCATTCACCGTTTTGTTTTGCCAGTGTAGGTTGTATATATATACGAATGAATTCATGAAAAATTATCATCATATAGAAGATGTTCGAAGATTAAGTATTTGTGCGAATGTCTTGTCAAAGTGTGTAAAATATCCTGCACATCCGAATGCACATAATTAAGTAAGAACTTTTTTGATAAACTAGTATCCTAATTAATTAATTAATTGTATATAGTTTTAGGTTCGGTGACAACACTGCTGAACCTAATGTTTTCCGAAAATCTACAAATTAATCAGTAAGTTTGTTGTACCAAAATAAATAAACTTCTTTTCTGTTACAGAGTGACTTTAATATGGGACTCGCAGATAGATTTATCATCTAATTCAAATTAACTCGCGTTTCATTTCAAAAGCATCTTTGTATCAAATTATGGGTAAGTTTCACTATTGAAAATAAACATATTTCTTTTCTCTGTTTAGATCGACGCACATATGAGCTGTATGGGCAAGTTTATTTTATTATATAAAATTAATTGATTTGCTCTTTATTGTAGATTAATTCGAGACACTATTTGGCGATTAAGTTTTATTTTTCACTAATGATGGAAACAGCTTCATAGGTATGAACCAGTTTAGTTTCCACTTTGTATTCGTGAGTTGATCTTATTTAGATATGAAAAGCTATATAGAATTTGTGTAAGAATTCTGTGTAGCTTTTCATATCTAAATAAGATCAACTCACGAATGCAAAATGGAAACTAAACTGACTCATTACTTCGGACGCTGCTTCCATCATCAGCTATTGGGTAGGTGATAAAAAGTTCAGTGCGAATAAGCACGTACGAAACTTCTTTTTAAGTTGATGTGCAATGTTTAGTATGAAACCTCTTTTCAATCTGGAATAAAATGTTCAGCATGAAACCATTTCTACGAAACCCTGTTTCGGTTTTTTGAAAAATTTTGGTACTGAACCTTTGATACGAAACCTTTTTGACCTTTTCCGATAGAAGTTTCGTACTGAACTTCGTGTACGAAACCTTTTTTGTCATTTCTCGAACGAAAGTTTGGTACGAAACTTTCTTTTCATGGAACCAAAAAAGGATCGGACGGTGTACCGACCAGCCGATATCTTTTTTGGTTCGGTAAAATTCCTTTTTTTTTTACAGTGTGTTGTAGCATTTTTATTTCGGATGTGTCTGAGCTGAGATAAATGATGAAATGTTAATTTTTTTCCAAGAAATATGCCGTGAAAAGGTCTACAGGAGGTGTATGATCGAATTTCATTTTACCTTTCTGATGATTTTTCTGATACTCAAAACGAACAATTTACATAGCGGTGCTAATAGTAATTTTGTAGAACTTTCAACGGCATATCTTTTAAAAAAAATTCAATATCTCATTATTTTTCTAGGTCGAGATATATGCAAAATCAAAATTGCTACAACATGCAAAAGCCTATAAAAAACAGATGACACTTTCTTTTTCTAATACATTTTTTACATTTTAAATTGCACTTGATGTTTAACATAAATACACTACAAGATGCAGCACGTCCTGAGCTTTCTTCTTATATATAGTACGTTAAAAGATAAAAACAAAAGAAATCGAAGGATGTATTTTCAATTTTTGTGAACTGTAATCTATTTTTTTAATTATGACTATTACTTATCGATGAAATTATTACCTTGTCGATCCATACTAATTATAGTGATCGTTCTTTTCGTTTGTATATCGACATATCACTTGACAGAAAAAAGATTGGTGATTTAAATAAAACCCTTTTTATTGGTATAAAAATACCTGACGTGTCATAATAGAAAATCAAGTTATTTAATGTGGGTTTTGTTTAAAAAGTAACGAACAAGGGTCGAAATAAATAGAAATCTCTTTTTCTCAAATGAATACTTCAATTTTAAATATAGCCGGCGTCGCCGAAGAGCTTACTAAATCAAAACATCAGTCGCCGCCGATCCTAAAAAATTGGAAAATTTTAGCCGCCGTCACCGTTGAACCCCTCGGCTTACACCTCTAGTCACCATCACTCTCATAAACCTCCCTCCTTCCCTTTCATTTCTGTTCAACCTGAACTTCATTGTATTCTTTTGATCTTCATCTACGATCAAGCACATATAAAGGTTATATACTTGAGAGGACGAAAATGCGAAATAGACTTTCGATATATCTATTCATAGCTTTGACTGAGAAAATTTGTTAGCGTCATTGGATGACTCATCATGACGCTAACGAAAGTTTCATATGCATATATATGTATGTCTTTTTCGTTCCTGTGTTTCATCCTACTAAAGACATACATATATATGTCCTTTGTCTCTCTTGTATTTCTTCTCTTTCCTTTACGTTGATCATCATGAGATCTCTTTTCGTTTTTTCTCGTTATGTATTTCTATTTTCGTTGTTATTGCGTCATTCTATTTTCTTTGTGTGTTTTCACATTTTTTTCTCTTTATATATTACCATGTTTTCTCTTTTTTCTCTCAGTTGTCCTTATTATATTTCTCACACAACGTGACCTTCTTTTTTGGCCTTGATATTGTTATCTTTGTTTTCCCTATTTTTTCCTATATCATTGTTGGTTTATTTTATTGATTTACATCAATAAAATCTTTGATATATATCTTCCTCTTCCCTGATATTATTTCCATCAACATACGGTAAGTATTTTACTGTGAGATTTTCTCGATTTCCGTTAATCAGATCCCCGGATAGATCATTTGGCCTTCGATCGTATCGGAGGATAAAGCCATCGTCAATTACCCCATACGAGAACCTCACAAAAATAACTTTCAATTTCCTACAAAGTCCCTTTAGAATCGAGTTCCTCAACCTACAAAACCTTTTGTCAAGTTTCATGAACCACCAATAGAAGCATCGACAAATATTTAACGCTGTGAAGACTCATCCTTTTAGCCAGTAGCATATCCAGGATTTTTAGATCAATGGGCAAACTTCTCTAGTGTTGGAAAATATGAGCGAGGCTTTAATTGATAGACCAGAAATTTTCTTGGTCCAAAAAGTACTAACAACGTAAAAAAAGCACACAAAATGATGTTCTTTTAACCAGTTATGCATCAAACTTGAAGCTCAAGCCTAGGCCAGATTGTTTTTTTCAAGTCATAAATGAAAGGCCTACCCAAACCATAGAACAGATCCAAAATATTAAGTCATCTCGACTTTGTCTTTGTTTAACTATAAGTGTTTCAATATTTCTATGTCGACGAAGATATATTGTAATACGTAAATACATTAATGATAATGCCATTATTGGAATTCCATAACAATTAAATGCAAGCCAAAGAATACCACGAAAATAGTAGTAGTAGTATATTGCTTTATTTATATTTATAATAATGAAGTGGGGAATGTTCCATAAATAAGTAGGGAGAAGAAGAAAAGAAGACTTAGACGAACATCGTCTCTTTAGTCATACAAAAAAACCAAAATAGAGTATATTAATTTGATATTAATTTAAAATGATAAAGTCAAAAATTTGAAAAGAAATACAATTTATGATTAGTAAGGTTGTAACAACAAAGAAAGATAAAGTACAAGGTTTTAACTCTCCACGTCGTCACTTACGAAAGATGTATATAATGGTAAACGTAAAAAGGGAAGGAATGAATTACTATTAACATGATAGACATTTGTCAACAGCATACATCTTATGCCAATTCTTCGTTATAACAAAAGACATAATCGAATAGAGAAGGTTTGCAAGACGTCAATAGTAACAACATACGATTTGAAGTTCTTCCTTTATCTACAGTGTTTCGCTTTTCTTTCAAGAGAGCAGGATTAGTGTAGTACTCTCTTAAGAATAATAAGTACAGCTTTTGTTGAATATAGTCCGCAATCACCGCAGGATTACTATGTATTATAGTGGTTAATAATTTCGTGTAATGGATCCGGGTAAGTGATTCAATTGATTTATAAGTAGGACAGTTAATTATCTCGTCGTTAGTGGCATCATACCATCTGTTTATGCTACGGAATATTTTACGATTTAAAGATTCAAGTTGTTGTTGTTTGGTACGAGATAGAATTGGGTAAATATTAAAAATAGAATGAAAATAAGGACGAATATAAGCATGATATAGCCTAAACGAAGTCTTGTCGGATAACATTCGTGTGGCAGCTAGACGCTTAAACACATTGATATTTTTGTTAATTTTGGATTTAATGTAGTCAATATGACAATTGAAAGAAAGTCTAGCATCAAGAAACATACCCAAATATTTGAATTTAGAAATATGATCAATAACATTTTTATCACAATGTATAACAGGAATATTTGGTGATACCATCCGGTGAAAAAGAGTCCAATATGTTTTTTTGAAATTTAGAGGCTGTTTCCAGGTAATTGAGTATTGATATAGATCTTTTATAACGTCCGAGATCTGCTCCGAAAGATAAGGAATAATCTTCTCTGATGACCATGTGACTGAAGGAGACACCACAACTGCTAAGTCGTCCGCAAATAGATGTTTGAAATGTAGACTAGACACAGCATTTAATATATCGTAATGAAAGATGATAAATAGAACAGGACCCAAACACGATCCTTGAGGTACCCCTTTGAATAATGAGAAGGATGTTGATTTATGTCCTTTTATTTCAATAAATGCTGAGCGTCCAATAAGATAATTACGTAACCAGGAAATGATATATAAAGGGCAATTTAGGCGTCTTAACTTTATCCATAGGCCTTTAAACCAAAGTTGGTTAAAGGCCGTCTTAAAGTCAATGAATAAAGCAGCTGTAGCAGTATTAACTGCAAGGCCTTGGCCAATTTGATCAACAATAGCTACAATCCTGGTAGACATATTGTGCCCAGATCTAAAACCCGTCTGTTCATCAGGAAGAAGACCATTATCTGATATCCATTTACGAAAATGTATTAAAAAGATTTTCTCATTTAATTTTGAAAAACAGGGAAGTAGTGAGATTGGACGAGTGTCATTTATATCAGCAATTGACGATTTAGTTTTTGACAACAGTATTACTTTAGCAATATGCCAATGTTGAGGAAAACGAACATGTTTAGCCATGTAATTAAAACATGAGGTAATAAATGAAATATGAGATGGAGGTAGAAGCTTAATTATTTTGTTTGAAATTCCATCCAAACCCGTTGAATTCTTATTCTTTAATGATAGAATAGATTTTTTAACATCAATAAATTCAATTTGAAAGTGATCTAATTTTGAATTTTGGATTTCAATATCTAATTCTTGGTCTATAATATCTGCCTCTGCTTCAATGATGGACTGATTATTTTTATGTTCAGAAAATTGATCCATATAGAAGCTTTTAGCGATGTGACACATTTCCTCTGGAGATGTTATTGCTATTCCATTCTGCAAAATTCCATCAATAGGAGGCGAATAAGATGAGAAATGTCGCTTGGATTTTCTCCAGAATTGTTTAACATCACAACTATTTAGAGTTTCGCAGTATTTACTCCAGGTTCTTCTTTTGTGTACATAAAGTGCTTTACGTATGTGTTGTGAAAAAAGTTTTAACTGTAGCATATAATATGGATGTTTTGTTTTTCTGACCAAATATAAATACTGACGTTTAATATGAATCAGATGAACTATTTGAGGTGGAATTGAGGGCTTATATGTATTACAATACGATACATAAGTTAATCTTGAAGAGGTCAATGCCAAAAAACGTTCATAGAGACAAAAAAATTTAACCTTATCTGTCATGATTTTACATAAATCATCCCAAAAAGAAGACGTGTAAGTAATAAATATTTCATATAATAACCAATATGTTCGTTTAATTGGGATGAGGCGTTCTTTTGATGTAACTGTGAGTGACGATGACCAAAGGACAGGAAAATGGTCACTTCCAATAGAGGGAAGTACAGTGCAAGAAGCAGAGAGCATGCTCACAGGTGCTAAAATAAGGTCAATCACTGCATTTGAACGTGTTGAAGTAGGAACGAATTTATTCACAACTTGTAGATACTTATCATTTAACCATTCGAATAGTATTCTTCCCTTCTGATTTGACGGTGTATTAGACCAAGAAATATGTTTAGCATTTAAGTCACCAAGTAGAATCGTATTTGGATTACGGCATATTATGTCGCTAAACAGACTAACTGGTAAAGGTTCATTAGGTGGCGAATAACAAGTTGCTAATTGAAATTTTGTTTGGAGAGTTTCCTATATCAAGAACAATAAGATTAAGATCATTTTGAAATTCAAGCACACGTTGTACAGGAATAGAGCGATGTGTGGCCACTAGTACTCCACCAAACGCATTTGTACCTTCCTGATAAAAGACATGATAATTATTTAAATGCATCGAAAAATTTTTTAATGTGTCATTATCATGACGCGTTCCGTTTAATACAATAATAGAGGCGTCGATCGAGTTTAATAATTCGAAAAAATCATAGAGATATAATTTGAGGCTACTTATATTTAATAATAAGAAAGATAATTCATTTCTGATATTGAGCATATTAATAGTTTGTTGCCGTCGTTTTTCCCATTTAATGAATAAATTATTTAATGTTGAAGATGAGGTCCAGTCAGTAATGAGATGTTGAAGAATTTTTATTTGTCTTTTTGAAATATTTGTCGTCGGAATTGTTTGTAAATCTTTATGAGTAGGGATAAATACTTTAGCATTAGGATTCATCAACTGTCATATGATCACAAACACTATTGGATACTACACGATCTTGAACATACGGTCTAGTACTAGATAAATTGTCAGCACTGGTGTGATTATTATTTTTTGAAATAAGATCCACTAATTTATTATGTAGCGGTGAAATAGTTTGTTTATTAACACCTTTTGCTTTTAAATAGACTTGATTTGAAATTTCTTTGAGAAGTGGACAAAGGATATCATTTATACAAAATTTAATATAATTCATCTCATTTTTATAACTATTTAAATTCACTTCGAATAGACTGAACTTTTTATTAAGTTCTTCTTGTTGTTGTTTGATAAGTAACATCGAGTTACTTATCTGGCTTAGGACTTTTGAAATGTCTAATTGATGGTTGTTATTATCATTTACCATTGATGATGAAATAACACCTGTCATTGGTGTTGCATTTGTTATATCATCTCCAAAAAGATACTCTCGTGAATGAGCAGTCCAGGCATTTTTGCGTTGTACAGTTGATGAATCGATTGTTCCGTTTGATGACTTTAAGCGCTGGTTTTTTTCATAGCGTTTTTCTAATTTAAATGGACAATTAGGATTACCAGCCATGTGCCCACCTTGACAATGAGCACATCGAACGGGATTACTACACTTTGGATCATAGGGATGCTGCTGAGCACACCGGAAACAGATTGGATTATTTTTATTTGGGCAATGAGCAGCAATATGATCTTCATACGCTTGACAATTATAACATCGTAGAACCTGAGTTGGTGCTACATATTGTTCCACTGTATATGCAGTATTATTATCATCAAGTAAAATACGTTTAGATTTAAGTATTGGTGAAAGTTCCTTGTACGACGAAAAATCAACCCGAACTTTAGATAAAGGACGTCCACCTTTTATAAATAAACGTACTACACGTACAATTGATGGATAATGTTGTTTTAATTCGTTACCAAACGCTTCAACATTCCATTGAGACGGAACATTTAAAACAACGATTGAGTATGACGTTGGTATCTTTTTTGGCAGATCTAAAGTGTAATCGCTGTTACATATTCTATCAGGCCAATTTGATTCACACATGAGGTGTTCAAACTGAGCTGTTGTATTAGAATAAAGTAGAAAACATATTTGATTATTTGCAAATTTTGCATAACGACCATAAGTTAAATTTAATTTAAAATATTTATTTAACTCCTTAATTACATTTAATTCTGTTGTCGGATATTTGTCAATATCTTGCAATCTAATACGAAAAGATGGAAAGGATTGTCTTGATGACTCACGACGAGAACGAGTTGATGAGTCATTGGAAATTTTCTTAGATTGATGGTACGTATTGAAATATGAAGGAATAGTTGTCGATACTGATGTTTTGATAAGTTCCTGTTGATTTTGATTAAATTGAGTAGAATAGTGATCAAATTCAGTATTACTACCAGTCATCTCTTGTCGATTACGTTTAGGTGTATAAATTGATGATTCATATTCACTAGGATGTTGAACAGACCGTTTCCTATTATTAGCACGAAGTACCTGTTCATCGGTATCAACTTGGAACAATTCATTTGGATATGGAGTATTTGAAACAGTTGTTTCAGAAGTACTCATTTTTGTTTACAGAAATTAGTAAAACCTTAAGTAAGAAATAACTCACGTGTGTGGAACACGTGCGTACTTACTTATATAAAGTATACGAAGAATCAGAAAAGAAAAGGTGTGACCGATTTCTATCGTGTAAAGTGACGAATGATACCACGAAAATGTGTATATGGCACATAACAATAATGTTCTTTTGATATATAAATAACATCATTCCAATAAAGAATTGGATAGAAAAGAATACAGATTAAAATAAATTCAATTGGAACAATAATGATATATAACCATAGATTTTGTAACATTCTATTTGTTGAATATACAATTCGACAAAGACGATAAAATGCCTAGGAAAAAAAATAAGATATATTAAAAATATATTTTTTCAATTAATATTTTACTTGATTTACAAAACTCCAATATAAATTAGTTGAAACAACAGGAGATATATATCCTAAAAATATACACCATGATGAATTAAAATCATTTCCATATAAATCACCTAATAATGTTTGAACATTAGATAAAACTAAAATTGTCATATAAATAAAAAGTATTAAATAAATAGTTATACAATGAGCAATAGGTATTCTATCTTCTTGTTTAATACGATTATATAATATATAACAAATAAGCCATATAAAGATAATCAATGAAATAAAACATGTAATCATATCGATACTGAACGTAACTATATTGAGTATAAAACCAGTTTGGTTAAACATTATTTCAATAATCTTTTCTTGAGAATGTTTCATGTTTTTTATAACCAATTTATTTCTTATATGCAGAAATAAAATTCTAGAATTATTCTATGCAAATGATAAGTTTAAATTAATTGAAAAATAAGATTATATTTTTTTTTTTGAGGGACAGCATAGAAATCTTCTTTGTGTGTCAATACAGGAATTATTTTAATTAATATGCCTGTCAAAGACGCATTTTATTCGAGGATGATATACTTAAGAGAATAAAAGATACTTATTAGAGCTAGTCACCTTTTATATAAATGTTAAAAAATAGAAATATTTGAAGGTTTTACTCATGGAATTATATCTTAGAAAATATACGTAAAGCCGTGATATGCACCAAAAGAGTACATTTTAATGTGTTTACAGTGATGCGGCTAGTTTTTCTTGAAAAGGTAATATCTTTAAAAAAGAAAAGAGAACAATATTTCTGATCTGTAAAAATTTTTAAAACTGGGCAAGCAAAAGGTAGATTTTATCAGCATAAGAAATAACTTTCATTATACAATGAGAATCGAGAAATGGTGTAATGATTATTAAATACATCTTGATGAACACGTTTCAGACTCGTATCTTAGCGATTATTGAGAATTTACGTTTGACAGTTTCTGCGTGTAATCGTCCTTTCCTTACTATGTTCATTGATTTTGCCACTACATTCGATAAAATGTGGTGGCTTCTCTTATGAAAACACTAGAAAAAAGTATGTAAGTTATGATAATGCTAAATCTAGATTGTTTTCTGTGCTAGCTTAGAGAAAGTTTCAGACGACCATATCCTACTAATGAACGTTTCAAAAACTAAGGCAATACTAGTTCATAGTGCAGTAACTGTTAGTAAACCTGTCATTGAATATAAAGAAGTACAAATAGTGTACGGGTAAAAACATAGCAAATCGTTTACAAAAAGCAAAAAGCTCATACATCTGGTATTTTTTTATTGAACATGTATATCTAACAGAAATGTGCATTGTGTATAATCTCTGAAGTTATGAAGACTTTGTAACATTAGCATTAAGTAGAGAGTACTCCTTGAAAGACTATTTATACAGGTACTAGAGAAAATTTTACAAACCCGTTGATGAAGCTTCAGAAGCAGATCCATATAGACAACCATGAAACGCTTTCTTGATTGTTACGTCACCTACAAAATGTTACTATCGTAGTTGTGGATTTAGACGAAATAGTTATTTCCCAAAATGGGTATTAGAACGTGCAGAAGACACGTATTTGGATTTCCTCTCTTATAAAAATGTCTATCAGAATCAATATCGCTTCTTGAGACCTTTATACTGAAATATTTCTCCTTTTTGCCGTCCTAAACCTAGATGTCTAGCACTTTTCTATCTGGTATTGTAAACACATAAACTTTAAACCTTAAGATCGTATAAATATTCTGCCGCTGAAAATGAAGTACTTTTTTCCATTATTAGCCTTAAAGGAACAATAAATTGAATATTAAAAAAAAAGAAAGAAGTTTCGTCTACCTAGAGATTAATTAAATATAAGTACCTTATACTTAGGGCTATCTAAAAGTAATATCGTCTCTATTATATTTTCTTGATAAAAAGTTTTAATAAATTTCTTTTTTAATGTAGCGATAGAGAAAACGACACTCTATTTTTCTATACTATTTGATTAATCTTCAACTAATCTAAAAATGATAATATTTTGATAAGAACTATTTTTGTATAAAACTTAATTATCGATTGAGGTAGATTAAATGGATCCACTTTGCATTTACATTTTTAATCATTTAATAGGTTGGATTAAAAAAACAAAATAAACCACAAGATGCATCTTGAAAAGTCCTACAATCTATATGAGATCGCTTATTTTAATTGCATACTTCTTATTTTTTAAAAAAAGTAAAATTCTCTCCAGCTGTCATGAAAAAAAAAATTTTTTTCTTTAATAATTGTAGAGCTTTTCAAGGTGCATCTTGTGGTTTATTTTGTTTTTTAATACAACCTATGAAATGACTGAAAAAGTGAAATGTAAAGCGTATCCATTTAATCTACCTCAACCGATAGTCACGTAGTTGAAGATTAATTAAAGGGCATAGAAAAATGAAGCCTCGTTTTCTCTATCATTACATAAAAAAGGAAATTTATTAAAATTTTTTATTAAGAAAATAAGATAGTGATGATATTACTTTTGGATAGCCCTAAGTATTTAAATAAATACAAAGAAGTTTACAAGAACATTAAATAGTTATTGAAAGAATCGATGAAAAAAGTCGATACTCTACTGAATTCGTGTAAATTCTGCAGCAGCTACAAAATCTAAAATCATTTTTCACCTGGATACGCGCGCGAAACGTGTGCTACATACCTTTTTTAACATCAATAAGACACAGAAAGGGTTGGTATGATAAAACCGTAAAGGTTTAGCATGAAGCCATCAACAATTTGTCTCGAATCTAGAGGTTTTCATATGAACACTTTTTGTGTTCTACCGATATTAAAAAGAGTTCGTAGCAAAGATTTCATGCGTTGATCTAGGTGAAAAACTCTCCTAGATACTGCAGAACTTATATGTGTTTAGGAGAGGATCAATTTTTTAGTGTGTTTTGCAATATTTCAAATGAAGAGTCAGATCATCAATGTGTTTGCATATATAATTTTTCAAAAGAGCTGAACATCTCTTTAGTTATATTACTTCATTTTAATATCAAAATTTAATATCGAAAGAATGATTAGATTTAAGTTCATCTTGAATCGGAAGATACTCTAATTTATACATAAAATATGTCAATATGGAAACGGATCACAGCTGACGTTAATGTCTGACTGAATTTCGTTAAAACAAATGTATTTTAAAGATTCTATTTGTTCATAGGTGATTCTCAAGATATGAATCACTGAGATCGAAGAAAAACTCTAATTTGAGTGTAATTGAATTAGCCGAAACTTTCGTGAACATTTGAGTATAGTGACTATTAAATGACAAAATATTCATCGACATTGGTATTTAGATATTTGAAGAGTGATGTGCTGCTGTTTGATGAAAATGTTGTATGACTTCGTGAGACCTCAAAGGTTCCACTCATTTTTTATCGTACATATTTGATCTCGATTCGCATATCAGATCCTATATCAGTAATCCAATGACAAAAGGTCGTATGCCGCTTTCTACCTCGTTCAGATATCATATATGAAAAAGCTTCAATCTTCCACCTATAATAAGGAAATTGGTGACAAATCAGAAACAGCATAGAAAGCTCTCGAAATTAGAAGTAATTATCAATAGATTGAAATCGGTAACAGTAAACTTAATCTCGATGTACCATGTTCTCACTTCTCTCTGAATCCTCTTTCATTTCAAGACGATGTGAACAATCCGAAAAGTTGAAGGTTTTTTGCTTCCGTGATCAGTAAGATAAATTCTTTGTATTTGTCATTATTTATCGTATTTTCTCATTGGAACACATTCGTAAATTATTTACATTTTATCACAATAGAAATAATGATTATCAAAGATTTTTGTGTACTTTCTCGAGATTTTTTTGAAATGTTTGTAGAAATGGATGATTCGAAGTAAGCGAAGAATATTCTAAGATTTCAATAGCACGCTTATAATATGAGATGGCAGTCGAATAATCTTCTTTTGATTGATAGACCATACCAATGTTATTATAAGTCATAGCGAGGTTCGGATGGTTGGAAGGAAGAGATTTTTGTTGGATTTCAAGTCCTTTTTCATAGTATGAGATTGCGGTTGAATAGTCTCCTATGGATCGATACACTCCACCAATATTATTATAAGTAATAGCCAACGACGGATGATTAGTTGGAAGAGATCTTTGTCGCATTTGCAGTGTTTTTTGAAAGTATGAGAGTGCAGTTAAAAAATGACCCATCGAATCATATACTAAACCAATGTTGCTATAGATAGTAGCTAATGAAGGATGATCAGATGGAAGAGATTTTTGTTGAATTTCTAATATATTTTCAAAGTATGAAAGTGCAATCACATCATTTCTCATCAATCGATGAATGTCACCAATGTTAATAATGGTAGTAGTCAGATCGGAATGATTAGATGGAAGAGATTTCTCTAAGATTTCAAATGCACTTTCATAATATGAAAGTGCACTGTGAAGATCGCCCTTCTGTTTGTTGATATATCCGAGTTGATGTTGAAGAAAAGCTAATTCTTCTACGTCATCATCAGATGTAATTTCAAACAGTATCTTATAGCATTCTTCTGCTCTGTCAAAGTTTCCTATTTTCCCCATTAAATAGGCTAGTTTGTGCCATCCTGTTTGTCCTTCAATTTCTTCTCGTATATATTGAGTTAGATGTTCTAATTGTTCATCTCTGTCACTTGTTAAAATTAAATTTACTTGCCATAAACGATTTTCAATTTGTTTCATCTCTCCAATTCGAAAAACAGTATGCATTGAAAAAAGAATTTCTTTTTCTGTATCTGCAAAGTAACTTATATTATTTAACGATGCAAATGGATTCCATGAGGTTGATGAGTCAATTTCCATTTGAAAGAGAATTCCATTTTGATCAGGATTATTTCTAGCTTGATAAGCCAATTTTAGTGAGACTTGACGATCAGTACTTGTAGACAAAAAGTTATTGAAGGAGAGAAGACTACCTTTATTTTTGATTATCTTCTCGAATTCGATATTCATTATACCTTGTCCTCGATAGACAATCATTGACGAATATTTATCTGATTTCGATTGTAAGTGTACGATTTGTCGATGAAGATCTTGAATAAAAAATCCAATTTTGATAATCGTGTCGATTTCTTGAGTTCGCAGAGCTCGATTGACCATTGAATAAATGAATGATTCTCTCGTGTACCACCAAATCGGTGTATGAAGATCATAATCTCGTTCGAATTCATCAATTATACTTAATTCAAAATCATTCTCAGAATATAGAATACGACAGAATTCAATGAATTCTTTCTTTGCTTTATCTTCATACTCAATTTCAAGTAGAACTTCTTTGAGTAATTGTGAATACATGAATGATTGATTGAGTTCGTTCAAATTGGTAGAAGATGATGATGTAAGAATACTGATTGGTGTTAAATTATGATCAGTTTGGCGAATATCTTCTCGGAGTAAATCACAAATGGATTCGATCTTATTGAATACTCCTTTTATTTTTCTGAAATCTTTCAACCAACATCCATACTGCAATTCGTGTTTATTTAATACATAGATTAATTCAAGTTGACTTATGTCATGAATAATGGATATAGTCTGTTTATCAAATGTACTTGATATAATCAGAGATACTTTTTCACTTTTGATTTTCTTGAGAAAATTGATACAGTCATTAGGATCATTAAATGTTTCAATCGAATTCACCATATGCTGAAGTCGTATGATCGAATTCTGATAATCTTCGCCAGATTCCTTAAAATCTGGATCTAACCAAATAATAATAAAGTTTTCGATGATGCGACATCGTGAAGATGTATTCTCTTTAATTGGCTTCTCTTGAGCACTATCTTGTATTGCATGCATATTCTTGCTATGTGGAATGGAGATCAGTCCAATCTTTGTTCGCCCATCGATGGTAATAGATGAATTAAGCACTGAACTGTTTCGTTTGGAAAATTTTGAGTTTCTTTTTCCCATTTAAGAACTAACATCAATCATATTGTATGTGCATTATAAACGTAATGTAGACATCTGCCTGATTGTCTTGTTAGTATTAGATTCTTTATGCAGGTATGTACGACCCATTTTTTCACTGCTATGCATCGTTGCTTGCACGTTGTTTCTTTCTGTTCTGTCCCGTTCCCTCCGTTTATATATTGGTGAGTATCGACGAGCGTCATTTAGATTTATTATATAATTATTTTATGTTTAATTAGAATGTTATTTATTCGAATTTATTAGTAAGGTTTTGTCAAAAAATTTGACTTCATTCGATCATATAAAATATACACACATAATTTCGATGCTTGCATATACATTATTTACATTTCGTTTTTCTTTTCTTTACAATTTATTGGTAGTAGAACGAACAAAATGGTGAAAAGTAAATAATATATGCGTAAACGTCGAAATCGTGTGTGAATATTTTACACAGTTTGATAAAATCAATTTTATCGACAAAACCTTGCTAATAAATTTTAAATAAAAGTAAAACATTAATCATATAATAAATCCATGTATACAAATATCTACATCTGACGAAACCTCTTTGCCATATGGAGTATCTTTGAATATTTGAAACTGTCAAAACTATTATTCAAAAACTAATATGGTCCTCAAGACATCGATTATAATTGGTACGTAAGAATCGTTTGACAAATTCTCATCTGATATTGTAATATCCGTTTCAAAATATAAAGCGTCTCACGGTTTTTTGAATAACTCAAGAATGTAATCAGCTAGAGACCGCCGGTTTTAACAATCGAAAGAAGAGACAAGGGAGTATTGTTTTCTCAAATATTGTATCAGACAAAATCATTTTAGAAGCAGTCATTTCTGCAAAATATTTGCAAAAAATGCATGAAAACGATCCGGTATTTTAAAGAAATTTTCCTTCTCACATGTACTCTAGATAGAGAAACTTCGAATCTGTACTTCAGGATATAATTAGAATGATTATCTTACCGCATTCTAACGTTAAGCAAATAAATCGTCTAGTTACTCGCAAGAAAACTATGAATTTATTTTAATTTTTAAGAAAATTTTCTTACTTTTTATCAAAATTTCATCTGAATGAACGACTATTTTTCCGATTTTATGCAGAAATGACTGCTTCTAAAATAATTTTGTCTGATACAATATTGTTTTTAAAAAGACAAAGTACAGTAGAATGTGTTCTTTCCAATGATTATAAGCTAAATCAACGAATCCATTTAATAAGAAGACTAAAGTCATAGAAAGATTAAATACATTCAAAAGTATTAGAATAGTACATAAGTTCAATGTTTTTCTTTGTAATCTAAGCAAAGTTGAAGACCTACATTTGATGATTAGGGCAAAAGGGAGATCTCAAATTTTTAATGTATATAGAAGTCATATAGATCCATCTATATTAGAAAGTTCCAATCTCTATCATTTCCTTATCACAAGATACAGAGAATTAAATGTGTCTTAAGCACAAAAAAAAACATGCAAAACTTATGTAATATTCCAATACTTTTGAATGTATTTAACCTTTCTATGACTTTAGTCTTCTTATTAAATGCATTCACTGATTTAGCTTATAATCATTGGAAAGAACACATTCTACTGTATTTTGTCTTTATGAAAACACTCTTAAGAATACATTAATTAGTATAGAAAAAATGGATTATACAAAATGAGACAAAATTTCTACCTCAGTCCTCCTAGTTAAAATCACTCTATTATCTAACGAGAAAACTTCCTGAAGTGGACCTAGATGAGATATAAAAAAACTGTAAAGAATTTGGGTCCTTATGGCTTAGTTCCCAAGATATCGAATTTTTAAGAGATTTTCCTCATAGGATTCAAGATTTGCATAAAAATCGTATTACCGAATTATGACCTGAAACTTTGCTTATATCAACCTCTCAAATATAGTGGGTTGTGTACAAAATTTCGAAGCTTTTTACCGTAGTCTTCAAGGAATATGCGTTTTCCGAAATATAAGTCGATTGTTACAGATATTATGCAAAACATGGATATTTTTAAACATTCATATACCTCAAAGACTACGTTAGAAAACTCTGAAATTTTATACACAACCTAGCATGTTTAAGAGGTTGATACAAACAAAGATTCAGGTCATAATTCGGTAATACGATTTTTATGCAAGTCTTGAATCCTACGAGGAATATCTCTTAAAAATTTGATATCTTGGGAAGAAAGCCATAAGGACCCAAATCCTTTACAGTTTTTTTATATCTCACCGAAGTCTACTTATGGTGAAAAGATGAAAGCTAAACTCGTTAGACACTTCGGGAGGTTCCCTCGTAAGAACTTGAAAATTCAAAATGTTAGGAAAGGAAAATCATGAACCCATATTCTTTACGTGACATGCTATTGAAAATACAAGATACCATTTAAGTTGAAGATTTACAAAAATAATTTGATGAAGTTTCGGATATATTCCAATCCGAAGAACATGATCTATTGACAACAGATCAAGAGTAAGACCAGTAATGTAGAATCTGCGGATGAAATGAAAACTTTTCCTCGACGGTAGAATTTTTGCAAAAAATTCCCTCAGCTCTGAAAATCAAGTATATATCGAGTTTTCTCGCTTAACATATTTATTCAAAAGAACTGCTATCAGATTAAGTAGCTATCACCGATTTCGACTTTGTTTAATGATCTCACAAATGGCTTTATTGGAATTCATTATCATACCATTTTCATACTGTATCTCCTCTATTCTAGGAGTTGGTCGCAGTTTCATTATCATTTTATGATGACACATTCAAATAAAGCCTCTGATGAAACCTTAAGCAAGGTCGAAACTGATCATGGCTGCTTATTCTAATCGTTGCGCAAGCAAAAGAATTTCTGCTATCTCAGATATGATCTTATTTTTTGATGAAATGATTCATTGATTGATAGATTCAATATTGCAGTTCACAGTACTATGAGGCTAAAACAACAGAGAAAATATTTCAAAAAAAGACATAGAAAATGAGAAGGAAATGATAGGCAAGAGTTGTTGAGGATCACAAGCTTTTCGACGCACTACATGTTCGTGTGAGGTAAGATCAGTTCTTCTGGATGCGGAATCTATTTAAACATGGTGTCTAGTTGTTCTCAAGAGATCGCTTCTTCATGATCGCTATCGACAATCCAAACCAATAGCCTAGAGTCGATTTGCTCGAAATCTTGGCACGTTCAATTGAGGAGAATGGACCACATGGTTGTCAAATAATTCCATAATTTGACATAATTCGGATTTGGACTGATGGCTTCATATTCAATTTGAGTTCGATTGAGATAGGTATTAAAAACGATAAAAGTAAAAATAACCGATGCACCAGTATAAACGTAGTTTGCTTCGAACATAGACAATGAATTCAATTTCTTTGGATATTTCATTGTTAAATTGAGATCAATGATTACGCCATCACTCCACCCGATCAGATGTATTTTTGGATAGCCTAATAATCGCGCAGAGTAACAATATCGAATATCACTAAATCATAAGTTGGACTGCTGATAACATTGCACTTCTGTCTTGTTCTCAAGAATCCATCAGAATACATCTATATACTGATTTGAGTTTCCGGACTTCAAATCCCTAATAATTACTATTGGTGAAACCACTATGAAGGAACAAAACAAAAATACTATAACTCGGTTCGTATATCATATATGAGACAGTAATATTATTGGTTGGTACATAGTAATCAAGCACAGGAACTGAAAGTCCAGGTTTGACAGATAGGCTTAACCATAGATATTTTGCATTAAGTAACACTGTCGTTTGCTTGTTAATGATTGAAAACAAGCAGCAGAATACAATAAATGCCTGCATCTTATCCTATAAATGATTACCGGTTCTATTCATCCTTACGCCTAATAGTCCTCTTTGCCTCACAATGTAAAAATCGTCTTTCGCATTCGAATCGATACTCAGTGGCAACAAAATGCGCCATTCGTCATGTTTGTCTTGTTCTCTCGTTAAATGTGCAAGAGTAGCAACTTGAGTGTGCTTTTAAGCAGAAAATGTACGATTCGCTGGTTATGTGTGCATTTTTTTTGATGTACAAATGCGCTCTTTTACTCTCTTCGTATGAAGGAAAAATGTGGATATTGTTTCATTAGTATAACTTCTATAGAGTAGGTAGAGGTATATTGTCGAAGATTTTAGATACTCTGTCGGCTGTGGTAAGGATGAGAGAATTGCACGAATGACGAGAAAATGTTTACATTTTCGTATGAATTAATAAAGAAAAGGCTTTCATAGGACGACTAAGACTAATTTTGTTCGCATCGAATAAGGAACACAATGAATTAATCGTGTGCTGAATGTTTTGAATGCGCTTGTCTTTCTTGATTCTCATATCTGTCATGACCTTGGATATCTCTTGTTATGCAGTAATTTATTCTCGTTTGAAGTACTCGATTAAATGTCAAATATTTGGTTGATACTTCGAAACAAACCTATTGAATTTATGATTCGAACCTAAATTAGAACTATGAAATGATGGAAAAATTTGAAATACTACTCATTCTTAAGTATCTTGTTTGTTTTCATTGCAACATTCAAAATGTTCCATAATGAGCATCTAACCTTTGAGATCCAGTATCCGATGAATAATGATCAAATGAATATACTACATTTGCCGATGAAATGGAAGGAACGTCCACTGTGATGTGTATTTGGAAGCTAAAGATCATAAACAGAAATGAATGTTTGGCATGATCATCAGCTTAGTTCTTCTGGCACCCTCATAATTAGAGCAACTAAGGTTAAGGGATCATGACCGGTTTCGGTCTTGCTTGAGGGTCTCAGCAGATGGCTTTAATCGAATTCATCATCATAAAATGACAATGAAATTGCAATTAATCCTTATATTATGGAAGAGATAAAGTATTAAAATTGTATGACAATGCATTCAAATGAAGCCATCTGATGAGATTCTTAAGCAAGATTGAAACCGGTCATGACTGCTTATTATGAGTGTAAGGCTATAGGGAGAAACCTTTTAAAAGTTTTTCTACTCTTATTAAATCCTACTTTTCGTTAAAATACGAACTTAAAGCTTTTATTCAGCTGATCAGATTCACTCGTTAGATTACACCAATTCTGATTCTGGACGCTCACATATACGTTACCACTTTATGGTGTCACAGACCTTAGCCTCTCTTTACTTTGAATGTATACTTCTTAAAAGAAAATGCGTTCTTATCTAACACTTGTGACAGAGCGTTATCTATTTATGTTGCATTTTTTAGATTACAAAAAAAAAACACATTTACACAGAAAATGACTGCTAGTGAACAACTCAACATCGAAGTCTTAACACCTAGTATCGGTGCGATAATTCATGACTTTGATTTATCACAGCAGTTGACTTCTAATCAAAAACATGTGTTGGAACAAGCACTCTACAAACATCATGTGCTCTTCTTTCGTAACCAGAATTTGACACCAGAACAACAGCGTGATTTTGCTCTTCAGTTCGGTTCAATACACGTACATCCAATTTTTACACATACAGGACCATGTCCTGGAATCAGTGTCTTGGAATATGGTGAAAATATTAATCCCGACAAAAAACCAGATTCGGATAGTTGGCATACTGATGTTTCATGGTTATCAAACCCACCTATTATCGGTATGCTGTATGCAAAAATTATACCAAAACAAGGTGGAGGTGATACATTATGGGCAAATATGGTTGATATCTATAAACACGAACTTTCTGATGAGATGAAACAGTGTCTCAGTAATCTTACAGCTGAACATTCGCTTGAAAGAGCATTTAAGCCTCCGGTAGGATCTAAACCTGTCGATATAGATAAGTATATGAAAGCTTTAGAAAACAATCCACCAGTTATTCATAAGGTCATTCGTGAACATCCCTTTACAAAAGAAAGATTTCTCTATGTTAACAGTTTTTTTACAATGAAGATCAATGAAATGAATAAACAAGAAAGTGATTTATTATTAACATATTTATTATCCTTGGTTTATAAACGACCAGAATTCATGTGTCGGTGGAAATGGAGTGAAAATGACGTTTGTATATGGGATGAACGGACGACACAACATTATGCAACAGCTGATTATTGGCCGCAACATCGAAGAATGCATCGATGTGCAATTACAGAAAGCAATGATCAAAACTAACTTCTTCAACAATTCAAACTATGACTGTAGTTAGAGTGTCATTTGAGTTGTTTTTCAAATCAAATGTATGATTGTTATTTTTGATCATATATAATGGAACGAAACAAGCAGCCATGATCGCGATTTTGTCCTTGCTGAAGAGACTCATCAGATGGCATGTTCAATGCCATCACAGCTTTAATGGCTACGATAGAGAACCGAATAAGCAGTCATGACTGACCTCCACCTTGCTTAAGGGTCTCATTAGATGACTTTATTCAAATTCATCATCATAAAATGACAATGAAACTACAAATCAACCATCCATATAATAGAATAAATATGATATTAAAATGTATGATGATGAATTTGAGCATAGTCATCTGATGAAACTTTTAACCCTTTGAGGCCGGGCGACATAAATTCGCGTCATCACACTTTGAGATATGAATAACTTTAAAAAACACGATCTATTGATTATTTTATGACATAAATTGTATGAAAATTTCCATTTAGGATATGTATGCAGTTGAGGTTATGTATATTTAGTGATGATTGTAAGTCGTCCTTAATATTTCTGGCAATTTTCATGTAATTTAATCAGTTCGAATATGGATTAGGTTGACAAAACTTCTGGAAAAAGAACTAGATCATTTAACAATGTTTAGTGTTATAAAAACTGCTCAAGAATGCCATTTATATGAAAGAGACTTCTCAGTTGCTCGCATCTCATAAATGATATAGAGCGAATTTTTACATAAAAGGTCACGAGGAGTAAAAGTTGACTGCTTCTGTTATTGTACAATGACGTCATGAATTATCTTTTCTATCATATTTCGTTTCTTCGGACTTATTCGAGTAGATTCTTCTTCTCTCTCCAATTGATATGTATATATATCTTGGTTTTGTTCTTGTTATTCAAACAAAAGCATGATTTGTCTCGATGTATTCTGTATTTCTTTGATATCGATTATTCATGGAGTGACATTATGTTCTATCGGAAATCCAACAAAGATATTGACGAAGAAACAACGGGCTCTGAGTCGGAAGATTATTCATCTCACGAAAGTGATAATGAAAATGAATGTAATCCTGATTCGGAAGACGAAATGGTAAATTCATTTAATTATGGACTATCTTCAAACGTAAGAAATGTTACTCTTGAAACACCACTTGACTTCTTGGAACTAATTTTTAATTCAAATCTAATTGAAATGATAGTTAACGAAACAAATCGATACCACGCAAATTTTGCAGGAGTAAATTCTAGTCATGCAATTCCATGGGCTGATACAACAACTAACGAAATATATACCTTTTTTGCTATTAGTCATACTAATGTCTCATATGAAAACAAAATCGTATTCATGACTATTGATCTAAGGATTATCTTATTGCCACACTTATATTTAGTAAACTTTTCACGACAGATCGATTCAAATCCTTACTTTCTAACCTTTATTTCAATAATAATCAAAATCAAGTTGCTGCTGATAATCTTTACAAACTACAACCAATCATAGATACCCATGCCATGAATACCGGATCACTTTTAGTGGTAAAACGGTAGAACCGGCAAAACCGGCGGTTAATCGATAAAATTAGGCAAACCAACGGTTAATTGCGGTTTATCGAAAGAAATCGGCGGTAAACCGATAATATTCCGATGAACTATGTATAATAGAAAGAGAACGGCTATACAAAACGGAAAAAAAAGATAGATGTATATATATATACACATGTACATGCGCTCATGTGCTGTATTATTTATTTCGTCTTTTTATTTGCTCAAGGACACAAATACATCTTAACGGCGACAAAGTTCAAGTAAGCATTAATTTTTTTATATTTAAGTTTTTAATATTCACTTGTTACATTAATTGTTTGGAAATTTATTAAATTATTTTTTTAATTCTACACCCTTATAGATTCATTCTTTTAATATTTATTATTTTTAATTTTATTTTCTTTAAATTTTTTTGTATTGATTTTATTAATTTTTGTGCCAATTTTTTTTTCTGAATTTATTTCTCACTATTTTTTGTTTATTTTTTGCATTATTACATTTTCTTATATTGTTATTTTGCATGAAATAAAAACCCCGTGAATCTAAAAATATCTGTTAAATTTTGCTGTACAAACATTCAAAAAATAGTGGCAAACGATATTGTCTAGTTGCACATACTAGCATCGGATAACTCCGATTTATTGAAAAAAACTGGCGATTTACCGTGGTTTTTTGAGCCGGTAACCGGATCGGTAAAACCGCGGTTAATCGCCAGTTTTTATCCGGTTTATATGACATGGGTAGGTTAAAAAAACATTTTTTCTTCTGTTTCAGCCCGTATAAGAACCTTTGCATTGATGAAACTTTGGCTTTATGGAAGGGTCGTTTACATTTCAAATAATACAGATGTTTGCAAAAAAACTTGCACTACTTCCTCTACAGATATTATTTTGTATATAAATGTTTTTCGAATTTTTTTATAGTGCGATGGATAGCGCACGACGAATACTACACAACACAACAGTTTAATATTCGATCTGTTCACTTATAGAAAAAAGAATAAGACAAACATCTGTTTTTCTTGGATGCAAGAAGAAAACTTATAATCAAAATTTCAACATTTTTGATATTTCACCTGGAAAATATTGACTAATTAGGAGTTGTTTTTAAAAAAGCTTGCACCAAAACATTTTTTTTCGACATTTTTTCTACCATTATAAGCAACTAGAAAAAGTTAGTTTGTAAGGGCTAAACTCTAGACACACATACTACACGCTATATATAGAAATGTAACTTCTTTTCTCTCCAATACATGTTCGTTCAACTACTACAGCGGCCATCTAACAGTCCGGATGTAAATCTAATCGAAAAAATATGGTCGATATTGAAACATAATGTAGAAAAAATAAAACCTGTAAATAATGATGAATTCAAACTATTTTTAGCTGAAGAATTTCGAAATATCGATAAAAATATTGTAAAAAATTGTGTGATGTTTATGAAAAAAGATATTTATCTCTTATTGATTGTAAAGGTAGACGAATAGAACATTGAACTATGATAACACTCGATACTACTCGTTAAAAACTACCAATTCCTATATGAAGCGTTTAAAGAGGGCTCCTAATTAATCAAAATTTTCTAGGTGAAAAAGTCAAAAATGTTGTAATTTCGACTATAAGTTTTTTTCTTGCATCCAAGAAAAAGAGATATTTGTCTTATTTTTTTCCTATAAGTGAACACATCGAATATCACATTATAGAATTGTTAAGATGTGGTATTCCATAATACATTTATTTCTTCAATTATGTCAAGGGATCGTTTTCTTCAAATTTTTTATAATCTACCTTTAGCTGATAACTCATTGGAACCAAATCGAGAATCTAAAAACTACAGTGAAATTTTGCGGATGAATTCTCAGAGAAATTATAACTTTGGTCGCTACGGTACAATCGACGAAAGTGTGATAAAATGTAAGGGAAGATCAAGCTTCAAGCAGTATTTATCTGTAAAACCGATGAAAAGAGGGTATAAAGTTTGGTGTTTATATGATCCAATCACTGACTATTTATTCAACTATCAAATCTATTTAGAAAAAGAAGAAATAAGCGAAAAAGAAATACCTTTGGACGAACGTGTTGTTTTCAATCATATCTCTGGTCATAATTTTAAAGGAAAACATTTATATTTCGATAACTTTTTTTCATTTCTCTGGGTTCATTAGAAAAAGTAAAATTACAGAACATAAAAAGATTACAATCAATTTGTACATGGAATTGATTAACTCAGTCAAAGAATATTCTGCTATAATCTCGATCGCAAGTCTAAAAGGAACTGGCTTCGAATTTTTATTTATTTTCTAAATGCATCTATTTTCAACTCATTTATTTACTATAATCAGTTAGTTCAGGATAATTTAACATACTTAAACCACATGTTTTTAGTGGCGAAGTCTCTCTGTTCCGGTAGTGAACGATTGCCTGTGAAAGAAAAAAGAAGAAGATGTGCCTATTGTAGCAAGAAGAAAGCAGAAGTTCGATCAAATATCTCATGCTTCACTTTCAAATTGATATTTTGTTTAAAAGATGAAAATAATTGTGTTTTAAATTATCGTAAGATTTTTATTAAGACAACGTAAATGTTTTGCTAGCTATTTATTGTTTTCTGTTTCATTTCAATCAACATCTATTTAAAATATAAACGATTATCAAAAATCCAAAATGTTTCTGTCTTTTTACTAATTACTTGATGCCACTTCAAGCGCTGTTTAGCTACAATTTATTATCGATTTATAGACCTTCAAATTGTCCCCCGATGAATATTCTATTCCCAGTCACTCCCACTTAAACATAATAAAACATCGGTTTTCGCTCCAAAATAGGCATTAAAACTTTTCTTTCCTGACGTATATTTCTTTCTCTCTTTTAATATCATCAAGACTATGAGACTTTTTTTTATTAATACGCGCTTTGTGAGAGAGAATGAAGACTGATCACAAATGTAATTTTTGCTTTATTTTCATGTAATCTGAGTTGCGATTGTTGAGAAAACAAGTTAACCCATAATTCTCTGTGAAAAAGTCATTCTTAGTCTTGATGATACTAAAAGAGAGACATAGAAAGACATACATGTAAGGAAAGAGAATTGAAAATTTATTAAATAGACGATGAGACGTAATGTTGCGTGGAGTTTAAGTCAATACAAAGGAAAGGAAAGAAAAAGTTCTATATTTGTTTGGATGTGAAAAACCGATATCTTATTCATATTTAGGAGAGATTGAGTTAGAGTGATTCAGTGCATCTTTTATTAATACCTGTTGAAAAAAGTGTTTCAATGAAAACAGAAGTAAAAGTAGCATTGAAGAAATGAAAATAAATAACGAAGTAATGATGCGTATGTTTTTTCAACATTACATGTGAATATACTCTATTATTTTTTCTTTTTCTCTATAAAACTACGTCATATATACGCATCACATCATTTCTACGAGAAAAATTTTATTTTCAAAATCATGGACTACAACAGTAACTACAGCATGCAAATTTGCTACGCAGTTATTCTAGTATCTAATTTTTGCTTCTCAACACTTGATGATTTCACGCATAATTGAAATAGTATTTTATCATGCTTCTACTATATCAACTGGTTATATATATTTCTCTTAACATTACTTACATTTTTCCAAAAGAGTGTGTGAATGTTGACGTTATCGCAATCTAGTATTTATGAAAGCAGAGAAATATAGTTCTCTACATGGATAATATTTCAAATCGAAAGAAGTTGTACTCTTCGACAATGCATCAGGATTCCTAATCGATTGCGATATCGTGTTCCACGAGCCTCGTTTGAGTTTTTGTATCAGCAATCGATATGACTTGTTAGGTTTTTTATTCTTTTCTCGACATCTGTGAAGGAAGCCCATATGCTCTCATTCTTCGTCGATTTTCTATATTTCTCAGAATGCAGACATCCCATTCATCAACCTTAAATATGATTATGAGTAATATTAATCGTTCTTTTTATGGACATACTGATGTCCAGAAATTGCCGAAGAAACTTATTTCGTGTAATCATCCTTAGTCATACTATGTAAAGAATAACTTTCTTCTTTTCGAAGGAGGCTCACAAACACTTTTAGATTCATTAACTTATAGATTCAATAGAACAGAAAGTATGGGAATGCTTATTTCTTTTATGGTCGTAGTTATCGTGGTTTCTCCGACGGTATACTCAATCTATCAGACAAGGATCATATTCAGTTTAAAAGGATATGAATTTCAACCACGGTATGGTATTCAATCAATATTGAACACGACAAATCCAAATCAAATGATTTGTTCCGCTACATGTAATCAACATCCCAGTTGCTATGCATTTGATTATGATTCGACTTCCGGTCGTTGTCGACTTTTTGAAGCTGATTTAACCACTGGATCTATTATTGCATCAACATCACCTGCTTCAATTGTTGGTAGAATTTTCATTTCAACATCACAATATGCTGGTAAACATAATCAATCGTGTGAAGGATGTCCAGAAGATCGATATCTATATTGTTCAGCTGACGAAAACACTTGTCATTGTCGATCTCATACGTTTTGGAATGGTTCAATGTGTTTATTACAAGTGTTTGAGAATGATAGTTGTTCTCAAATTGATGCTTGTCGATCTGATTTTGGTCTGATATGCGCCGAAGAGAATGGACAATTCACTAAATGTATATCAGGTGATGTGTTTATTTTTGAAGGGATGTATGACAGGACCCAAACCTTGTAAAAATATATATAGTTTTTCTCAAAAGTGATAGTGGATTTGATTTTTGAATTATTTTCGGCGACTATTCTTTGTAATTCATTTTCCTTACATATGAAAAGTTAAAAAGTCATAATTTTATAAAAACAGTTATGTTCTTACAATCTATCTTACAGGTTCAACATTGAACACTTCTACTATAAGCACTACTACAACTACTGCTGCTACTTCTTCGACTAGTGCTACTATCGAAACTATCACCATTACTACAATGCTAGTTACTATTGGAACCACTATTGAAACTACAACACCTACTACAATGAGTGATACTATAACTACCTCTATCACTAGAATCACTACTGTCATTACTACTACTATTACTAGTAAGTCTTGCTTTCTCATACATTTAGTGTAACGAGACGTATTTTGATTTTTGCATATAACTATTGAAAACAAAGAATAATTATGCACTTATTCGTGAGTTATGAGTGTATTGAGCACTCAACATTTGAGTAGTCAATCATCTATAATTTAACGAACTTAGTATATCGGTGTATTTATACTAAAATCTTAAGTTATTGTCATTTTAAAATTTATTATGTTTATACATTTAGCTTCGACTATTATTCAAGAAAATGTGACAACAGTTGCCGGCTCCACCAATGGTTCTTGTGCAACGTTAGGTGGAAACTTAACAACGCTTCACACACAAGCAGGAATATTCGCCTTTACTAATGGAACGCTGTATGTGGCCGATGGAGACCCTGTTGACGCCCTTTTTGTTTTTCAATCAAATAATCGTACAGGTCGACGAATTGCATTGTATAACACATGGCCAACATTCGTATTTGTTGATTCTTTAACATCGGCAATCTACGTTACAGTTTTCTATGATCATCGCGTATATATCTGGCCATCATATCGGACTATTCCTCCGACTAATACTACAGCGAGTTGTTCCATGGCTCACTTTTTGTATCCGACTGGAATCATCGTCGATTCTACAGGTAATGTATATATCGCATCTTATGGCTGCAATTGGGTAACTAAATGGGCTCGAAACGCTTCTACTGCGACACTTATAGTTGGCTCACCATCAACAACGTCAGGCAGCGATAGCCAAAGTCTTTATCATCCATATGGTCTATTTCTCGATGAAAGTCATTCACTACTCTATGTTGTTGATCGAGACAATCATCGTATACAACGGTTTACTTTAGGCAATGCAACAGGAGTGACTGTAGCAGGTGGAAATGGGGCTGGCACTGCAGCAAATCAATTGAACCGCCCGACGACTATTATTGTCTCTTCTCGTGACGGCTCCTATTATATTTGTGATGTTAATAACAATCGAGTACAAAAATGGGCGATGAATGCTGCATATGGTGTGACGATTGCTGGAAGCAGTGCGGGTATAGCAGGCAACTCACTGTATTTACTCAATGCACCGTATGATATATGGATCCATCCGAATGAAACATATATGCTTGTATCAGATTCTAGTAACTGTCGTGTGCAAAAATATCTTCTTCAATGAGAGAATAAGACTTGCTCGATATTTATTGTAGTTTCCGTTATAGACATTCGTTTCGATTTTGTGACTATTTCATATATCATTACTGTACAGTGTGCACGCCTAGCATACTTCTAATCTAAACTATGCCGATGTTCTATCTCAAATAATGAATCAACTTGATATAATTTTAGGTTAACTATGGCCGATGAAATCCATTATTATAAATACCTTTCCATATAATCCATCAAGTCACAGCACGACTTCGCTTTGACGAAGTGCTATTTGAAGAAAAAGAACACTAAAAAATAATTTGAATAGTCAGCTTTGTCTCACGAACATAGCATCGTTTCATTTTCATGTATCGATATAAATAACAATTTATCTTGATAAAAGTGCCTTTGTAATAGTACCGAGGAGCACTATATGATGCGAGATTTCGGTCAGAATTAACTCTTTACCCTCCAATGTTCACTCCAGTGGACATTGAAAGAATAGTTGTGAAAAAATAAGAAAGCATCTGGTCGAGAAACTCTAAGAACGCCTGTTATATTGAATTTCATGGCATACCAAATTGTTAAAAAAGAACTTTTTCTTTTCACTGCGTTCTTTCGAAGATATACGACTTCTATAATCGACGATTTCGAAAAACGACTAATGTGTTGTAAATACTGCGTGATACATGTAGACTCCAGAATTTTTAGAAAAGCTTAGGAGGCCGTTATATGGTAAACTGAACTCTTTACAATGTTTCTTCACCGAGATACATCAGTTTTGCTGAATGCTCCTGAGAATTGGTCAAAGTTTTCGCTCTACTTCTCCTCAGAAAAGCGTTCAAAAATTGAAGAAAGCATTTGTTTAGTTTGTTCATACTTTTAACATATTGGGCGCATCGATACTTTATTTCAAGTGTAATTTCATTACTAGCGCTTTTGAGACTGCTGTTGGGGATAAAGAGTTATCTCTATTTGAATTGTCTGTCCACAACAAAATCTATCTCTTCTTCAATCCATAATCAAAACAATAAAGAAGACATTCATTTGATTGTTTGCGATAATGTTAATCATTCATTATTTGATACAGAGATGACATCCAAAAAACTTCACATGTTATTGAAGAAAAAAACTTTAACTGTTGTTAAAGCTTCAACAAATCATACTGCTGATTGCTGGAAGTATATTTGATTTTCAGCTGCTGTTGTTGATCAAGAGGGCAATGTCATTAAGAGAGTTGATGATTTTATTGCGTGTCGTAACTGTTTTACTACATATTCATTTAAATCTAACAGCACAAGTCTAATTTTTCGACCATCGATGATGATGGTTTACGATCGCTAGTTCAAGAATGTATTGCACTTGGTATTTTTTATTTATTTATTTATACCAATATTCCTTCATTTGTTCTTTTTTGTTGGTATAGGTGCAAAATATGGAAATATTCATGTTGATGAGGTCTTATATAGTGGTCTTAGTACTTCATTACATGTTACTGCATTAGCTGATGAATATCGATTGAAAATTCGACAAGAATTACTTGAACCATTAGAAAATCAATCTGTAATTGTGTGTGCAGATTTATGGACAGATTCATATCGTCAAACTTGTACTTACGTATGATCTTTGTTGTACTACATTCACAGAAAATGATAAAAACTGCTTCAAAAATTATTGCTGTGAGTTCTTTCCTTTCTCATTGTGCACCATTATGTTTTCTCTTTCTAGGCTATTAAAAAGGCTCTTGAACCATTTGGAATAAAAGATTTAACACAGTTAAATTTTGTTTCAAACCAAGATGCAAGCTTCGTCAAGGCACTGAAACCATATTCAACAACAAATTGTGTTGCTCATATACCAAATAATATTGTTAAAGCCGGTTTTTATTAAAAAATTAAAAGAAAACGTAAAAATAATAAAATTGTTCCATCTCAAACACTTGAAATAATACCATTATCTGAATCTGAAAATGATACTGAACATAATCAAAATAACAATGATGAAAGTCATAGTAAGAATGATCAACTTGTTCGTGGTGCGAAGACTTCTGTATAGTTTAATGTCTCAGTATCATTCTAATCTAGAGGTATCTCTGGCCGTACACACAAATAGAATACAAACAGAACAAAAAAGAATTTCGAGAGCGATTATTTATTAGTTAGCAAAAAAAAACAAAAACAATATTATCTCAATCGACTGTCTTTTCGTTGCAGTTGTTGTTTAAGGGACCAGGAAATATTGTTTTCATAGAAGAGATACAATTTCTTGAGTGTCTGTGAATAGAGAGAAGGAAGAGGAAATGTGGATAATCTTACTATCTCGCAAGAAATCAGCTTGATGTTGCGAAAACTCAGTCGGATGGAATTTGTAACAAGCTTTTTTAAAAATATTTTCGTAATATTTACAGAATTTTTTTGTGTTTTATTACATTGGTGGAATTACTTAGTCTTTTTTTTTCGAGCTTTTACTAATATTTTAAAGGTTCATTGGATAAGGTAGAAATTGTCTAATATATTGAAAAATTCTTAACAATTTTCAGAGATTTTTCAAATAAAAATTACATCTAGTTAAGAATTTTCATCACAATTCGTTGTATTTTTCAGTAAACATAGAAAGTCGAAAAGTTTACTGAAATAATTTTTTTCGAATATTCTTAGAAACTTTTATGTTTGTACAATATAGACAAACAAGAAGAAGGTTGTATATATTCATGAAAATTCGATAGATTCCCCCATACATTTCTTCCTTTTACTATTTCTCTGATTCGATGAAGAAGTTTTAAAAGTGCCAAAACAATGTATGAGAAATTGCTTTGTAACATATTTAAAAGCTTGTAATCGTTGTTTTGTTGAGGATGGATGAGGGTAACATTGAGCAACAAGATGAGAAGCGGTTATTTTTGCATAATAGATGGAATGTTGTTTAAAATGATTATACGATGCAAAATTAATCTCTTACGTCATTAATAAACATTGAACTTGAGATGTACTAACCAAGAAACTGCTTAGAAAATAATATTATAATGTGTACCTAATTGTTTTAGAGTATTTGTAAGACTACTTATATTCTCACTCATACTGCAACGATTAAATAACTAACGGCTGAACTCCTTAGCTGTCAGTACAATCTTTATTTACTTTTGAACTGTTGAGATTTCAGAAATTAGACGCTTTTTCTAGTCATTCGAATGAACTTTTTATAAACCATTTCAAATCCTGTAGGATTTGATAATATTATAAATGAACAACAGCAGTTATAGCCTTGGGCTTTGTATTACATGCTGTATTAGAAAACGGCTCTTCAAAGTACAACAGTTGAGTTTGTATCTTTTTAGGATTAGAAGTGTTTGTAGTTAACTTTCACATCATTAGGTATGTAACAAATTTTCAGTCAAATGACAACTACTCAATATTTAGCATGAAGGTTTCACTAGTCATTTCGGTTAGAAGTCTTCAAAAGGTCACTTTTTTATTTGAATTATCTATTTTTTCAAAGTATAATGCGTGTCTACACAGTCAATATTGCGTAGTTTGATGCTTCATGATATTTCATGAAAATATGGACTTGCGGAAATAGGCTGTTTTATACTGTTTGATATATTATGATATGAAAAGCAAAATAGAGTTACTCTAATTCCTCCAAATAATAGACATAAACATCATTTTCTTACTGTATTATTTCGTAACAAGTAATATGCCACAATTTCCATGTCTTGATCAGTTAATTTATACCTACATAAATCCACGTCTGATTTGTCTCTTTTGAAATCGATTATTAGCTGGAGTTTCTTGTTTTGATATTGAGGAGGTGATGGAATTACTAAATAATAATTAAGAAAATAGTTAATAAATGTAGAGCCCATATTTTAAGATCATTGAGGGAGCATCTAGAGCAAAATAATCGTAAAGGAATTTGGATCCATGACATTTTTGAGCTGAGATATTGAATTTTCATGTATTAGCAGGTAAAAAAAGATTTTCATCCTCTATGATAAAAAGTGGACGCATATCACAGACGTTTTTTTTTAAAAGTGATGAAAATGAATGATACGAAATAATCATTATCTTAAATTATTCTACTTTGAACATTGTTTTTGAAGTTTATCTCTCTCATAATTAAGAATCTACTGTTTTTTCAGTGCGATGTCAGAATTCTTTAAAATGCAGTATCTATAAAATTTACTTTGTTCCCTCTAAGACTTTCAATAAACCAGCTCTCAGTTATAGAAATTCAATACAATCTGAAAATTTCACAGTAATTCGCTAATTATAAAAGTTTGAAATATGATATTTTTTCAACAATTAATTCTTTTACAAGAGTTATCAGTTAATAAAAAATCGTTATAGCCACTATCTCCAGAAATTATTAAATGAACTAAATTCTCATTTCGTTAATTGTTGGAAATATGTCTAATTATCGAAATTAAAAAAGTCATATATTGGTATAAAAATCAAGAGTTAATTTAACTTCCAATATATTATTTAGAAACAGCAATCTCTATGCTACAGAAATCATTGTTGAACATGCTTTTTCACTTCTTTTCTGATATAAAGAACCTAACAGAAAACAGGAAATGATCTTGCTCGATGATGCAAATGTAAGAACTATTTTTTTCAGACTTTTTCTCTTTCTTACATTTCTTCTAAAAAAATATATCTGGTACAAAATTTGTAGTTTCGACATTTTTCCAAAGAATTTTGCATCATTTATTATAACGTGGGATCGGATATTTTGCCCACAAGGTACATTATTCTTGTTTCACTCTTCTTTTTCTCATTCTATTTATGAATGAATAGAATGTTTACTCGATTAAATTTATTTCACAATACTATATAGTTGCTCAAAATATCAAAATTCTCTTTTTTTATAATTCATTTTAACCAAAATTTATTGAAAAAATTCAAAACAACATATAGAAATCCATGTGCATTAATTGATAGTAACAAATCTATCATATTGAATGTCATCAAGCAAAATTTACTGCTATCAAGTCAACAAAAATTTTTTTTTAAAGAGCAGATTTTCTAAGAAATTTGTCTTAATAAACCTATAGTGCACAGATTTATGTTTGTTTTTTCAAACATTCCGAAAATTAAATGAATACACTTTAGCATTCGAGAAAAAGTTTGAAACAACTTTAAATTTCAGTCATAAATGAGATTCTTACTTCTTCGTAATTATCCATACAGAAAAATAAAAAATACATTTAGATGCATATTTCACTATTCATTGGTTGAAAATTGAAAGAGAAAAGAATTTTTATAACAAACTAAGTTGTTACGAATATTTCGATACTGAAAAATAGTAATATAGTTATCGAACCAAAGAAGATTTTGTGAACTTTAAATGATTTCAACTCTTGCAGTCAATTTGAAGCCATTTTTTTTATGTTTTATAGCTAACTTAGAAAAATCTTTCTGAATCGTTGACAAATATTTTGTAAGTATCTTAGATTCGTATGGAACCTTTTTAGTAATTTCAATTATTGCAACCAAATAGTTCTGCATGGTATCTATTTTTGTTCATGGTCAGAAATGTACTTTTAACTTAACTTTCACTCTTCAAGTTAAAATATTTTGCTTCAACATTTTAACTGTAAAAAAAACAAAGTGAAAGTAGTAGTCATCGAATAACAGAAAATTTCTTTATGAGACGAGTATTTCTCGAAAGTAACGGAATTTTATAAAGATTGATCAAAATTCTTTGGAATTGAGAAATTTAACAACTAAAAGAAAAAATTCTAGTCATTTTTCTTTCAAGATACGTCCTGAGTTTTAAGAGATAAGCCTAATCGTTTTTGAAAATAATATACTTTCTTAGTTATAATATAATGGTTAGATAACCCGACCTTTCCGCTATCGTTTAACACAAGATCAAAATCGATAATGTCAGTGCATTTCATGATGATTCTCTACACTTTCTTTTCTTGTCTATTCAGGTTACTATCTTTTGTTTGTTTAAGAGAATGTGAACCTTGCAGTATTGTTCAAAACAAAAGTCAATAACTTCTATATATATGAAGATAGATATTGACACAATGATCTGCACTGATCTTAGTGACATTTCTAATAGAAATAAAACTTCAAAGATTAATAAAGCACATCATGAAGTTGAAGATGAGTAAAGATTTGTAGAAGAAAATATTCAATTAGCTGCTTAGATTTAAAGAAAATTGGCAAGTAGACTTGAATGAAATCACCATATTTTTTTATTGTAGTCGGGTAGATATATCATTTTAAAAAACGAATGGCCTCATCTTTAAAACTCAGAACATATCCTGCAAGAAAGCTGATCGGACTTTTTCATTTATTTTATAAAAAAAAATAGAGCAAGCTCGGCCTTAAATAGTGCTAAATATTCAAGTTGTATCTCTTGTGTTGCTTCAAAGTTATTCAAATAATGTCTATAGTCATTTCACTCTAATATGGACAATAATCTCTATCACGTGTACCTCTGATTTATTGTTGAACTCATGTTTTACATTCTTTTCAACGCTAGAAATATAGAACCAATTCTATTACAATAACTTCACTTTATGTAGAAAAAGAACTCATGCAATTCTAGAGTAGTAGGGGTGAGCACCTCCGGACTCACCAAGGCTACGCCATTAGTCGAAAAATTCTTAGAAAATATCGGATCAAATAATGAAATTTCTAAAAATTAGTGGAAGATGCCCCCTCATCCCAGTTCCGCTCGCAGTAACCCTGAAAATATTCATTTTTATATGAGATAATTATTCAAAAATAATAAATTTTCTTTTGATAAACTTACCTACAGAATTATTTGTTTCATTAAGATTTGATTGGTCGGTTGATGGATTTTCACTTTTAAATTCGAGTGATTTTTGATGCCATTGAACACTCATGTCATATTTACCTGTTTGTGATGCAAGTGTCCCCAGATCTTCGTATAAAATACCAAGTAAAGGATCATTTAACGGAAGTTGTTTTAATAAACGATTAAAATATTTTTCAGCTAAATCAAGTTTACCCATTTTCCATAATATTTTTCCTAATGTTCGAAGATTTGTTTCTCCACTTCCAATTTGTTGTTTCATATGTAAGAGAACTTGTTTTAAATCATGTTCATCGTCACTACATAAAGTCATTTTAATGATCCAAATATGATCATCATTACGGTTAATACTTTTTAGACGAAAAATAGAGCCAATCATAAATAGTATTTCTGATTCACCAGGAATAGCACTAAATTGGCTTATATCAGCAAATGGTTTTGTAGTGACCATTTTGGGATCAGCATCAATTTCAAAAAATACTCGTTCAGAATCTTTCGAAGTAATAGAATGTTTGATAAATGTAAAAGCTTGCTCATATTCAGTACTAGTAGAAAAGAATGAATTGATAGAAATAAATTGTCCAATACTTTGTTCAAATATCTTAATTTCATCAATTGTCATTTTTTGACCTCGATAAACTTTTAATGAATTCTTCGATTGATATTTTTGTAATTGTCGATGAATATCAGATATATATTCACGAAATAAAAACATCATATGAATATCTTGTTTTCGTAGAGCACCATTAAGATTTTTATAAAAAAACATTTCTCTTGTATATCATCATAAAGCTTTGCTAGATAAATAATCATTTTGAAATTCATGAATATTTTTTAATTCATTAGTATTTCCATCATATTGAGTTTTACAATAATTAATAAGTTCAGTTTTATCCACTTGAGTAGATTTTAATCGTAAAAGACAATCAATAAGAATTTGAAAAAAAACAAATTCTCCATTAACTCCTGCTGTTGATTTACCAGGACCAATATTTGTTGTACATATATTAATTGATAATGGTTCTTCAACTTTTTTCTGAGTTTGATTACCTATAAACAATAAATAAAATAAAAATTGAAATTTTTTGTTTAATTTTACTTTTGTAAAATTCGAAGCCCATTGTTCATTGCTTCCCAGGTCTATCAAAACGGTATCGTTTGCGAACCGAAAACGAACCGTAAAAGTGATCAAAACGGGATCTTTACGGTAGTATACTGGATCGATTCGAGCCATTTTCGGTCCGTTCGAACCCGTATTTCCTGGCACAGAAATACGCACCTTATTGTATCCGTATGGTAAACGCACCGTATTTGGTCGTTTTCTCTCCGCTTACGGATAAAATTCGAATTTTAAGATAGGATTCTAGTATGATCATACTATGAAATTGTGCCAGATCTTCTATTATTCATGCAAGATTTTATTGGAACTTTAAATATAGTTTTTCATCGATCTCAGCGCTCTGTTCTAATCTGTGATATTTCCCTTTCCTAATCAACCGTTCTTCATAATTTTCTTTGATTTTCCATCATTTTTTATCAAACACCACCACACCTGTGAACCTTTTTCATACTTATCATTATGACGATGTTAGAAAAATCATATCTAAATAAAAACAATAAAAATTTAATCTATAAAATTTATATTTACATATACCACGATATTATTAAAATATCTAAATAAAAGTAAAAAAAAGATTTTATATGTTAAACTTATAGTTGCCTATTCGACGGTAAAACTAAAATATCTAAAAAGAAAACAAACTTCGTATATAAAGTTCTATTTATCTATTTGAGAATATTATAATAATATCTAAATAAAAAAAAAAATAAAAATCTAATTAAAATATTCAGACTTACCACACTATGGTATTATTGATATATCCAAATAAAAAATAAGAACTGTATATATAAAAATCGTAAGTGTTCATTCCCAACTTTGATTGAAATGTCTAAATGAAAAACAAGTATAGAAAGTTTATATATATAATTCATACATTTTCAATAATATTATTTTAATATCTATATATAAGAAAAAGAATTTTATAGATAAAATTTTTATTTGTCCATATCGACGACATAATTGGAATCTTGAAATAAAACAATTTTAATATATAAATTTCATATTTGTCTCTCGACGATAAAAATGAAACTATCGAAATAAAAAAATGTAATCTCTATATAAAATTCATACTTGCCTATTCGATGGTTTTATTGCGTTATGTAAATAAATAAAAATAAAAATTTAATACATAAAATTTATGCTTATTTTTTCGATAATATTGCCTAAATATTTGAAAAACAAAGAGGAGAATTTTATTTATAAATTAATATTTACCTATTTGACGATGGAATTCAAATATCTAAATAAACAAAAATAAGAATTTTGTCTAGAAAATTTACACTTGTCTATTTGATGATATTGATGAAATATCTAAATAAAAAAAAAGAATTTAACGCGTAAACTTGATATTTTGCTTGTTCACGATAACTTTGAAATATCTGAATCTAAAGATAATAAAAATTATACATAGAAATTGTTTACTGCAATCGACAATGATGTGAAATTATCTATACGAAAAGTAAGATAGCAGACTAAGTTCATGTCTATATGCCTGTTTTTCTTTATTGAGCTATGTTGACGAAGAAAAACTTTAGTTGCGCATGGTTAGGTATGACTTTGCAAGATTCTGATCATTAAATTTTATTCAAATCTTATACTAAGAATCTTGTAAGATTTACTTTAGCATCTTATTATAAGATACATTAAAAAACGGCTAAAACCGCCACTTAAACGATGTTTCGTTACGGTATAGTAAATGGTGTATGCTAAACGGCCCGTAAAACGGCCTGCAATGTATCCGTATATATGTGATTAACCGATACTCGTAAGCGAAAAGTATCTGGACACCGTAAAGATGCCGTTTGGTATCGGTTTACCGTCGTTTACGGACCGTCAATATAGACCTGGGTTTTCTTATCCATACAATAAACATAAATTGATATAACTTGTCGAAGATTATAAATAGATGGTACTAATTCTCGTCCTAATTGACCACTAACAATAAGAATTAATCGATCTTTTTGTGAGCTTTGTTCAATATATTGTTGACATTGTTTTATATCTTGAAATTTCTTAAGATAATTAATAATAGAACGTAATTTTTGTTCTGTATCTCGAGTTTCTTCAATATTTGCATTTGAATCGAGCCAAATAAGACAGAATATTTCAAGATGTTTATCATCGATATTTGTGAATGAAACATCATTTGGTAGAATAGATGTAGCCATATTAATTAATTAAAGAAACTAAATTTAATAGAGAACTTAAATAGTGAGTCCCTTTTATTAAAACTCGATTTTCATTGATTACTGATATGGAACTCCGATTCGAATTTCCGTTCAAGTATCTTTGCAATAAATAACTTAGCTATTTTGTTTCGTAATATTTTGTATTGAATCGTTGGGTTTTTTGTTTGATTATGAGAGGAAAAATTTTTTACGAAAATCATTGGGAATAACGACTCTTTTTGTAATAATTCACCAATGGATCAATGAATTATTCTCATTTTCTTCTCTCGAACGAGATATTTATGAGATGAGATTGTATAGAAAATTTCATCACGATTAGATTTTTCTTTTAAAAGCTATCGTGTAAGCGAACAGACGGACTCACTGAACAATTCTATGTACGAATCAATTTACATGATATGCACACAGATGTATCACAAATTATCCTATATTTCCAATTGAACTTATGAAAACTAGTGCATGTGTATGCATTATATTATTACATGCGAGAACATACAAATTTTTTTCCAAATTAGTTTGGTATATACCTAACTAGGACTTCCAACGAGAAAATGTCATTAAAATAGTATAAAATTTAAATAATTTTAAGCATGTAAATCTATCACAAAAACATCGAAAAATGCTGTATATGTTTGGCATTAAAATGATTCAATAGAGAATTCAGTACTTCACCAATAAGATTTCGGCCAACGGATGTCACGCTAATGGTGAAAGTCTTATCGGTGCACTTTCGGTAATCCATTCAATATTCATAAAAAATATTGTATACCAATCAAATCATTTTTCATCACGATAATTCTGTCGATTAGATAATATTTTAGTATGATTTTTCTATGCTTCTCTTTGTTTCAGTATTCATTTCATCTGATCCCTTGCTGTATATCTGGTTTCGTATATTCTTTAAATATTTTAGGTAAATATCATACTCTAATTTAGAATACTTGTTATTTTCAATATATTGTTCTTATTCCTTAAAGCGATATTTATCGCTATATGACTGTTCGTTGAAGAAAACGGAATTAGATGTCGTTCAGATGTTTCAGTTTGTTGAGCAAGTTTAGTGGCATAATCAGTGTGAAATATGGTTGGAATCGCTCCAACCACAATTATTCGAAAAAAAGATTTTTTTTCAAAACTATAAGATCACGAACAGCACAACTACTATTAACAAATAACGTTATATTAGGATTTATAAGTCTTTTATTAAATATGTTCTGCTACATCAAATGTCTAATCAAGAATTATTTTAGCTCAACAATCGAAACACTTGACAATTTCTCATGAAACCTCCACTTATTGCACTTACGCTAAGCCTGTCAAATTAGAATTTTGAGGGGCACAAAAACTAATCCACTCATAATATATTAATTCGCAAATGAAAAATTCTAATATTTAGATAACATTGTGTAGTTTTTTTTAGTATTCAATTCTCCATTATTTTAAGAAACTGATACCCTACTGGATTCGTTTCTAAAGGAGCTTCAACTAAGTTCTTTCGAAAAACTAGCTACACTATCTGAGATTGATTTCAAAACTACAATTTAAAATAACGCTTTAAATCGATGCCTAGTCGCTCATCGGCCTTCCTCTAATAGGCCACTCACGACTGGCTGATTCTATGTGTAAATCTCCTATATTGCTCACTGTTAATTCAACTTTGAAGCGAATAAGTACATTTAGTTTCAATTCCTTTCGAAAAGTTGCTGGATTCTTTTTAATACAAAAGCCCAAAGAAGAAATTAAAAAGGATCTTTGTCTACGTTAAATGTTATTTTGCACTTAATGTCTATGAAGATTCAAGAGCAATATTTCGGGGGCCGTATAAAGTGAACCAAACACGCTAGCCAAAAAATTTGGTTTATGTCATATAAAAAAGATTGATCAAACGAAACGCAACTGTCTAGTTTTACTGTGACTATACAATTTCGTTTCTTCTCTGAAAACTCTGTACTTGGCACGCTATATCTGTAAATTATCAAGGATTATCAGTACATCTTATCTAAAGGTTTTCAGGGACTTTCTACAGGTGGTACTTAGTGGTTTTGTTTTTTAAAGACTATGTGGACATGACACCCGTAGTTTTGAGAACATCCAGATATAGCACTTCTCACTTTGCTACTCATACTGTAAAAAGGAGTGCTTTTTCGAATCTTAAAGGTTCCCTATTTCTCTGCTGAATGATTTTAAGTTCAACGGACTGAAAATCGCTTCGTATTTTCGTTCACAATACTCTTGAGTTCAGTAGATTTCACAAAGTTTCGCAGTTTCTGAACGAAACGTTTTTTAAGTTCCGTAAAGAGGTTTATGGTTCTGCGCATCGTGTACCAATCCTCTAATAGTTTCATAAAATGTCAGAAGGTTTCGCAATATACCAGTGAAATCGTCGTTGGTTTCGTATTTTTTACACAAAGCTATACATAGTTTCGTACAGGATTCGAAGGTTTTGTATGCTTTGTGCGAATCAACTGATGGTTTCATAAACTATCTGAAGGTTTACGATATTGGACACGAAGCAATTAATAGTTACGTGTACTGTCTGGAGGTTTGGTACGTCCTGATCTCTTTGCCAATTTGAAACGTGCCTTCTGCTTTTGTATATTAATTACGAAACTATTGATAGTTCTATAGAGTGTATAGAGGATTGGCATAGATTGTATGAAATGATTGATGCTCAGGTAAATAAATTGTCGGAGGGCTTTTATACTTTCTACGAATGTTTGGGAGTTTGAGAAACTATTGGAAAGTCCAGTATATTATATCCAAAAAAACAATTGATAGTTTCTTAAATAATCGGAAGATTTGGGAGTTTTCTTAAAAAGCCTTGCATTGTTAGGTGCTAATAACTTTTGAAAATTCCGGCGAAATGAGGAGGAGAGTGGTTTGTATTTATATGATCAGGTGATAAAGACTGTTGTCAACCTGTGAAATGTCTTTTTCTCTATTATGAAGAAAGGTTTGAGAATTCTGATTTCACATTTCTTGTGAATTCTATAGATCATCTTGTTTTATATAACTCACCTTTTTTTTTCTAATCTTCTTGAATCCTATCAGAAATAGAAATATAATCACCCAATGTATATATTCATTGATTATGTACAAAAGTATGAGATTACCTTATCTCAACAATGAAAAATAAGACATCCATAATATTTAATTAAAAGGTGCGTTAATGTTGTCTCAATATCATCCACTTACTAATAAAATGGAAAAGATTTTTTTATATTCTTTTAGTAAATGAATGATGTTGAGAAAGTATTGGCGTACTTTTTTTAATGAGTATTGTGAATGTCTTATTTTTCATTCTTGAGGTAACATAATCTCATACGTTTTTTACATAAACAGTGTATATATATATTGAGTGATTCTATTTGCATTTCTAATCGAATCCAGGAAAATACGCATAAAAAGATGAATTATATAAAATCAGAGGATCAATAGAATTGATAAGAAATATGGAATTAGAATTTTCAAACCACTCTTCATAATAAATAAAAATACATATGAAGGTTCTAGGAACATCCTTATCATCTTGCCTTATCATATACATATAAGCCAATGACTGCAAGTATAAATCCCTTTGGCAAGAAAAGTTATATAAGTGTATGTGAGAGCGTAACTACAATATCAAAACACAAAAATGACACGTTTAACGTGGCAGATTTGAGTGCCAGGGCGCTAGTCGTTTTTTGTATAAAATCTGAGTTATCCCTCGAGGATTACAAACGAAACGATGAAATTGATCACCATAGCCACGACAATACTACTTCTATTCACTAAGAATTCACGCTTCTTCGTTCTTAAGTGCGATAGGAAAAGCCCTTCTAAATATATTTGATTCTATTGAAGTATGCTCGAAAACTTGAAAAATAATATTGAAGTTACTGTCTGTTTAATAATAAGATGGCCGTGGCTATATTTGAAATGACTTAAGAATGGAAAGTGTTCAAGAGCTTCGGTTTCCACTATTACATAGATAAATGATTACTCTATGTATTGACCAGGACATGCTGGAAATCCTTGCAGATTCCGAGCTTCGTCATTATCAATCTCGCAAAGGATTCGTCGCCAATTTTTCAAGTTCCATAAAGACTTCTATATCTAAACTAAGTAAAAGATAGTCTGGCGGTCCCTTTATAAAATAGTGCATGGTCCATTTCTCGAGCTATTATGATTAGAAAATGACACCCGTTTTCCTGATGAGCATGAATTTTTTTTTCAATAGAATAACGTGCATGTATGTGCTGCAAAACGCGTTATTGATCATGATTTCCTTTGTAGGATATAACTGTTTTGTATCGCAAACAATTTTCGTAATTTAAAATGAAGATTTACACTGTGCAGAAGGAGCATAGATTCAGAATATGTGATTGAAATGCAAAAAAAATCACAAAAGCGCAATTTTATGATGATATCTTACGAGAAAACCTTCCAAGGTGTTAAAAAGCTTTTGAACCGAAATTTTATCTATAGGTAGGAAATATATAGACTAGAAAAAGTCGAAGAGGATATGGGCTCTAGTTGAGATTTGACTGAGATATCGACTTTTTACTATAATTTTCTTATGAGACTCCATTTTCTCAATAAAATCAAAGTTTCGAGTTTTGTCATGAGACTTTGCCCATATTAAGACCTCAACTAGAGTAGCTCATCGACAAAGTTTCAGAATTCTTGAACTAAGCATTCCAGAAATATGAGTCTGTAAGCATAAAGACATTATTTTAAGAATATTGTTGCATGCATGAATATTTTGATAATGCTATAACGCGAAAGTGCTCAGTTCAAGAATTCTGAAACTTTGTAGATCAGCTACTCTAGTTGAGGCCTTAATATGGGCAAAGCTTCATGTCAAAACTCGAAACTTTGATTTCATTCAGAAAATGGGGTCTCATAGGAAAATTATAGTAAAAGGTCAATATTTCAGCCAAATCTCAACTAGAGCCCATATCCTCTTAGACTTTTACTAGTCTATATATTTCCTATTTATAGACAAAATTTGGGGCCAAAAGCTTTTTAGCACCTCGGAAGGTTCCCTCGTGAGATGATCTTTTCCCAAAATTCCGACATATTGAATTTCAAGAAGTTGTTTAGTAAAGATCGTATCTCATATCACCGTAATAATTAAGAGATATACGAAAGCATGGATTTAACTGCTTTTGAAAGCTGTAGTTTGTGTATAATGTGATGAGTAAAAATTTCGATTAACAATAGATTTGTGACTGGCACCGAACTGTCTTAATAGACAACTGTCATTGATTAAAAAATTCCTCAATGACCTTCGTTTGACTTGAATTTTTTTCGGTAATATGGAATCTTGCATATAAACATAGAATTTTTTGTAGAATATCAGTCATATTTTTCTTTAAATTTTATCTGTACAAAACACAATTTTAGTCTGAAAATTATCATTTTTTGAACAGAACAGAAGTTTTAATTAGTTCAACATCTGTAAAAAAAAAAAAAGAAAATGATTTAGTTTCACAAATCTCTCCTATTTCATTAAAGTTTTGTTTATTTACGTATAACTAAAAAATAATTGAACAATATGAATCAAGATTTACTTGAATTTTAAATTCTTTATTTTAGTTTACGATTATCAAATAATACAATAAAATCATCAAGTAAGATTGAATTCAATTCTTTTTCTCTTAAAAAAAGTCCAATTTTTTAAGAAAAGATCGAAGTGAAGTATTTGTCATAGGATACTAGAGAAATTGTACTTATTTCCGATGACACTTTTGAAAAAACTTTGTCTATTTCTTATGAGACTTTTACATAATCATGAGATATTTTTTCTTTTTCGTAAATAATTATTATTTGCATCAAAAGAATTTTTCTGTTTCTATCAAATCTTTCATTATTTCTAACAATCACATTTTCTTCACCTTTTCTAAAATAGTTTGGAAAAGTGTGCTAAATATATATAAACTTGAATCTGTCAGATGTTATAAATGAGTTAAAAATATTTTGTAACACCATTTCGATAACAATGTTTTTGATGACAATGTTAAATCTATAGATATTATCATTTTATCTTTCGATCTTTTCCCGTTAAAAAGAAAAAATATTATCTAATATATAAATCATGTTGTTCTCACTAAGAGATATTACCTAAAGATATATGAATATAACGAGTAATAGATATAAAAGAAAACATTCTATAGAATTGTGACTATGATGATCTATTTCTATTTTATCGTTATTGAAACTTTCCTTTGGCAATATATTTGTGTCTAAATAAAATAATCAAAATGTTCGAATACCTTATGATATTTTTTTTTATAAAAAAATATTTTATTAACCTGTTTTCAGTAAGTATTCAATACAAACTTTCATTCTTTCAATCTACTATTGAAATATTTAAAGATATTTCAGATGAAATATCGAATTGAACTGTTGGATTATCGCTTTAGCTAAACATATAGAATTTCAAAATACATCAATAGTGTGTTTTAGACAGCTGAATCAATGAATTTAGTAGGTAACTGTACTATATGAAATATGATCTTGAGTAGCTGCTTAATTCGACTTATAATGTAAACGAATCAAACAACATCACACTACCATAATCCTACAAAAATATAAATATTCTTATTTTCAGTGATAATTATTTATAAAATTTATTAATGAACGTGTGACTTTTACTATGGGGAGAGAATAAAGATTTTCTTAATTTCATTGATATCTAGTGATGAGAAATGTAGGTAGATACTTTATTTTATATGTACACAAAGTGCATGGATGACTTTTATGTATATATATAGTTAGAAAAGCTGATATTGAGAGTGGTATAGGTATGAATGTATAAATATGTATTTTTGGATTTTGTTGATGTCGTCGAAAGTAGTAAATGGTCATATAGTCACTTGTTATAGAACAACGTGTTTATTTTACAGGTTATTTGAAACAAAAAAAAACGATATAGTGAGCATGTTGTGAAGAAAAATCTTGAGAATAGAACTAACTCAAATTATTTCTCTTTTCAACAAAAATTAGTTTAAAATAAATTAAGAATTTAACGAAAATATTGTTGTCAGTTGGCAATAGACAAAGTTCTTATCCAATGAAAAAAACTGATACAGCACCTTCTACTATAATAAGATTTATTGTTGTTCCTACCAAACTTTATAACTGTATAGGTGCCTAATAAGTCAACAAAGATATTTCTAATAACGAATCAATATCAAATAAATGGTATCTATCCCACTGAAAATTTCGGAAAGACAAATTATTATTTTATTGTGAAAAACTCATGAAAATAGAATATTTTCCTTTTAGCTGTCATTGAAGTTTTGACAAAAGATCTCTATAAAAAAAAATCTTGTGGAGCTCTGACATTTTCCTACTAGTTGTTAATATAGTGGTACATATAAGTGATATTTACATAGGCAAAAATTTTAGAAACAGTTCTTACAGGATGTAACAAAATGTGAAGACGCAACTAAGAAGGTTGAAATTTTGCATGAATATTATTTAATTTTGCAAACAATATACTAATATAGTGACTTCATGCAATTCCATCCTATCAACTTTAACGGTTTTCATGTGGAATCCAAACAGTATTTGAATTGCTAGTTATGGAAATGATGAAAAGAGAAAATATTAGCAAATACTGCATATATAATCATAGTGATTAACTTTTAATACTAGTTTCTGTATTATTATAATATGATATTACTACTCAGTTTCAACGAGATATATACATCTCACAGCTCGCTAGTCAGTCAACTGAATGCAAGTTAACTCAACAATTAACATAAAGATACAAAAAATGAAGTCTTTCATCTAGCTGTAACTACTGTTTCCAACTACCATTCGGAAAGAATATGACCATTACAACATCGAAATGCGACAAGAGAGCGTTGAATCGTCAAGTAATCACAATCTGCATGTTTTCCCACTCGTGGATGCTCCTTATATGAGTGTTTCGTAGCAACAGCGTTCAAAGCGGCACCCTAGAACAAGCGATAGGTGTTATTATGTGTCTCTTTAAAGCGCATTGTGGGTCCTGCGGTATTTTGATAACAAGGCTCTCTTTCTACCTTTTGGTCCATCACGGGAGTTTTGTTGTTTTCTATTTCTTACATATCAATGATTCTACCACTGTTAATTATTAGGTTCTCACCTCAGATCATCTAACTTGATCCTCAGTCAATTCTATCACTGTTATTTTCGAAAGCTGAATCTTTTTCACATAAATTTTAGACACTAACTATGCTAAACTGCTATACAACGACAAATTTGAAAATCTATCCATGTTTTGCAACTTGAAGTAGAAATAGAATTCAACTTTCCGATTTCACATATATTTTTTACTGGGTCTATATACCAGGATTCGTCGAAATAATAATTCATCATGTAACAAAAATTTCTTTTTTGGCATTGTCATAATCGCGAGACACCGCAATTTTTAAAAATTATTTTCGAACTGGTTAACTCTTTATCATATATGATTTAATTACAATATAATACACATGTGTAAGCGAATATTAGTGGATATTTCTTCATCATAAAATCGCGAAACGTGACGAAAAGAAAAAAAAAGAAAGAGAATTGAAATAACGATATGCAGGTAAGAACAAAGGCATACACCCAATAAACTATCTTATTAATAAAAATATCACACATCATTGATGACGTAAAGAACAGTAATTGGGGAAAAAAAACCTACTCATTTTGTTGACGATATATACGCAGCAAAATCGCTTGCAAGGACATAAAAAAAAACTCGCACACTCGAAATCTTTTATTACGTATGTATATTTTATTTCAAATTTAATATTTATAGGTTGTCCATGTAAAACAATTAGAAAACTAATCAAATTAAAATCGATTATATTCAAAACAATCTAAAACAAACTAAAACCTCATTGATTAATTATATTATTTTTCGATCAAGGTCGATTAAAAATTTATGAAAAAAACTGAATATAATCAATTTTTTTTCGTGAATAAATGGCAATATCTTTAAACGATTTTCTTCGTTTCGCATCTCTATAATCACCTTTTCATAAACTTTTTATCGATGATAATCAGAAATAACATTAGCAATGGATGAAATTTTTGGTTTTTGGATTATTTTTGACTATAATCGATTTTACTCGAATTATTTGCCCCCAATATTTGTTGCATATATAAGTTCAAAAAGATTTCGATTGCAAATGCTTGGCATATGCAACTGATAGTGTTGATTGAGATGACTCTTACACTTAAAATAAATTTATCGCAAATCAAGTTAAACGGAATGACGTTCTAAATCCCTACGTTTCATTTACAATGGAGGTATTTGTATTGTAACCGAGAAGGTTTTATTCACTATTATAAGGACAAAACACAATGTTGTTCAAGTCGATTACAGCATTCATAGGGTCCCTCTTTCATATGGCTTGAACAACACCATGTTTTATCTTTTTTTTTTCTTAAAATTTTATTTATTATTTTACTTTTCCCTTTTGTTTTAGTTTTTATTACGACTTTTCGAAGGATACGTTCTTCTTTGTGAGATGTTATACAAATAAATTTATAAATAACAATGCACGTATATGTATATATGGGGATGGTCAACCTGGCCGGAGGCTCCCTTAATATTTTTTCTATTGTAAGGATACAACATGTTGTTGTTCGGGTCATATGAGAGAAGGACATCGATAAACTTTGAATTGGCCCGAACAGTACCATGTTTTATCCTTATAACAGAAAAAATATTAATGGGGCCTCCGGGCAGATTGACCACCCCCATATTATGAAAAATGCATGAATCTCATGTTTATTTTTGTTAAAATTCGATATCTCCTGTAGGAAACATTCTTCTAATCTGAAACTTTCAATGCATTCTAGTAACAAGTTTAGCTATCTCTAGACTAAATCTTAGCTTGAAATAATATCATATCATTTAATTTGTTGATACATACTCAGCTATAGGCTAAAATTTTACTTAAATGGCTATAAATTTTAAGAGAATATCTGAGGATAGATATCTTTTTGAGGTATTTCATATCTCATTGATGTCTACTTATCGCAAAAGGATGAAGTCTAAACGGCTTAAACACCTAAATATGTTTCCTCATCCGTATGTCGATATACATAGATGATGTGAATCCACTTTGTCTAAACAACAATTAATTACATATAATTTCATACAGGTGATTAACGAATCATTCAGCAAATTATGGATAGTCAAAAATCAACAGAACATACCACTGCAACATCAAAAACTTCTGGTTTAAGTGCAACCACAACAGGTCATATTATCAATCTCCGTAAGCAAATTGCTCAAAATTATTTATTGATCTGGGTCGATGCCGGTATTGATCAAACAAAAAAAGATTGCAAAGATATATTAGCACAATTAAAAAGCATCGTGAATGACATCAATATATTTACCGACTCAGACCAATGTATCCAGTGTCTCAAAGGTCTTGATAAAGAAAAAGCATTCGTGATTACATCAGAATCATTGAGTCAAATTTTAGTTCCCGATATTCATGGTATTTCACAGTTAGACTCGATTTACATCTTGTGTGATAACAAATTCCAACATGAAGAATGGGTGAAACAATGGGAGAAAATCAAGGGTGTACATACGTCTATTGCACCCATCTGCGAAGCATTGAAAATGGCTGTCAAACAATGCGAACAAGATTCCATTCCTGTAAGTTTCCTTACAGTGAATGAAGAAGCTTCCAGTCAAGATTTAAATCAACTGGAGTCCACCTTCATATACTCACAAATATTCAAGGATATTCTTCTTGAAATAGAATATGGTCAACAATCCAACAAGAATTTAGTAAATTACTGTCGTAAACTTTACGATGGTAATATAGCTGAATTAGAAATTCTTAATGAATTCGAACATAACTACAGTCCAAAATTGGTAATATGGTGGTATACACGTGAATGTTTCACGTATCAATTGCTCAATCGGGCAGTTCAAACATTAGAAGCTGATATTATTATTAATATGGGCTTCTTTATACGTGACCTTCATCAACAAATCGAACATTTACATCAACAACAAGTTAGCGATTATAAAGGAAAGCCTATTACAGTTTACCATGGACAAGGTCTATCAACCAAAGATTTTGAGAAACTCTGCAAAACAAAAGGTGAATTAATGTCTTTCAATACCTTTCTCTTAACCAGTACAAGACAAGAAACTCCTCTCGAATTCGCTGAACATGTCTTAACAAAAACTGATATGGTTGGTATTCTTTTTCGAATGTCCATTGATCCTTCTGTATCATCCACTCCATTTGCTGCCATCGAACAACTTAGTTATTACAAGACGGAAGAAGAAATCCTTTTTTCGATGCACACCATCTTCCGAATTGCTGATATCACACACATCCACAAAAACCACCGACTTTATCAAGTGGACCTTACATTAATATCAGATAACGATCAACAACTTCGAACATTAACGAAAACTATACAAGAACATGCAATTGGCACAGGATGGGAGCGAGTGGGTAATATGCTGCTTCATTTGAAAAAGTTCGAAAACGCGGAAGAACTCTACGAATCATTACTGGCATATACAACCAATCAGAGCGATGAAGCGCTTTATTATAGTAACCTTGGATACATTAAAGATAAACAAGGTGATTATAACAAGGCAATATGGTACTACGAAAGAGCGCTAGAAATCTATCAAGAAATTCTTCCTGAAAATCATTCATCACTTTCTAATTCCTACAACAACATCGCTCGCGTCTATAATAAGATGGAAAAGTATTCAGAAGCACTTTCGTTTTATGAAAAAGCACTTGAAATCGACGAAAAAACTCTTCCTTCAAATGATTCCTCATTGGGTTTGTCTTACAACAGCATCGGTTTGACGTATTCCTACATGAGAGAGTATCTGAAAGCACTTTCCTTTTACGAAAAAGCAATTGAAATTTATGAAAAAACTCTTCCTGAAAATCATTCTCGTTTCGCTGCTTGCTATACCAATATCGGTTGGGTGTACGACAAAATGGCAGAGTATTCCAAAGCACTTTCGTTCCAGGAGAAAGCACTTGAAATACGTCAAAAATCTCTTCCTGCAACACATCCTGATTTGGCTAATTTGTACCAGCATATCGGTTTGGTATATGATCACATGGGAGAGTATTCGAAAGCACTTTCCTTTCACAAAAAATCACTTGAAATCTATGAAAAAACTCTTCCTTCCAATCATCGTACTTTGGCTACGTCTTACAATAACATCGGTTTGCTATATAGTAACATGGGAGACTATGTGAAAGCACTTTCATTTTACGACAAAGCAGTTGAAATTTATAAGAGAACTCCTCCGGCAAACCATCCTGCTTTGGCCACTTCATACAATAACATCGGTATCGCGTATAATGACATGGGAGAATATTCGAAAGCACTTTCATTCCACGAGGAAGCACTTAAAATACGTGAAAAATGTCTTCCTGCAAACCATCCTGATTTGGGGACTTCCTATCACAATATCGGTATCTCACATTTAAAAATGCAAGAGTATTCAAAAGCACTTTCGTTTCAAGAAAAATCAATTGAAATCGGTGAAAAAACTCTTCCTGCAAATCATCCTCATTTAGCGAATTCCTACAACAATATCGGTGCGACGTATGACAGCATGGGAGAGTATTCGAAAGCACTTCCGTTTTTTGAAAAAACACTTGAAATTCGGCAAAAAATCTTTCCTCCAAATCATCCTGATTTGACTACGTCTTACCAAAACATCGGTATGATGTATTACAGCATAGGAGATTATCCGAAAGCACTTTCGTTTTACGAAAAAACACTTGAAATTCGTGAAAAAACTCTTCCTGTAAATCATCCTGATTTAGCGACTTCCTACCGCCACATCGGTTTGGTGTATGACAAAATTGCAGAATATTCCAAAGCACTTTCGTTTCATGAAAAAGCACTTAATATTCGTGAAGCAACTCTTCCTTCAAATCATCCTGATTTGGCGAGTTTCTATAACAATATCGGTCGGATGTATGACAAAATGAGAGAGTATTCGAAAGCAGTTTCTTTTTACGAAAAAGCACTTGAAATCGACGAGAAGACTCATCCTTGCAATCATCGTACTTTGGCTACGTCTTACAGTAACATCGGTTTAGTGTATTCCAACATGAGAGAGTATTCGAAAGCACTTTCGTTTCATGAAAAAGCACTTGAAATCGACGAGAAAACTCTTCCTTCCAATCATCCTTCTTTGGCTACGTCTTACAGTAACATCGGTTTAGTGTATTCCAACATGAGAGAGCATTCGAAAGCACTTTCGTTTTACGAAAAAGCAATCGAAATTTATGAAAAAACTCTGCCTGCAAGTTATCCTTATTTAGCCACTTGCTACTTCAATATCGGTTGTGTGCATGACAAAATGGCCGAGTATTCAAAAGCACTTTCCTTTCACGAAAAAGCACTTGAAATTCGTGAAAAAACTCTTCCTTCAAATCATCCTGATTTGCCGACTTCCTATAACAATATCGGTTGGGTGTATGACAGCATGGGAGAGTATTCGAAAGCACTTTCCTTTTATGAAAAAGTACTTGAAATTCGTGAAAAAACTCTTCCTTCAAATCATCCCGATTTGACGCCTACTTACAATAACATCGGTTCGATTTATGACAGCATAGGAGAGTATTCGAAAGCACTTTCGTTTTACGAAAAAGCACTTGACATCAACGAAAAAAGACTTCCGGTAAATTATTCTGATTTGGCTACGTCTTACAACAACATCGGTTTGGTGTATAATAACATGGGAGAGTATTCGAAAGCACTTTCCTTTCACGAGAAAGGACTTGAAATTCGTGAAAAAACTCTCCCTGAAAATCATCCTGATATGGCTGCTACCTACAATAACATCGGTTTGACGTATACTAACATGGAAGAGTATTCGAAAGGACTTTCTTTTTACGAAAAAGCACTTGAAATCTATGAAAAAACTCTCCCTGCAAATCATCCTCGTTTGGCCACTTTGTACAGCAATATCGGTAGTGTGTATGACAAGATGACTGAGTATTCGAAAGCGCTTTCATTCCACGAGAAAGCACTTGAAATCGTTGAAAAAACTCTTCCTTCAAATCATCCTGATTTGGCTACGTGTTACAACAATATCGGTTTGTCGTATTCCAACATTAGAGAGAATCTGAAAGCAATTTCGTTTTACGAAAAAGCACTTGAAATTCGTGAAAAAACTCTCCCTGCAAATCATCCTCGTTTGGCTACTTGCTACAGCAATATCGGTTGTGTGTATGACGATATGGCAGAGTATTCGAAAGCACTTTCGTTTCTTGAAAAAGCACTTGAAATTCGTGAAAAATCTGTTTCTGCAAATCACGGTCATTTCGCTACTTTGTACCGTCACATCGCTTTGGTGTATTATCACATGGAAGAGTATTTGAAAGCACTTGCCCTTTACGAAAAGGCAGTTGAAATTGACGAAAAAACACTTTCTTTAAATCATTCTTCATTGGCTGTATCTTACAACAGCCTTGGTTTGGTGTATAACAAAATGAGAGAGTATTCGAAAGCACTTTCATTTCATAAAAAAGCACTTGAAATTCGTGAAAAAACTCTTCCTCCAAATCATCCTGATTTGGGAACTACGTACAACAATATTGGTGTGGTTTATCACAACATGAGAGAGTATTCGAAAGCACTTTCGTTTTACGAAAAAGCACTTGAAATCGACGAAAAATCTCTTCCTTCAAATCATCGTGATTTGACGTCTTCCTACAGCGGCATCGGTTTGATGTATTATCACTTGGGAGAGTATGCGAAAGCACTTTCATTTTATGAAAAAGCACTTGAAATTCGTGAAAAAAATGTTCCTGCAAAACATCATGATTTGGCGACTTCTTACAACAATATCGGGTTGGTGTATGACAAAATGGGAGAGTATTCGAAAGCACTTTCGTTTCATGAAAAAGCACTTGGAATTCATGAAAAAACTTTTCCAGCAAACCATCTTCAATTAGCGATTTCTTACAACAATATCGGTATGGTGTATGCCCACAGAGGAGAGTATTCGAAAGCACTTTTGTTTCATGAAAAAGCACTTGAAATCGACGAAAAAACTCTTCCTGTGAATCATCCGGATTTGGCGTCTACTTACAATAGCATAGGCTTGACTTATGACAGCATAGGAGACTATTCAAAAGCACTTTTGTTTCAAGAAAAAGCACTTGACATCAATGAAAAAAGTCTTCCGGTAAATCATCTTAATTTGGCTATGTCTTACAATAACATCGGTTTAGTGTATAATAACATGGGGGAGTATTCGAAAGCCCTTTCTTGTTACGAAAAAGCACTTGAAATCAGTGAAAAAACTCTTTCTAAAAATCATCCTTCGTTGGCTTATCCTTACAACAACATTGCTTGTATATGTAGAAATATGGGCAACTTCTTGGAATCACTCTCATTTTATGAACGTGCTCTTAGCATTATGCAACATTCATTACCTTCTGATCATCCTGATATTAGAAATGTGGAAGAGAATATAGAATTTGTGAAAAAGAAATTGTGAAATATTTTTTAAGAAATAAAGAAAAATCGTTTTTATTTACTTGAATTGCTTTTTTTTTCAAAGTTTTCTGTAGCAATTGTAACACAATCGAGAAAGCTAATCAGTAAACCATGATATGTAGTAGCACGAAAAGCCGGAATACATATTATAAATGTATGTTATTATCTATATATGTAAAAGCAGAATTTTAATAACAATCTATCGAATATGAGATAACCGAAATATTATAGTAGTTGATGATGAGTTGAAAAATGTACAAAATAATGTGGTCGAGAGTAAAATGAGCATATATATCCGAGTCTGGAAAAGTATTATTCGTATCTACAATGTAATAAAAATAGCATAGGATAATAAATAAGGTGCGTTTATCGTTACTGGGACTCGACCAAACGAACTAATTTTTATATCAATGATAATATCTTCATTGCTGCGCAAGCAAACGAGCTAATTTTTACATCATTTAACAGCGGCATGTTCATGCTTAACATTTATAAAGACATGCTTATATAGTTCATCTGTTAAATATATTGTTATTTTTCTTATCTGTGAAAAAAATAAATATTTTTTGTTGAGGTCAACAATGATACTTTACAAAAAAATCTCTCGAATCATGTCTTTATGAATATAAATTTTGAACATGTCTCTATCATTGATAAAAAAATCAGCTCGTGTGCTCGAGCTGCAATGGAAATATTCAAGTTTTCTATCCTAGAACTACTTATGGACCACCCTGTAGGTACCTCTGCTTCGTAAAATTATCTTTTGATCCCTGACTAGAGATATTCTGATCCAAACTTATTAGACTCAAACTCACACCTGAGCAGCAGTTTTAACAGTTTCAATGAAATTTTAAAAACTTAATCTGATAGTCGCGTTACGAATTTTAGATACTTTTTTTGGTTATTTTTATTGGTGGCTAGCACAACCTATACATTTCTCAGGCAATATTATCGATGATTTTACAATACTCAAGTTAGAATTTAATCTTATTTTTAAATAGATCCGGTTAAATCTAACATTTTTGGACTCAAGCTCAGAATCAGTCAACACAATATTTTTATTTGTGAGTGCAAAACGAACTTGATCGAATTCAAGATCAGCATGATTAACTGTACTTCAACTTTTCATCAACTAATGTTAAGGTTAACACAATTTAACATTTCAGTAGTACATTTATAGTTAGTCGTACACCTTAAGTATAGCCAATGACGACGGATGCTATGTAAAAATTGAAGGAAAAAACGAGGAGAACTAATTTATGCGTCCTGTCCTAGCGGTATGCTATTACTTATCCTGATGAGTGGTAGAATCCTGTATTGTACTCATTTCTGATCTTTAATTTCGTTCAGACATCGTGACAGTCGTCTTGGCAAAGTCTTCTCTCCGCCACAGACTTTAACAATATCTTCCTCCGTCTCTATCACAAGCCGCGATAGACATCTTAGGAATGTCTCCGTTTCGTCACGTAGCAGCTACTTTAGTATTCCTACGTCTTCTTCATGAACTATAACATACATACAACAGGAGGTCATGATACCACAACTGTTAATAATAATGAAGACAAAAATTTTATATTTTTTTGACGATTTCGTGTGTTGTAAATCTTTTTGTTTTTTCGTTTCTATTTGTGTATAAATGTAGTTATGTATTTATTTAATTTAAAAAAAAAAGAAATGAAATAAAAATATTTGCTATATAAAGATTTAATAAATTGTTTTGACTTTTGACAATTAAGACATTTAAGTGAAATTCTAATTATATAAATAAAGATTAATAATTCTATTTTTTTCTAGTAATTATTTAACTTACTTGAAACAATTTTCCTCAATGTATATTTTATTAAATATTATTTTCGTATTACAGTAGATGTATGCCATAACAGCACTGGGATACAATTTAAAAAAAAAGAAGTAAGGAAAAGTACCGACGAGCAATCGATTCTCTCTAATGTTCGATGATTCATCTCAAAACCTTATTCGTTTGAAATCACGACGTATGTACAGAAGACTTCACATCTAAAGATGTCCTTATAACGAGATCGAAAATTCATCAATCCATAGTGTTGCTTTCTTTGACCCTGCAATCTGACTTTAGCGCAACGACCTATCGGCATTTCCCCTAGCTATCTGGGCAATGTCATTAGCTCGACACTGTTCTGAGAGCATACTATGATTATAATCGTTGCATTCTTTGAGAAAGAAGAATATCCTTCAAATTAATTAGTCGTCACCTACGTTAGTGAACTACTGTCACTGTTGTATTCAGAGAATATGTCTCAGAACTGAGGACTTTCGATAGAAAGAGTCTGATTTGTTTATCATCAAAAGTCTTTTCTAGACCATATCGGCATTTTGGACAAAAAAAAAAACTTCTTCCAAATAAGTGGTAGGATCTTCCTGGATTCACCCAGTAGTTTTTATATTTCCACATTATTTCTATATGGGTAATATTGCCTTAGAAATAAAAGGTTTTGTGCTAGATATGAAGTGAACTTGAATTGTCTTGAACACACTAGAAAATGAGACTAGTATTTATGAGCATTTATTAATAAATCTGTAGCTATCTTATTATACAAATCTATTATGAACTTACAAGATCTTATGAGGCGGTCATACATAGATCTTAGTGTCGGTCCTAATCTAAGATATCAGAGACTACGATTTTCTGTACGTTTCTTTGTATGATTGGTTACGAAAATGGCTGGTCATGTTCTAATATCAGATATTTTCATATATAGATCTGAGACTGATCAGATTATTTGATTTCTTGACTTGGCTAGATAAATAATTTTTTTTTCTTTATTTTAGATCAATGTAAATTTTAACATTCAACAGTGAATGTCGAGGCTACGGAAATCAGATGGATCTTGCGAATTTCTATAAAATCGATCAATAAATCATTACTTTCTTCCTCTATTTCTTTAGTGAGAACCCAAAAATATTTGCCAATTAATTATGACCTTAATCGTAATTCAGTTCGTGATTAATTGACAGTGTTTTTGGCTTTTCATTATAGAAATAGGTCAGAAAAATGGCGATTAATTGATCGATTTTATAGAAATCGGGAAGATCCATCCGATTTTCATGAGATTGTGTTTTTTTAACTAGTTATAGAACCTGCTAAAGAAGCTAAAAAGTAATCAACAACATATGAATCATCTGTGTAATTAATATCTTAATTAGCTATTATATCCCTATAGAATTCGACGGGATCCGATATGCGGATTGATCGTCCTGGGATAAATAAAATAAGTTTTACTTCCTAGATTGCAGTGCTTCTCAAACTCTATCTTTCAGTTAATTTTGTTTTTACATAAAACCTATTTAGAGATTAAAATATGCGATATAAAACTTAGACATTTATTATCAGTCTTGTATTAATTATTTAACAAACAAAACTTAATCGATCATTATATATTTGTGTAATCCTTTATATTTTATTTATCTCCTATTCTTTTTGTTTATTTTCACTTTTTAATTATTCTATTTAACAACTCTATTTGTTCTTCGTCTAGACTAATTCACCAATACTTGCATTTCTTCTATCCCATTAACGCATTTTTCGCATCTGTAATTCAAATATTCTTCAGCCAAACTTTGTATCTCAAATAAACGTCAAAATCTAAGAAAACAATTGATTAATAAGAATGAATTTTACGTAACTACGATTTGACATGTGTTTTAAAATGATACCAACTCTAATCAGACATTTATCATCAACTGCAAACAAAGAAAAATAATTTCCATGATCATTTCAATAAAATAGTTTTTTTTTGTTTATAAAAAACTAAAATTAGACAATTCAATACAGTCTTTAGTAACGGAAAGTAGAAAATGAAATCTAGATAATAAATAATTAATAACGAGAAAAGCAATATTATTAAACGAAATGAATTAGATTGTTGGAAAATCTATTGAATTAATTTAATAAAAATACATTAGTCAAAATATTAATCTAAAATAGAGATTTCATACAATTTTTGTCGATTATTATAAATATTTTATTGAAAAAGTTAAAAGCAAGGTTAATAGGAATACTGCAATTTGAAATAATTGTTAAATAAATAATTGAAAGCTATTGAATAAGATATTCAACATGGTGACAATATAAACAAGACATAGACAACAAAAAATAGAAAACAGAAATAAAAGTATATTAGAAAATGACGCCACTTTTACAATATCAAATCATATCAATTTTTTTTTTTCTTCAATTATTGTACCAGAGAGAAAGATAAATATTTGTGAATGATTACACTTATATTGAAGATCTAAATTGATCAACATTGACTTTTGTTCAAAAGAATGAAGATGAAACCAGAATTTCTGTCTGCAGTAACTATATCTTGACGACGATCACCATTAAAATCACCTATAGCGACCAATGTAAAGAAACCTGAAAGTGTAGTCGAAAATATTGTTTTTATTTGAAAAGTTCCATCTCCATATCCAAGTAGAACACCTATACTATAGGGTTGAGCCTGACCAACAGCAACGTCCATATAACCATTGCCATTCAAATCAGTGACAGCAACTAGAGACGCTGATCTAGTAGTGTTCATCACAAACTTCTGTTTTGCGCCTAAACTTCCATTACCATATCCAAACATCATATCAACAGTGTTTTCATTATCATAGGAGAGAACAACATCCGATTGATTATCATTGTTGAAATCACCAACAGCGATATAATACGGTAATGTTTGTCTACCAGCATAGAAAACCTTTTGTACTTGAAAAGTTCCGTTACGATTTCCAATAAATATTCCAATATTTTTAGTCAGATAATTGGTGACAGCAATATCTAAATAACCATCATTGTTAAAGTCCTTGAGATCAATCGATGATGGATAACTATTACGTCCAGTATAATATGTACTTTGTGCTGAAAATGTTCCATTACCATTTCCAATAAACACACCAACATTATTACCCCAATCATTGACGATAACAATATCTAAATAACTGTCATTGTTCAAGTCACCTACTGCGATCCATTGTGTTTTTATATTATTACCTGTCGAGTAGGTTGTCACTGAGCGAAAAGTACCGTTACCATTTCCAAGCAATATATACATACTATATGTCGATGTACAAAAAAAAGCAAGATCGGCGCGATCATCGGTGTTAAAATCAGCGACCATGAGTGATTGAATATTAGAGCAATAACCAGTTGTATTTATTGATATTGGTTGAAATGTTAATTGACAAATTGGTACTAATCGAAAAGAAACGACCAAGTACTCTTTAACACTCAATCAAGAAGCATTTCACAAGGGATTGACGCAACCAAAACATTACACTATGCATCATTTTCTCAGCTTTATGGGGCACCAAACATGGAACGCAGATGGTCTACAAAATCATTGATTAATCATTTATCTTTGATATACTATAAGTAGCAACCTAATGATTTCTTATTCCATCTTTTTGATCAGAAATAAAAATATGTAAGGTTATTAACGAGAGGTTTACTTTAACTAATCGATAATCGGGATGATCAGACAATAAACTGAGAATAGTTCATCGTATAATTTATAATGAGATAGAACGCTTATCACAACTTCCCTTGCTCTGTCCTATTCCATCCTATTGACATAAATGGGTAAAAGAAAAAGAGTATATCTTGTCTTGTTCTATTGGAATAGATGGGAGGAAGAACAGAATACCTTATAGAGTTAATATGCTGTCTTAATTATACTTTACAATTCATCTCAAAAGTAATAAGATTTGTACATTTTGTCAAAGACCATTGTTCTATTTAAAGATATTTTATAATAATGATGACTAACAGTTCACTTTCCAAGATACAATGAATGTATCAAAAATTTTGCGATATTTTTTGTTTTTCATATATTTCTGTCTGAAAGCATGACAAAACGTTAATTTTTCTTTTCAAAAAGATACACCGTCAAATTTTCTATAAACTTGTATTAGATTTATTTTAAAATAATAGTGCTGAACATTTTATAGAGTGCAAAGTGTATTCATGCGAACTACGTTTATTTCTAATACAACTTTTAAATAATTCATTTAATTCGTCCAATCAAACATTTTGTTATTAAAGTACAACTAATTGTTACATAGTTCTTTAAATTCTCTATCGATTGAATACATATTCAACGTTTTTAAATTCTTATTTGTTCGGATCGCGCTCTACCATATTTTGAAAACAACGTGATTTTCATGTCTAGTTGCTTCATTTGATGGAAAGCGTTCTAGATACGTCAACTATAGCTAAATCGAGTCCATATTTCAAGTATTTTTTAGAAAGTTGATTTCTCTTCTTTTATACAGTCCAAATAGTGTCAAAAGAGTTTTTCTTTGCATAGATATATTAGTTTTTAAATGCATAGATTGTGATCAAACACTTACAAGAAATTCTGAAACAGTATTTATTATCCACTCAGATCACAAATAGAAAGTTTATTAAGAGAGGGTCCACGAGAGAATCGAACATCGCCATACTCTCGAAAATTTTGACCTACATTTTTTATTATTGAAAACGATAGGTCATGGCTTGAAACTAAAAACTACCAAGTTTCAGCTCAATCTGTCAGTTTCTTCAGGAGTTATAAAGATTACATTTATTACACGTTAATCGATTTTTGACGAATATCATATGTTCACCATCTGCAAAGTATCAGCAACTTTTTTCGAAAAATAGTCCACTCAAGAGATATGGTTTATACATCAGATTGTAGAGTGAGATGCGCTCTACAAAACTGTCTATTTGGTATTTCAAAAGCATTTAGTTTAGAGGCGTGCGGTTCACAGAAGTATAAAAAATTACGATTTTTTTCATCATTTCAAGGTGGAATTTTTCCATTTTCGGCAGCCTTGTGGGCTAATAATGCATGGGAACAAAAAACAAGTTATGGATTTAGATAGAGTCAATATAAAATAATCGAAATTAAAGCACTAACACGTGACATTTTTGAAGGCACAATATTACCGAGTAAAATGATTAAGTGTCATTTTCTCGAGTATTTCATAGTTTTAGATGACCTATCGTTTCTCAAACTTTTCCCAGACATGAAATCTGATATCATATTTATGATCAGCATTATCAAATAGGCCCATCTAACTAATCTTAACATTTCTCCGAAACCATACTTTCCTGAATAAGTGAGTCTACTGATGATGGCTCATTGTTATGAATATGGACGTCATATGTCACATAGAAATGTATGCTTTTTTTCTAGATTCGAACACCGATTTGTAGACTTTTCTTAGGGTTACAAAGTGTGGTAGCCTGCTATTCATTTTTACTAATGGAATAGGTCAAAAGGTGATACTTTGATCCGACGCAACATTTCTATGACTGTTATTCACTATTTGTGCGTGAAACTGTGAGTAAAAGTGCGGTTTTGAGTAGAATTTTTGTATATAACATTGACACTTGGTATCCTTGCCTGGAATACTACCATTTGTTCTAGTAGTCGAGTTCATGTACCGTATGCGAAATGTGAGTTAGCACGGCATGTTCCCATGATATTTCTCTTATTGCACATTTGGACGAGAGGATCATTGCAACTGCTCTGAAGTGAAATTTGTTTCTCAAGAGAAATTTCCGATAAGCAGAACTTTTCTATAATCAAGAATTCAGGTTAAAATGGAGAAAGCTTGGTCTTCTCCAATATCTAGAATCGTCTGAGTTCTTTGTCGGTACTCAAAGTCTCACTACGGTTTTAATGTTGCTCGAGTAGTCTCACATGAGGCTTTGGATGGGCGAAGGAAAAGTTATATAGTGTGTTGATATTGTTGGAGACTGTAAACTTTGTACGCGTCGTCTGTTTTTAGTACTCATAAAAGCGGATGAAATGTTTGGTTAGTCCTGCACTAGTTCGGTGTCCAAAACGTATGTGGAGTACTGTTTTTGAGAAAAGATTATGTACCATATTCTTCATCAATATGAGCATGTAAAGTACTATTTTTCTTGCATGCAACAAGTTCAACTAGACTTTTTAAAGCACAGAAGTGTAAAAGATAGTGCCCACTCTTGAATGCAGATTAATGATTCTTTTTGCTTGTGAGAGTCAAAAGTTAGTCCGAGTTGCCTTTTCATGACGTAATATTCTCAAAATTCTCTCGATCATCGCACTTTCATTAATCATTCGTGTGTTGTTATTGAAATGTGTTTGAATCACTTATTAGTTATTCCACAATAGACGATTGTGCTAACGAGAGCATCAATGGCACGAATATTTCTAGGTAAATGTAATATTAACTGTGTAAATTCATACTTTTTTGACTGGATGGAGTTATAATCCGCAAGATTAAATTCCTTACAACAACTAACAATTTATTTATTACCCTGCTATTCTAATAGCATTTTTATCAAACACTTTTCTGTGATTTGATCAAACTTCTATATTTTGTACCCACATGTTCGAACTACGTGGCTTTTATTGGTTGAAAAAGTGGGACGAGAATGTTACTACAGTGGTTCTGCCATGTTAGACATGAGTCGCCCGATTGAACCCAACGCGTTGCTCCAAGTGACTATACATTATGATCACAGCCCTCGTTTGACTTATTGTGAGATTTAGTTCATGTCTCCTGTAAATTATAGACTGAAATGGCTCTTCGTCCTCGGTTTTGTATCATAGGTCCCTACTCACTGTTTCTACCCTTCTAATCAAACTTTTGGATAAAGATGCTCCATTGAACACAATTGTAGCTTCTGTTTGCTCATTTTTATCCGTAACAGATGTTTATGAAAACCAGTAACTGTCATGCTCTTTAGACAGTGGAAGCATGACGGGAAAACAGTTTTGTTCGAACATAGCGTAACAAAATACTTTTTCACAAACTCGCAACCCTTTCGGCAATAATGCACGCTCTCCTATATAAAAGAAGCTCTTTTGAAGTTTTTTATGTATCAAACTTTCTTTGCTTCACGGCTTCATCTTTTCATCAATGAGCAAATCATCGATTTTAGTATTTCAGATAGATTCACGAAGACACGAATGTACTGATCGTTTATACATTAGAAACTCGTTTTTGCAAAATACTTTTGTCGAATATTATTTTTTCTTCAAGACTACTGACACTTAAAGACGAATGATATTTCAGCTTTGAATTAAACCAAAACTATATCACTGTTACGTCAAAGGTGATGGATGGCGATACATGTCATTCACTGGATGATTCACATCATGTGTAAAACAAATGAAGTATAGGCTCCTACACCTTATTTCGTTCATGAAAATGGTGTCTTTTTACTCCGCCACAAAAAGGTAATAACTTCATCAATTGTAGACATGAAGCGCGTAGCAAAGGGTATCCAAGCGAGATTCGGTTTCTCTAACTGGAATACAAGAATCAATTTAGATCTCTCGAATTCATGGATATTTGTCACACACTCCAAGTAACAGCTTAAGCCAGTAAAAATGAGACCTAACTTCTGCTTGTCATACTGAGTCCACAATAAGTCAAATTGTCTTAAAACCACTCTTCACTATAGATCCATCAGAAATGTTGAGATACTTTAACATGATGCAACCCAAAAGAACAGTGGCATTCCTATCGACTATTCTGAATATTTATACCGTAGAAAAAATTATACTCAAATCCGTATTGTTTCGTAGAGTTTCACTTGGAAAAAGTGAATAACAAACAAAGAAATCTAGAGTCTTACACTTTGATAGCAGCATGTGAGATCAAGGCATAACTTTTTGACCTATTCCATTAGTAAAAATGAATAGCAGGCTACCACACTTTGTAACCCTAAGAAAAGTCTACAAATCGGTGTTCGAATCTAGAAAAAAAGCATACATTTCTATGTGACATATGACGTCCATATTCATAACAATGAGCCATCATCAGTAGACTCACTTATTCAGGAAAGTATGGTTTCGGAGAAATGTTAAGATTAGTTAGTTGGGCCTATTTGATAATGCTGATCATAAATATGATATCAGATTTCATGTCTGGGAAAAGTTTGAGAAACGATAGGTCATCTAAAACTATGAAATACTCGAGAAAATGACACTTAATCATTTTACTCGGTAATATTGTGCCCTCAAAAATGTCACGTGTTAGTGCTTTAATTTCGATTATTTTATATTGACTCTATCTAAATCCATAACTTGTTTTTTGTTCCCATGCATTATTAGCCCACAAGGCTGCCGAAAATGGAAAAATTCCACCTTGAAATGATGAAAAAAAATCGTAAATTTTTATAATTCCGTGAACCGCACGCCTCTAAACTAAATGCTTTTGAAATACCAAATAGACAGTTTTGTAGAGCGCATCTCACTCTACAATCTGATGTATAAACCATATCTCTTGAGTGGACTATTTTTTGAAAAAAGTTGCTGATACTTTGCAGATGGTGAACATATGATATTCGTCAAAAATCGATTAACGTGTAATAAATGTAATCTTCATAACTCCTGAAGAAACTGACAGATTGAGCTGAAACTTGGTAGTTTTTAGTTTCAAGCCATGACCTATCGTTTTCAATAATAAAAAATGTAGGTCAAAATTTTCGAGAGTATGGCGATGTTCGATTCTCTCGTGGACCCTCTCTTAACAAAGTGTTTTTCAAGTTAAAATGACACCCCTACTATGGGCTGTTACAATTATCATACTATATCTGTATCGGTGCATATACGGTGCACCGTCGTTCGGTGCAACGGTGTGTCACCGTCACTATTGCATCTCTAATCATATTCATCGTGCATTTAGAAAGCTTTCACTTTTCCGTGGTCGAAGCTTAATTGTTCAAAGTGATGTCCATTTTGAAAACAAAAAAGTGCAATTGATAAATAATCAGGTTTATGTAAATTGTATAGGTTTTCACACTGTAGCGTTTCGTATGGTTTGTATTTTTAACGTGATTAAACGGTAAAAATTATATGCAAAATATGGTCATTCACTGTCTCTAACTAGTTTGAAAGTAGAGTATTTTATATGTTTTTACTTTTCATTTTTTAAAAAAGTATATGGATTTATAGACAATTTCAAGCTCCATCTTTTGGTAAGCATATATTTAGTGAGAAAGGCCGGAATGAACTTCATCTTTTGTTATATTTAGATGAAGTATCGAACGCAATTTTAAGTGTCAAAAATGTATCACAAAAAATATCGATATTGTTTCTACCACTTAGCTTAACTAAATTATAATCTTGAATTTTTTCGAAAGATATTTCGTAAAAAGTTTTACAAAAACTGTATGAGTGAATCCCTTTTTACATGTTCTAATAGTTTTATCTATACTCAAATGACTGATTTTCATGATAATGTGATTTCCCATCATATTGAAAACTTTTATAAGATTTTTCTGATCCTATATAGGAATTGTTTCATATAACTTTCGATCGCACATATTTTTAAACAATATTCAACATTTAATCATATTTTCTGAAGTCAATATACATGCAAAACAAAGATTCAATATCTTTCCGATCTTTTCTGATACATACAGTATGTTGAACAAATCAAAATAAATATGTTAAAAAAAACAAAAAAAAACAATAGACGAAATTGAAATGCCCACCGCTGTATATTAAATTCTGTTTATTTTCTTATCATTCGTTTTGTTCTCAACTATCTTTGGATTTTTTCTAACTTACTAATGTATATATAGTTATGGTTTTTATTTGATAAGAACTACTTAAAAGAATAAAAACACATCTATACTAAAATAACTATATATGAATATTATCAGTTTTAAAATAAGTCTTAAAGTTCTTTGGATCATCAATGTAATCACCTCCAAGATTAGTACAACCAAGTTCTGTAGCACTAGGATGAAAATTTGAAATGGTTACTCCTGGTATTGTATTACCATGTTGAGTTAACCAAAACATAGTAGCAATTGTAACATTTCCAAGTATTAAAAATCTGTCTGAACCCAGATAGTGACCAGTTGCTTTATCAATATACAGAATTATGGGATAGATATTTCCAGTACCAACCACACTTCCAATCCAAGCTTGTACAGTTACTGGTTCTATTTTATCAATACTCCATTTATTTGTAATTATCCATTCACCAGCATAGTCTAAGAATCGAGAATTTGCGCTAGAACTTTCACGTTGAAAATTGCAGCTAGCTAATGTACACACTTTTTCACTAACAAAATAGGCATAGGCTACATTACTATATACATAAGAGTAATAAATATCTTGAATACTCGAAATAATTAATTGATTTGAACTATCCAAGATCCATGTATAATTTACGGATTGATTAACTACTGTCCGACCAGCAGCTATACCATATCCATAGTTATTAACTAGTTGATTAGGTAATGTATGTGTATTGGGAACTTTATTAGGACATTGATTACTAGTATTGCTTTTACAGATTTTCAAATAACCAGTAGTTTCAATTGTAATTCCTGATTTAAATACATGACGATCTGTACCAAATGGTGGTTGATTATTTCTTAGATCTTCTATAGGAGGAAAAGGAGCACCAGAAAGGAAAATATCTATTTTATATAATTTATTATCTGCAACATTGATATGTATCACTACTAACTGTGTATTTGATAAAACAACACATTCAAATTGAATACCACCATAACCAGATGGTGGACATTGATGATTGAAATTATAATTATCTATTTTACCAAAAACAATTAATGCACCCATATAAGCATAGTATTTTTTATTTGTATTTGGATCCATATAAGTCGTATGTGTAGTCAAATTTTTGAATTGATCCCAACTAAGAATAAAACAATTGTCAGAAATACTATCATTTGTAGTTGTATTAACTGTAGTTTCAAAACAAAATGATGAATTTCGTTACATATAGAAAAGACCATCATATGCACCTAGAATATATATATATCTATATGAAATAAATATTGTAATCAATTAATTATAAAATAATCAAAGAAATAAAACTAACCTCTTTCAATGGAAAGAAAAGACACGAACATTAATAGAATTATAATGTTGATCTTGGATGTCATCATTATTTTAATACACTAAATCGTTATTTTATTAATTTATATTTATCTATATAAAAATAGAAACAAATAAGATTATGAAATTCTAATAATAAAGATTAATTTCATTTTCTTTTTCTTTTTCATTATCTGTTACAGCATACAAATATGTATCTATAATTAACATGAATATATATTACTCTATTCTATAAACATATTAATTAATTATTTAATCTTCTAAAACTTTTATATAAGATTTATATCACTTGTAAGATTGTTAATATCTTTCATACACACAATTTCTACCTCTATTTATTTATAAAAAATGTAACTGTATATACAATTTCCCATATTGATCATCAGTAATATTTTTAAGGTCAAAAAACAGAAAAATAACCTACATATAAATGTAAAACAGAATTAATCATGTATCGAAAATAAGAGGTAAGAGACTTGTGACCCAATATTATTTCGAATGAAAAAATTCAATCAATGACTGATGTACAAAAATCAAAAAATTATTGACATATATCTATATTATATAGAATAAAATATATTTCTTTTATATTGAGACAAAAATCAAAAAGAAATGTTTGAGTTTTCATCGATTTATTGATTAGTCCACGTCCACGTGTTTTTTTTAATGCAGAAATAATAAAAACCAACAAGGTGAAGACGATTGATATAATCGGTTTAATAAAATTATTTTAGATTGATCTAAAAAGCAAACAAAATAATTGTAATTCTACTATACATATCACAAAGCAAATTAGAAATGTAGAAATGATCAATAGCATATTTATTCTAGGTGAATAACTCTCAGAAAGAGCACGTATCTTCCATATTTTTCATTCACCAATATATTGAATTATTACTGATCTTTTCATGCTGATCATCTCCCAATAATAAGAAACAACTTTAATTCAAATGTGGCGAGTAGGGCATTTATTTCTGCCAGGAGAAAACAAAATATATCACAAAAGAAATAAACATTAAATATAAAAGTCTTGTCAGATGTTTGGGCACTCAAACCGCTGTTGGAGAAGTTGATATACATGACGATTAAAGATGAATCACCAAGTAAAAGTAACATTGAAGTGGAATATGTCTGAAATTCCGGTACATGCCAGAGAAGAGCAGAAGGAGGGTATTGTATGAACGCAACGTCCAGCCTAAATAAATGAAACGAGCTGGACGTGCCGTGGCATGACGCCAATTGGGTCACGTACTTCAGCTTTAGATATAAGAAAATTAAGCTGATCGGTACGTGCCATGGCTCCAGGCCGTTGGGTCACAGTACCGAAGCAGTACAAATACTTACGCTGATAAAGCCATTTGACACGACTAGAATGCCTTTTCAGCTACTTTGGTATCACTTGACACAACTTGAATGCCTTTTCGGCTACTTTGGTGTCACTTGACACGACTAGAATGCCTTTTCGGCTACTTTGGTGGCATTTGACACAACTTGAATGCCTTTTCGGCTACTTTGGTGGCACTTGACACGACTTGAATGCCTTTTCGGCTACAATGGTGTCACTTGACACAACTAGAACGCCTTTGCGGCTACTTAGGTGTCACTTGACCTGACCAAGATGCCTTTCAGACACCTTGGAGTCACTTAAACGACTGTAATGCCGATGTCAACTACTTTGGGATTACCTGACATGACTAATATCCTTAACGGCTAACTACCCCTTTCAGCAGAGTATTAGCAACCATCAGATTGAATGTATAAAGTAAGGGAAGTTCAGCATCAAAAAGAGAAATTAAAATGAAGGACAAAGGGCCGGTGCCCAATAATCTAGCGGCGAATAAGTGGGATGGGAGGGTGGGTGTTGTAATCTGATAACTTGAATACCTGTCGACTTCACAAGTGGCGA
>JAJEKB010021185.1:2227596-2246666 GCA_022393335.1 Macrotrachela quadricornifera
AAAAAAAAAAAAAAAAAAAATAGTGAATGTCGAGCCATCATGAATAATCTTTAATGTATCGATTCCTCTCCATTAAAGTGTAGCGATCGATTTGTATTAGTTTTTTTTATAAGTAATACAACTATAAATCTGGATTAATGGGTAATTTAATAATATATATATATATATATGTTATAAACAAAATTGAGATTGAGAAAAATTTTTAATTTGTTCAGTCAAAATTATTATTCTAATATTGACTAAATATCACTTGGATGAATTGATATTTTAATTTCATTTTAAATAAAACTAGAATTTAACTAGAAATAAGTTCATATAATCGAATACCTTATTGAAAACTATAATTAATTCATTTCTAACATATTTGATTATTAATAATATCGAAAAGAATGAAAATTATCTTATCAATAGGATAAATTGAAAAATACATATTCATTTGATCTTCATAATGATTTTACAAATAGTTTCTTGAAAATAATTATTGTAATCTAAAGAATATTATATTTATTAAATCATGTTAATTTAACATATGTGTATCAATGACTGATAGCACTTGTGATAGTAAAGATAAGTGTATTACAAAATAATGTTCATATAAAAAAATTGAAGTTTTTTGTTTGAGAAAATTTCATTGAAAACAAAATTTTTCTAAAAATATAGGTGAATAAATGAAAATGTTCTGTATTATAAATTACTAGTGGAAATATCCAACGTTGCCCAGAAAAGTTCAATCTTAATATATACAAGCAAAACTCCTATTGCGCTCAAGAACATATAAGAAAAACTAAACAGTGGAGAGTAGACATGCATACAATCCTATTTTTGTCCCAGTCCTGATTCAGAGTCTTGAACGTATTTTAAGTTCCTATCCTGACTATTCTCGCTCTCAGAAGATATGAAATACTGATATTGAAAAATCAATCAAAGATGAAGTTTTTTTTTCCTTACACGTCTACATCTTAGAAGACCTTTATGAAACTTATGAATTCTATTGACTTTCTATTTTGACTAAGCATTTATAGTAGCACTTACTTGTCCCTATCAATCCCAATTTCGATGAACCCCAGTCGCGCATGGTCGTTTCCAGTTCCAGAGCTATCTAGTTGTGTTTCTAGTAAGGAAGCCCATATTGATAATCGATTCTTCGACAGCATTGCAAGAAAAATCTGCTTTGATCGAAACTAAACACAATACACTGCTGGGATCAGACTGGATTCCGACTGGTTGCAAAGAAAGATAGACAGAAAGATTTGTGTGGGATAGACTATTTATACGAAATCTCCAGCTCACGTGATCCCGAGAGGAAACTAATTTTCCCACAACCTGATTTGTATGTGACATGGGTCATCCAAAACAGTCACGGAGCCTCCAGTAGGGTATCGAGCTCAATAGACCTCCGATTCCAGATGTTCTTCTGGCGATCATTCGATGATATTTGTTTTCCCAAAATTTGATCCCTATTAGTTTTGGAAGATCCAGTAACATTTTGAGGCGATTAGACACTAGATTCGGACTCAACGTCTCCAATATTCCCTGCCAGAGTTTTTTCGCGAAAACGCAAGTTTCATTAACCGATTTCTTGGCAACTGAATTCCTATTAGTTGTCGGTCAACCAATCATATTTCACAGTGATTGGACTCCAAATTCGAACTCAACGTCTCTAAAAGCCTTTATGTCATCGTTTTCTCGAAAGAGTAGATATTTTTATGTATTCTTCGTAGCTAAATTCCTATTGGTTTCGGGTCAACCAATAAGATTTCGAGGCAACTGAACTGCAGATTCGAGCTCAACACCCTCGAAAACTCCTGAGTACATGTCCTGTGCCTGTTCACAATGTCCTGCTCAATAATTCTCCAATATTGCCGAATGGTGCAATCTCATTGGTCAGATATATAGACGAGCCTGTTGCTTGCGAAGGACCGATGTTTTTTTGACAAAAAGTAGTCGTTGATCTCTTCCTGGATAAGAGAACGGTCCCTGAAAACTTTCATTCAATTTCCTCGTAGCGTGTCCAAGAAGATATTATTGAAAAAAGTTTGTTATATTCAAATTTTAATTATTTTCATTATATGAATTTATCTGTAGCTGAATTTGAATTTTCCTGAAAATCAATATTGTCTATAACATATACATAAATATTTCAAAAAGTTATTCGATGTCATTTTTCTGTGTAAATATTACAAACAACAACAGTACACTTATATTTATAACGCTCGTCTGAAGACTCGCTTAGCTCTTTCTCGTAAAAATGCTATTTTTGAAGTATCGCCAAATTGCTTATTTACGTGATTCCACGAATTGATGTCAGCACATTCACACTGCTTTGTTCTGCCAAATGCGTCTACTAAGGTCTGACCAAAAGTTCGTGCACTGCTATTGCCAGTTTCTTAGACCAATTAACATTGGACTTATTTTTTTCATAACTAAATAGTGGAAGGTCTTTCCTACAATAATATGTATAGCAACTCGTTTTTGAAGGTGGTCACAACATTTTTTTCAGATAAAATATAATTCGACCCAAAAAAAATGGATAATGAATACAATTGATACTATATTAGAATTCGAACTATTTTGGGAATAGCTCCAAAGACAATCCACGAGGAACTAGCAACAGCTTTAGGGCCTGATGCTCCAGCATATCGAACAGTTGCAAAGTGGGCCGAACGTTTCCGTGAAGGAAGAGAAGATGTCAATGATGATCCTCGATCCGATCGTCCGGTTTCCGAACTTACAGATGAAAATATTGAATTGGTACGACAGGTTATTAGCAATGATCCACATTCAACTTATGATGATATTATAGCTGAGACATTTCTCTCTCACGGTACAATCGAACGAATTATCCATGATCATCTCAAGATGAGAAAAGTTACATCACGTTGGGCGTCCCATCAACTAACTGCTGAACAAAAGAAAGGACGAGTTAAACTTTGTCGTGAAAATTTGGCCAAATTTCGTGCTGGTTCTTGGCGATTATGTGACATTATTGCAGGCGATGAGACTTGAACTTACCACTGACAGATTGGTCGCAAGTCAACAAATGATAGCTGGATTGCCGAAGGTCAATCACCAGCAACTATAGTTCGTCGAGGCAGATTTGTACCAAAATATTTATTCTGTATATTCTTTAAATCAAATAGTTCTGTTCTTGTACGTACTGTTGATAAAGGCGAGACTATTGATCATACTTATTATATTGAAAATTGTCTCAAGCTCGTTGTTAAGGAAATATGGAAACAAAGAAGGTAAAATGGTACAAAAGGTATTAAACTGCTTCATGATAATGCTGAACCCCATCGCCATTCAGATGTTATTAACTATTTAACAGAAGAAGGTATCAATATAATGCCGCATCCATCATATTTGACCTGACCTTGCACCATGTGATTATTGGCTAAACTATTATTTCAAGAACCGTTTAACTGATCAACCAGATGAAAAATCTTTGGCTCGCGCGTTTCCAAGATAGTAAAAAATATTTCAGAAGAAGAGTTTAAAAAAACTTTTGACAAATTGATGGAAAGAATGGAACTTTGTATAAATAATCATGGTGACTACTTTAAACATTTAATGAAATAAAATTAAAACTTTCTCTTTATCTTCATATTTTTCTCTATCGATGCACGAACTTTTGATCAGACCTAAGTGATGAATTTGGTTAGTCAGTGCTAGTTTTCAAATGTGTCCTACTGTATCTCTATCAAGCTCATAGCCTGCTTAACATATATTTTCCTATACCTTATACAATCTTGTAAGCAAGTAAGAATACGATATTTAAAATGTTCTATTTTTTTTAAAACCTACGTAAGTCTGTTTGGGAATGAAGGCAGAAGAGAAAAAGCAAATAAATGTGTTTTCAAAATAAAGCACACTTCTCAATCTGCCATTTTTTCCCATGCAGCAAAATCATTTCATTATGCATACGGATAAATAAAAGAACATTGCCGCATTTTCTTGATAACGAAACGTTTTTCATTTTCAATGCTTTGCAAAGCTATATTCGTATCTGCACTACTATGTGCACTGGTCTCGATTGCTAAAGGTACTATATTCTTTATACTGTTCACTTTATTAGTTTGACCTCTTCTTAAAACTGAAATCGCTAATCCTCGCCATATATAAAATAATATTAACTCATAATTTGCTTTCTTACAGCTCATCAAGCAGCCTGGTCTAAAGGTATGTACTGTATGAAAGTACGTAAGCAAAGACTCATTTACTGTAAAATTTTTTCTTCAAATTTTTGTTAACTTATAGGGACTTCCAGGAAAAGATGATTGGAACAATATGTTACCCGTCAGTCCTCAATATATGCTCACGAAAAAAGACTGGTGGTTTCAACACGATCGAGGATGTGACAAAGCCCCACCACCGCCTGGGGACTACCTTGAACTACCTGCAGGAGGTTCTTTCACTGTTGAAATTGCTCAAAATCGTGCTTTCACCTCCTTCAATAAAAATCGAAAATTCAATGGCTATTATGGTGGTCCCCAACAACTTACAAGAGGTCATGAGGAATGTGTTATCGACCCTAATTTACATACTCCAAGTCAAGCTTTAGCTCCAGGAACAGCTTTTGCTATCTCCTATCAGAACAGTATTGACAAAGTGACACCGGAAAATTTGGTAGTCTTCACTATAAGATATCATACACCCTGGCAAAGAGTGACCTCGTACGATGTACCAAAAGATTTACCTCCCTGTCCTCCAGGTGGTTGTACATGTGCATGGGGGTGAGTGAACGTTTTTATAATTTAAAATCGGCAGTATGTTCTTGATTATTTTTGAGTTTCTTCCCCTCTTTAAATATTTTTTTCCATTTTATAATTCAGTTTCTAATATATTTTCTTTTTTTTTGATACTAGATGGATTCCAATGGGATGCGGCCAACCCAACATGTATATGCAAGGCCATAAATGTATCGTCACCCGCTCAGCTTCTACCAGAAAACTGGCAGTAGCCAAACCACCAGTGTATTGTGAAGATGATCATTCAAAATGTGTAAAGGGAGCAAAACAAATGATCTTCTATCAACAATTAGATGGAAATAATGTGATAAACCCACCCAAAATGCCAACCTACAACGCACGTATGGGATTCTCAGATGGTGCACAGAATGATATTTTTGAATGATTGGACGGATGGTGTAGACTAAATTTGTCGTTATTTGTTCTTATTGTTTTGTAGCAAAGAAATAAAAAGTCGGCATCGACCAAAACGGTCAAAAAAAACGTGAGCTCGACCGCAAACTCGAAATTTTCTGCTCACTTACGCATCCATATTTTACCGATGATGTTTCAACCCATACTGAATGGTACTACTTAGCCATATGATTTTTTTTAGGTCTTAGGGTGAGGGTGAGGGTGAGGGCATTAATCTTTCGATGATATCGCAGAGCATGAGCGTGAAGATGAGTTTAGTTCTGAATCGGACGTTATAAAAATAAAGCACGCGTCCTGTTGCTTCGAACGCCAAAGTGATGGATAAAATTTGTTCTACACTTTGAGCACATTTCTGAAAACGAAATCATGAGCTGTAACCTTCGTTCCACAATAATTCCACAACGCAAACTAGTCTTTCATATACTAACACTACAAAATCGAAATCTATCCAATCGGTCATTTACCTCAGTATTTCATGAATAAAGTGTAAGAATTAACACTAACCAGAGCTTCTTCACACCAGATGAGTGGTGATCATATTCATAAATGATACTTTCTCTATAAAGCACTAATACACACACATTATTAAAATCGACTATCTATTATTGCCGGAAAACCTTCACCATTTATCTATTACTGCGTAGAGTGAATCGAACCAGAAACCTGATAACTTCGTCCCTCAACTGGTCGTTTCAAACTACAGTAAGCTAACTCATAATCGGCAAGCCATGTCAGAAAGTTGAAAACTACCAATTAAATGTGGACAAAGAAATGTTTTAGCTCAAATGATATATCCTTGGTACACATACATTAACGACCATAACCAGAAGCTCTCACATTTTTCGCGCTAAATACGGTGCATAACCACTTCGACGATCCGTCTCATTATCCCAAAATCCTACATATCATAGGATGTGTATACTTTTGAAGCATTCATCGCATTGCACCAAAAGCACTCAAAAATATGACATACCATAAAGTGCCTCTACATTTGGAGCATTCATCCCATTGCACCAAAAGCACTCAAAAATCTCACATATGGTAACATGCCTCTACATTTGGAGCATCCATCCCATTGCACCAAAGCACTCAAAAATCTCACACATCATGTAGTGGGTATCTGTGTTAGTATATTGTTTGTGCTATAATAGTACCTATGCTATAAATCTCGATGCCCTTCCTTCAGAGATTATGACATCCCTCCAAAATGTAATTTATATGTTTTGTTTTTCGAATATGTTAATATCACATTTTGATTTGTTTATTGATATAGTCATTATTCTCATATCTAGAATATGACTTCATAGGAGAGCTACAAAGCACGCGAGATCAGTTTCACTATGTCCTAAGATGGGTCAGTTTTCTTCGCTTGTCTCATGAAACTATTTCAATGAAAATTTATTTCATAGCATATTCTTCGGAATAAAATCATAATAGTTTGTGTAATGAAAAATTTCACGAGATCATTTCAGATTTTCTTAAGAACTTTTCCTTGAAAAAAAATCAATTTTTCTAAGTAAATCGTAGTCGAGTTTTGATAAACAAACTCTTTCATTTTAATTAATGCTTTGGTTTTTTTCGGTCATGATTTCAAGAATTTTTCAAAACAAAAGAAGAAAATATAAAAATCGTACTCCGTTATAATCTATCCCTAAGAACATTCTACAATACAAAACCATTCCAGCCTCTTACCTTCTAGTGCTCATTATGAAAATTGCACTAATAAATCGACTATAACTGATTAATATATTAGAGTTTTAGGGAGATATTTCACCCATAATGTATCCGAGATTAGATTAATATTCTAACGAAATTTGCCTGAAATCGAATGTAAAATAACGAAGTTCGGCTCTGACAAGAAAGAGAGAGAGGTTTATCACTTATAAAAGTCAATTCGTTTAATTTTTTCAAATAGATTTAAAATAATATTTCGCTGTAACCGTGTATGATTTTGTTTAGGATTTTAATGATTATCTTTTAATGAAAAAAGTTCTCTCAACTATAGTAAGGATGTGAGTTCTCCTTCGGGAGATACGTTGGTATCTCCAAAATCCTGAATATATGACATCACTCTCTCACACTATTATGTCAAACAATATTTCCTTCCGGTGTGAAATATTATCTCTTAAAACTAAGCATATAAACTACATTAATCGATCCCAATGTCTCGTTGGCTGCAAGTAGCTTTATCATATCGTGAAGGTGAGTAACGCATTAATCATCATATGTTATCTGTCTGCACTGTTAAGGTCAGGTATGAAATATACAATATAATGTTGTTCAGAATAACTCTTCTTCATTATTTATACATGACGACCCAAAGGTACCTATATACGTCAGTGTATGTGTTTTTTTGATCTGTGATACACAAACAAACGCATTTTACTTTTTTCCGTATAATCCTTCTTTCAGTTGAGGGAGTATAAACCTCTTGTCTTATTTGTACGATCTATCGGCCCTATTCGATAGAACAGATCTTTCTGGTCAAGTAACGATATAGTTATTTCGAGGTTGCATTACATCAGGCCAAGGACATAATGGATAATGTACGAATTAATATCATTATGTTTTGTCATATAATATAATATAATTTGTATGATAAACAAATAAAAAAAAGAAAAACTATTGAATTTAATAATATTATATGTTTCAAGGATAATCTGAATATATTTAGCTTGTTTTTTTTAAAATAGCATATATTCATTTTTTTTTCTTCAAGTATATTTAAATAAATGTGCAAAAACGTAAGGCAAACAGTAGATTACAAGAGAAATGATAAGATAGCTATTGTTAAAAAGATAACAGTCTATATCAAACATCCTTTATATGAAAAAAAAAACGGAGATTTAAAAGAAAAAAAAATGATATTGCTTATTTATCTTTCCAGTTTAAATAGATAAAACGAACAAATAAACATTCTTTATTCTTCTTATTCTCTAAATTTGTCTCACTAGAATTCTTATTGTTGTTAAAACATTTGTCAAAAAGTTTATTTTGACTACCATAAAAGAAAAAATTAGATTTAAAATATGTTACAATTGCTAACATATCTAGTGTGTATTATAATTGTTTTAATTAATTCAAACAATGGTCAGGTCGATCCACGAGTATGTCCAAATGGATTATCATCATCTATTGTAGATCCAAATTGGCGTAATATTCCATCACGTTTTGAAATCATGACTGAATTAATAACAGAAGATGGACTAATGGAATTATCACAGGCATTTTCATCAACACGCGATTCTATTATAACATCAAGTTTTCAAGGAGGTAATCTATATTAATTATTATAATATCATTGAAAATTATATTTATTTTTTATCTATTAGGTTCAGTACAATTTTACTGGGATTTTATAACTAATGAACAGTTTTTAGTTGCTACTGTTGAAGTCGATTCAGTAAGAATACCAGTATGTTTAAAAAGTGTTATTACTCCTCAATCAAAAACAAGTGTCATTAGTGAAAATAGTTTAATACTTAAACCATCAGTTCTTCTTGGTTACAATGAACGTAATCAAATAAATCCTGCTTGGGGTATTAGTTATATTGGTAATGGAGAATTACGTGGTATACCTACAAATATTTTTAAATCATGTTTTTATGTTAATGATATACGAGGAACTGTATCAGCTATATATCATGTATCAGATATCAACAAATTTCAAGTTTATTTACCAGCAAATCAGAGCCTTATTTTACAAATAGAAGTAAATGTAACATCTCCATCTTCACGTGTAGAATCATATAAATATAATGTTTTTCGTTATACACCAAATCCAAGTCAACGAGAAGAACGTCAAGCATTAGAAACCCCAACTGGTATATATTGTCCAAATCGAACATTAACGAAAGACGTACCATCAAATATTCCAGATAAAGTTAGCACAAATACTGAAGTATATGTTCCTACTTTTAATAACTCAATAATAAGTACACATAGTTTATATGATACAGAATTGCAATTTACTCGTTTTGATACTTGGTATCCTGATCCTTTTGGTGGATCAGGATGGTATCATTATACTGAATTATATGATTTTGCTGTTGGTCTAAGTTATCATTATGATCATTCAAATTATAAATGTACAGTTACTGATATAAATACAAGTAATGGTGATGCTGTTAACGTTAATAATAATCCAAATTTAATACAAATGGGTAATTCACAACATTTATTTTTAATGGATGATATTCAATATCAATATACAGGTGAAAAACAATGTCGAGATAGAGTTTGGTGTCATGTATGGATTGGAGAAAAACAAATGCAAAATAATACAATTCAACATCAAGAATGGTATTGGGCAACACGTGTTAATGATGAAGAATTATCACAATGGATTCCAATGAAATTTGTACTTACACAATCAATAGCTGGTCGTGTTCTTTTTTCATCTGAAATGAGTAAGTAAAATAAAATTGTAAAAAGAATATCTTTTCTTTTTTATTTAAAGCTATTTTTAATTTTCGTCAAAATCCATTAACTATATTTGAAAATGGTAATACATTAGCCGAATGTTATAAATCTTTAGGTTCAACTGGTAAAAGATTTCTTCTTAATAAATTTATTATTGTTTGTTTGTTTTTTTTTTCCCAATAGAAAATTATAATCTTGCTATTTTATCATTTAAAATAATAAATGATAAAAATTATCCTGTTTTAGAAAATATAAATTCTTTAAGTTTACATATATCAGAAACATTAGTATTTTCAATGTTTATACGACCAATACGTATTTCACATGTTATTATTGATAAAGATAATAATAAAAATGATATATTAGTTACATTTACATTACTGGATGCATCACCACGTACTGGTCCTGTTGAAGATCCTCTTCAAGAATCATCATTAGATTCAATTATTCAACGTCTTAATTATATAATTAAAACAAATAGTTTAAGTTTTCGAGCGGAATATTCTAATAAACAAGTTGTTTTAAGAGCACAATCTAATTCACTTAATGTAATGTTTTCAAATTCAAATCAAATTAATAATCAATGTAATAAACAAATTCTTATTGAAAAAAATGATGATTCTATTCAATGTCCTGATCCAATAATTGTGCAAAATCAAAATATTGAAATTACTTATAAAACTTCAGGTTCATTAATTATGGGTTTATGGATTGGATTTATTATTTTAGGTCTTTTAATTGGTAATATTGGAGGATTTTTTCTTTTAAAACGTTTTTCAAATTGATATTAAATATTATATTTTAATATCATTAAAACTCGTATCATTTATTTAGTTTTCTTTTTTCCTCTCGAAATAATTGTAAAATAAAATTATTTTATCATATTTTCATTATTCAAACTAAATTTCCTATTCTTCTTATTATATCCCAATTAAGATTTTCTCTAGAACAACAAGTAACGTTCATCAATTGTTGGATTCACTTGGTCCTAGACTAACATAATAGGGATGTCTATATAATTGATCATAGATGTGAACGAGAATTCAATATGTGTGCTTGCGTGTAACATAATAATTCGATTATAGTATTCATCTAGTAACTATAGTTGTAACAGTTGTGAAGAAGATCATCACGTCATTATGATTTAAATTAGTCTAATAGTACTGATTAAAAATGATGATTGTTGTTTAATTATTCATTTTGAATAGCTTATTATTCAATATTGTATCAACAACTAGATGCTTTATCAATTAATTAATTATTTAAAATGTTTTTATATTTTATCGGGAACTACAATGATATTGTAAACAATAATGTGAATTTTGATAATTATATTATTTAAACGGTATTTCTATTCGAAAAAACTTCAATCATATTATTCAAAAAATATGATTTTTATTTATTAGAATTTTATGTTTATATTCATTTATAAAATTCTAATTTATTGATAAGACACTTAGTTGTTAATGCAACGTTGAACAACAATTCAATAAAAATAAATAATTAAACAATGATCGATTAAATTAAATTATGGTGATTAGATGACTATTATAGTCTTTTTCATGTTTGTTTGACCTATATTCGAACTATAACTTCGAATGGTCATTTTGACCGCGTTACCGACAGATGGATAGACACAGATGAATTTCGTTTTCTCGACCCTATCCTTTCAGTCTAGAGAATAGTCACAACAGTTTTTGAAGGTAACATTATTGAAGTAAAATTCTTATCTTTGCATGTTGATAAAAATAAACTTTGTTGTCTATGTCATATTTCGGAATACGTTATCTATTCAACTTTGAAATGCGTAATTTAAATTTGATCTTTGTCATATCTTTAGAAAGAGATATAATACTAAATATATCTTCAATTTAACTCTGATTCATCAACTGTTTTTTTTTTATAAGGATAATAGTTAGATTTTGTGATCGAGTCATTTAGAATTAGTGAGATTTTTATTAGATCACTTCAAAGTTGACTATTTCTGATCATTGAACAAGAACAAATTAAGACAAATATAACTATAATTTATTTAACTAAGATAGAGATGTAATTATATATAGAAAACAAAATAATGAATGACTAATTTGTAGATAAACTAGAACATATCTTGAATACGACACATTCTTACAGTAGAATTTGAAATATTATACATAGTGTTTGAGAATGAATATATTTCGGTCGGTTCTATGAAGTAATGTTAAATAAAGTGAATGAAGAATTTTATTTAAGTGAAAAAAAATCTATATTCAATTGAAATAAAATGAGAAAATCAATATGTAAAAAAGTTCAATATGAATTTAATTAATATGAAAAGTATGAATTGTAACACTAGCCACGTGTATTTTGCATAGTTAAAGGTGCATCTACTCTCCTGTTGGTAAAGCTCACATTGGTGATACCATTCCCTGATGATGTTGATCTTTTTCTTAGATATCGAGGTATAAGAAGTCCAATGAGACCAAGAACTATACCAACAATGAGTCCACCAATAATACCACCAGCTTGAGCTCCTCCTGTGTATTTTTCTTTTTTAATTGGTGGACCAACGATAATTTGAACTGGACAAGTAGTACTAGGGGTACGAGTAGGAGGAGGAGGAGTAATAGTAGTATCAGTATCAGTGTGAGGAGGAGGAGTAATAGTAGTATCAGTATCAGTATGAGGAGGAGGAGTAATAGTAGTATCAGTATCAGTATGAGGAGGAGGAGTAATAGTAGTACCAGTAATAGTATGAGGAGGCGGAGTAATAGTAGTAATATTAGTACCAGCAGCAGTAGTAGGAGTGCTGACGAGAGTATTAGAAGTATTGCAATTCAAAATTGAATCAGCATGAATTGACATAAATTGTTGAAAAGTTTTGAGAGTATTGGATTGGGCCTTAAATTGTACTTTGGAATTTTTATTATCTATAAGTGATATTTCAAACATGAATCCACCCGTATTGATTTTCGTTTGCAAACTATTTTGAGCTATTTCAACTGATGGTCCACTGCCGGTTGAGAATGGTATTGGACCAATGAGAGTGAATAAAACATAGACACTATTATCAGATTGAATGTGATTAAGTTCAACATCACTAATACGTAATCTACTAATTTGCATCGCATTTATCAAACCATTTCGTACGTTCAATTCAAGTTCACGTCTATTTAAATATTTTCCATCTACAAGTGCATCATTACTTGGTTTAAGTACAAAACCAAGATGAAGATAAGGTTGATCAAGTGAACGATAACATATACTTATATCAAAATCATTCTGTTGTCTATCACGAGACATTTCATAAAATTCATATTCAATATCTTCTGTACGAAGACTATATGGTGATGGATCATTTAGATTTTGAAATCGATACATTTTTAAATATAAACTCACTGGATAATCAAATTGTTTAGATTGAGCAGGTGGTGGACGAGCATATGGTGAACGCATTGACCAAGCATATTCAACATTAGTTGCTAACCATGTTTCACCTGTTGGTTTATCTGTATCCGAATCAACTATAACAGGAAAATGATCTACTGATGTTGTTAATATTGTACAATGAATAGAATTACCACGACATCCTTTAAAGAATAACAAAAGAAATTAAAAAAGGAATTCATTTTTTTTTGTTTCTTACGTCGAAATCCATTTAATTCCCAAGCTTTTTTAGGTGGACTAAAGATAAATTTATCTTCATTTTTAATAAAAAATCTAATTGGATCACGAATAGGATTAACATCTGGTATTGATACACCTTGATCGATTTTACATGAACCTAAACGACGATCAATAGTATAAGTTATTTGATCATTATAATCATAAATCACTGTTACAAAATCTTCAGCACCAACTGGCATATAATCATAACGTAAACGTCTTACATTACTCATACGATTATTATCATAATATAAATGAAATTGTTGCCACTGTGCACTACCTGATGATGAAGCTTCAACACGAACACTAAAACGATCTGGCCAACTAACACCAGCATCTTTAAGTGATATTAAATTTTGTCCTTCACCACTAGAACAAAAAACACCTTTTGGTGGTGCTAATGCATCAGCTGTTTCTATAATACCAGGTCGAAATGCATAAATATTATATACATTATTGATTTCAAACAATGATGTACCATTTGGGAAAGTATATGAAGCACTAATTACTCCTTGAATTGGAACAGCATATTCTCCAACAGGACCAGTTGGCATTATATAACCTTGTTGAGCAAAATACCATATACGTCGTACTGTTCGATAATCTGTTTTATTGATAGAACAACTTTGCCATTTATCAACTGGAATTCCACGTATTATATCTTTACCAAGATATATTGGCGTGAGTTCTTGACCTGGTCTATTACTAGAAAATAATAAATATTCATTTAATGGACGAACATGCCATGTACCATCTGGTAATTGTATTGCTGATTCACCATCTAATACATAAAAACAAAATAATATATAGAATCTATAAAAAAAAAATTTTTCTCTAAACATACTCAAAGGATCATTTACTGGAATGTCTGTTACTTCACAAAATTCCCCTCTTGAATAAGTTGCTTTTTTTAATGTATTATAATAAATATATCCGGTATCAATAAAACTATTATTATTTTTAACGATAATTACTTTATTAGCATCATAATCATAAAGATATTCATATAAAATCATATTTGAACTTCTTTGAACACCTAAAACACGATCGATTCCAACACGTTCAAATGCAAATTCAGCTTTATTTGAAAGTATCGGGAATGGTGGTTGAGGTAATGATGAAGGTGTAACTAGTGAATTAATTGTACATAAATTTGGATCACCATGCCAATCAGGAAGAGGTGATGTTGGTGTGGTATCTTGTGTTTTATATTCAGAAATAAATAATAGTAGAAAACAAATATATATGTATTGTTCGCGCATTTTTAGCTTAACAAATGAAAATAAAATTTTAACATGTAAAGCTATAAAATAGAAAAAAAAAGACATGATAAGATAAGATATGTTCTGAATATATAAAAAAGAAAGAAAAAAGGAAGAGATAAATTCATCAATAGCTCCATCTTGTTATTTTAAGTTAAAACTAAAGAACAAATAAAACTTAAGATTTTAGATATTTTTCTATAGTGATAATAACGTACCAAATACATCCTTTTCCACGATGTTGAACATTGCAGGATCAATCCTATCATTATTGAGAATTTCGTGCATTCGCATATCCCTAAAAATTCAATGAAATCCTTAATTCCTTTCGAACCTTATATAACTAGAAACTCCAGAATTTCGGCAACTGGTTCTCGAACGATATTAGTCCTTGAAATTTCTGAATTCCATCAAATCTCGCTTTGATCTAATCCTTGAAATTTAGTTGTAAAATTACTTTATACTCTAATTCACATGCTGAACTGTATAATTACTGATTATAATAATAATAATAATATCTCATAGGCTTATCACCCGTTGGAGCAACATCATTTATTATTTTGATCTATATGTAGACACTTTCTCTTGTTTTTTTTCTTTTTTACAGACTAGTTCCAGAATTTCATAAAAATAGTTTAAATTGAAACTTCACTAAACTGATTGAATTTTCGTATTTATTTCGAAATATTCAATGTTATAGAATAGAATGATTGTTCTTTGAACAATTTTGATTTTTCACTGTAATGTATATTATTAAATTCGCTTTTTTCATTTTAATCTATGAATATTTTCTTATTATTATTTTTTTTCCACTAGATGCTTTCCAAAGTTTGAGTCAATACTAACGTATTATTAATGAGAGATATCAGTTTAATATGGAAAGGTCTTCAATGTGAAATACAGTCAAAAATAAACATTTTGCTAAAATCTGAATATCTTAAAAAGAATATGTGTCAAGCAGAATTGAGATTCATGGAAAATTAAATCAAACTCTGTATTTTTCGTTATATTGGTACATTTTTAAAAAATTTTCGAACGACTATGTTTTTCATTTTTATAATTATAAAATTTAAGAAAGTTGTAGAATTTGCAACTTGTATTTGATAAAAATAATTTAATTATATAAACTGTATTACTTAGGAATAGAGCTCGTCGGGTTTGAATTTTATTTTTGCATTTGATCATTTTATCGTTGTTTAAAAAATTATAATAAAAAACCAAAATATATCACAAAGTGCAATGTGAAAAGCTCTAAGTTTACAAAAGACTATTTATTTTATAGTTACACTTTTTTGTTAGACAACGGTCAAAATTCGGAATGACCAACTTTTACTGTTGTGAAAAGAAGACATTTTTTTAGTTAATGTTCTACCCATTTTTGCCAATATTACCTTTTTATAGTTATCCTTTGTAAAATTCTAGAGCTTTTCACACCACATCTTGTAGTGTATTTTACTTTTCTAATAAACATATTACGTAATAAGAAAATGACATGAAAAAAAAAAACGAATACGATTTTTACCAAAACGAAAGTATGTTTTGTCAAATGAGTAGTCTTTTGTAAATTGTGAAGAGAAATTCTATAACTTTCCAACTGTAGGTAATATTTTCTAAATTTAATTTTATATGAGAAATTTAAAAATCGATAAAAAACTGAATTTAATGATGCATGTTACAACTCAAGATATAATCAACCCAGATTTTTGCATTAATGCCATCTTAACATATATAATTAATTTTTGTCTAAAAGTTTTATCTAAAGAATAATTTCAAATAAAATTGTCTTCGTTAATAAGCCTAAAAACTGTTATGATGTAATGAAAAGATTTTTTTTAGTGAATTAAATTTATAATTGTTTATAAGACGTTTATTGAATTGCATTGGACTTCAACTGCGAATCCTACAAGATCATGATTAATTTACGATCGTATACGACGATTATGCGGGGACAGTCATCAGAGATGTCCATCGCGGCTGAAAAACTGCCGCTGCCGCGCCGCGGCCTTAGAGAAAAAAAGCTACCGCGCCGCTGCCGCGACGCGGTGATGTATTAGATAAAGCTGCCGCGCCGCTGCCGCGACGCGGTCTAACATAAACTAGCCGCCGCCGCGCCGCTGCCGCGATGGTTTTCAAAAAAACGTTTCGAATTTCACTGTTCCAACTGTATCAGACAACAGATATTGCTAGTAAACTATCAAATTCATTCAGCTCTACATTGTTCTATTTGTAAAAAGTAAAATTTCTTTCAAAATCATGTTATTTTTCGATGTTCTAAAAGAAAGTTTGCCGCTGCTGCGCCGCTGCCGCGATGGCTTTTTAAAACGTCAGCCGCTGACGCGCCGCTGCCGCGACGATTCTTAGAAAAATCTGCCGCTGCCGCGCCGCTACCGCGACCGCGTCCGCGGCAGCGGCAGCGGCAGCGCCGCGATGGACATCTCTGACAGTCATTTATGTTAAACGTATAGTGTTACCATAATTGAGTATATGTCATTCTATAGAGTATCTGTAAACTACGCGAACATCTCTCAAATATCGATGAAATTCTACGAACATTAGCCCAACGACAATAAGGACTTATTTAGACTAAATTTTGATCAAAAACTTTGAATCACTTTATCAAAATATTGTTTATAAATATCTACCAAGATTTTTTCCATCGCACTATGGCATATATAATCGTCTATGAACTAAGGTATGTTTAAGTCAATTTAAAGAACTTCTGATTTTTCATAGTAGGAATTCTACGACAAATTCTTAATCCGTGTTCGCTCTCAATGATGATTAAAAATCAAGTTGACTTGTGCAAGTACTACATTTTTAGTACGTAGATTTCTTCAAATAACTGATGTTCGTAGACGATTATATATACGACGATGCGATGGAAAAAAATCTTGATAGGTATTTATAAACAATATTTTGATGAAGTGGTTCAAGTTTTTGATCAAGGTTAATCCAAATGGAGCCCTTATTATCGTTGGGTTAGTGTTCGTAGAAAAATTGTGACTTGTATCATTTGAATTGACCTTCGGAGCTATTCGAAGTTGGTGTTCGTAGGTGTTAGTGGACACAACTCTCTGAGCTCTATCTACTTATATCAATAGATCTTTCCCTTCGAGATGTTCGTAGGTCTTCGCGTAGTTTACAAATATCCCTTTTTTCGCAGAGAGGAAAAAATCAATATATACAGTAGAGAAAGACTAATTTATCTAGATAAGATGTAAAATCTCATTTTTATTTCTTTCCTTTATTATAAGATACATTTTGGGTACATTGAGCTTTCATTGGATGATAAAGTGTGGATTTGTATTACTTCGATAAATACGATCGTGTCTGTTGACACGACCGTTTATTTAGAATATGGCTTTGTTCCTTCAAAGGATTCAATCTAATAGAGTTGAATTTAATACCTATTCACAAAATTCAAGTCTTCGATTCAGATCATTCTTATTCAAGACGTTTAACAATCTTGTTTCATACGATTTTAAATTCAGATCTTGCATAAGATACTAAGCTTAAGTAATGTACATCTTTCAGATATTTGTGGATTCTTAACAAACATTTCAGAAATAAGTAGGAAATTTTGATTATTATCGGTCTGCCATTTTATAGTGAATGTTTCAAAGAATCTGTATCATCAAATTTTTTTTTGCTCGTTTATTCTGATATTCATCATTGTTTGAACACAAAAACTCTTTCTTCGTCTGTCTAGTATAAGGACATCTTCAAACACATGAGCTACAAACAAGAGTTCCGTACCAAATATACGATAATAAATGTAGATCTGCCAAGAACAAGCTTTGCTAAGAATACAAAAATAGACAGACAGAAGAAGAATATGACCAACAATATAGCAAATAAAAATGTTTATATTATGTGAGTATTAACATGGATTATAAGAGTAGAGGGAGAAAAATAGGAAAAAGAATATATATATAAATATACAAGGCGTGTTATCAGCATGCTTATCACAGAGGGCAACTTTCGCATACCAGGCGGACATGTAACTTTTTTGCTTGAAAATGGATTCGTATAGCTTAGAAGTGGTCATACATCACTTAGAATATCATCCTAAACAAAATAAACCATTTTTTGAAAAAAAATTTTTGCTCAAAAAAGCCTGTGGGGGACCTCAGCCACATTTCCCGAAAAAAATTTTTGATTAGAAAATATATCGTTTTGTACACCATTCGACGCGATTTTACGTGCCGATTCCGAATATCACCTTGGCTTTTCGCTAAGATGCTTATTTAAGGAAAAAAACACAGATGACTTTTTTTTCTAAGCTTTCCCTACAGAAAGGTCAAACATTTTTTTCAGAAAAACTGCTTTTACTATATATGGTTCGACGCAATATGACGAGCTGGTTCCGAATATCACCTTAGTTTTGCACCAAATTGATGCCTTGTTTTAGAAAATAGGAATTCGGGGCAAAAACCTCATTTTTTAGGAGACTCATAGCACCGGTTAAACTCATCACCGTGAAGTTGCGCTATGGCCAACGATGAATCAAACATGTAAGAATAATTACTGAAAGTTTGAGATCGATCGCACTTAAACTCTTTGTAGCGTTTAAAAAATA
>JAJEKB010021188.1:0-14588 GCA_022393335.1 Macrotrachela quadricornifera
CCCTGCTTGTACCTATAAATTAAAAACTAAAGGAAAATAGTTATAGTTTAATCAAAAATTAAAAGTTACCTTCATTAATTATCTTTTTTTTTTATCAAATGTTGTTTTTCTTCTTGAAGATCATTTTTTGCAGTATGTTGTGCCGTCACATAAACACCATAGAAAAATGCTATAAAAAACCAAAAGCTGATCCAAGCACCGAAAATCGATGTATACATTTCTTCATATGTTTGTTTGTCCATTATAATGATTAAAATCTTGATGAATATAATGTGAAAGTCATTATAGTAAAATCAGTGCTTATCTGTATATCAGAGTTGTAATCGATCAAAAAATTTCAGAACGGACCGGCCCGACCGGTCTGAAAAAAATTCTAGACCGGCAAAAACCGGCAGACGTATGCGTTTTCTTTACATGATAAAACTAGTTCTAGCCATAGACCTTTTATCCATAAGTTGATTTTTACGCTTTCCTTTTCATATATATTATCATTTTCATAACAAAAAATAAAACAAATTTCTACGACTGAATACATTCTAGAAAAAATAAACTTCTTTTCTGCAAAAGTTGATAATTGACTTAAATTTCTTTTTTTATTATATACGAAATTTACACAAAAAAACATAATGACACATATTAAATCAACAAACTAATGTCACACATAAATACACAAGTAACGCTCGTCTGAAAACTCGCTCAGCTCTTTCTCGTAGAAATCGTGTTTTGTAAATTACCGTCAAGCTATTCATTAATAAAATTTAAAAAAATCGAGGTCAGATTCAAGTCCCTGGACATTAACGGCCGTTGGTCAAACTTCATAAAAAACAAATGCTTTTAGTTAAAAATTTGTTGTTTGTTTAAAAAATTGATCGTCAAAAACTTTTTATGCGACTGATTTCAGATTTGAATTTCTCGTCCTTGATTACCGTTCGGTCAACCCTTATAAAAAATTTTTTTTTTGTAAAAAAAGTGATCCTTTGTGTGAAAAAATGGATTCTCAAAAAAAATTTTAAAAACTAACACCAGATTCGGATTGCTCGACCCCAATTACCCTTCGGTTAACCCTTATAAAAAAAAAAATTTTTTGCAAAAAAAGCGATCCTTTGTGTAAAAAAATGGATTCTCAAAAAAATTTTAAAAAACTAACATCAGATTCGAGTTCCTCGACCCCGACTACCCCTTGGTTAAGTTTTATAGAAAATATGAATAAAATGTTTTTTTGGTCTTGTGCGGACATACACGCAATCAATCAACCAATCAGACAATTTATGTTTGTAAGACTCTTCTCTACGAGAAAGAGAATAATCAGCAATGGTGTTCATCACACACCACGATGAAATCATCATTTCGTGAAAAAACACCTATTTTCGATGAAAAATACCAAACCTCGCCAATTCCTAACATCCATTGATCAATGCTGATACCATCACAATCGGCAATGGTGTTCATCACCCACCACGATGAAATCATCATTTCGTGAAAAAACACCTATTTTCGATGAAAAATACCAAACCTTACCAATTCCTAACATCAATTGATCAATGCTGATACCACAGGATCACCGAACAGACTTCAGATTCGAAGTCTCCGCATGGAAAAACCTCTAAAAATGTCTTTTTCGAAAAATTGGTTTTCGATGTTTTTTTGACCCTGCGGACATACAAGCAAGCAAGCAAGCAATCAAGCAATCAAGCAGACAATTTATGTTTGTAAGACTCTTCCCTACGAGAAAGAGAATATAAACAAAAGTGCTGTTATTTTGATGTTGGCCACATCTTGTTTAAATAGGCTTCCTTTAAAACAACAATTGATTCAACACATTCAGGATCCAATTGAGATTTTTCTTCTGTGACAATTCATCCGGCCATTGAAAAGTGCCATTTCGATTCAGCTGAAGATGCTTGTATAACATATATAGACTTTGCTATTTTGGATAAAATCGGTAAGGTTGATTGTTGATCACGCCAAAATATCAATAGATTATTATCCTCAGGTAATTCATATGATGTATTTTCATAAATTTGAATTTGTCGTTCGATATCGTTAATAAATGAATTTGTTGAAATAATAATTGAAGATGTGGTTCGCACACCACGTATTGATGCAAAAGGATCTTCTTTCATTTTTTTTGTTGATGGAGAATTATTTTTATATGAAGATTCATTGGATGATAAAATAACATATTTAAAACCATCAGCCAAAATAAAAATACCGTCTTTAATTAATTTTATTGTTCAGAGAAAAATTTTTCATCAGTAACAAATAATAGTTCTTTAAATGTTGGATCCAGATACGCAGCAATCTAATGTAATTGTGTTGTCGACGTCCAATATTTATCATCAAGCTCTTTTACAATTTCGAGTTTTAATAAATTTATAATAGAATTTTTTTGTTTTTGTCTATAATACAATATTCATGCATTCGATAATAGCTTGGTATAACGTTTTGTAATGTTGGTCGATTTGAAAATACTAAACTATCAAAAATTAAACTGAAATTTTCCATAAACTTGCTAATTTTATGTAATAGTTGTGTGGATTAATGTGTATAAGACGATGCTGTTCTCCATGTTCACTTAATAATATCAGCAATTGTTCATATGATTGATGTAAACTATCGTGAATAAGAAAATATGAACGCCATGGACGTGTATTACTTGTACATTTCAATGTTTTTGGTAATTTAAATTGGATTTCACCACTTTGTTGACAATAAGTTCGAAGATTACTAACTGATGTACAAAAAGTTTTAAATTCAATATTAATTTTTTTAACATTTTCCCACGATGTTTCCAACACAGTATTTGTTCGATGTGCTAAACATGGAAATCTTGCTTCATCAGTTACACGTAATGCTTTAATCATATTTACACCTTGATCTGTAGTAATGGGTGTGTCACCAAATGATAAATTAAATGATTGAAAGATTTATTCTACTTCATGCCAGATATTAATTCCAGTTTTTTGTTCATCAAAATGTTTGCATCTTAATAAACTATGTTTTAATTCATAAATATTATTAACATAAAAGACTGTAAAATCCAAATAACTTCTTTTCATGAAATCATCAGTCCACAGGTCAGCTGTGGCAGCAATGCAGTGTTGTTTAATTGGTTCTTCTAATAAAGAACGTATTTGATGTGTATATTGATCAAATTTGGATACTGCTTCTTCACGAATAGTTTGTTTTCCATAAAATATATCTTTAACATCTAATAAACCGAAATTTGCACCAATATCAATACCAGTTCGAAATAATTGTAATAACCCATCATTTTCTAATGAGTTAAATGAATGTGAACCAGCAACTACGAATTTTAATTCAGCATCTTTAAGTTTTAATTTATATTGTTTGGTAACGCCTTTTTATGGTAAGCAAATTTTGGTTGAATAATATATCCAGTTGTTTTATCAGTTTGATTATTAATTTCATTAGCTTTTAATTTTAATTTACACTGTTTCAAATGATCATGTATTGAATTTAATCCAAAATTTTTCCTTTTATTATTATAATCATTTTTAGAATGTGTCCGATAAATCATATAACAATAGTGACAAGCTACCCAACCTTCTAATACATCAATAATATCATTTTCATTTTTCTTTTCAACTAAAGATAAATCATTTTCCCAAATATCATTATTACCTTTTTCATTTTTAACTAATTCAAAATGTTTGAATTTTAATTTGTTTTGAATTTGCTGTGCCGTAAGATTATCCGCATACATAATAATTATAAAAATAAGAAGATTGTATTACATACTTTTACTGTATTGGATAAAACAAAATATATGACGAGTGCTTATTATATCGTGCGCATATTTATATGTACAATCAGCAGAACGGCCCACTCTCTTTTCAATTAATTTAATTAAACATGTGTCGGCATGCTAACAAGAATTGAATCAATATTAAAAGGAAGAATACATAAGAAAGAATAACAATCAATATGTGGCATTGTTGTGATTATTAAGACGTTGTAAATAGGGGACGATAGAAATTTTCTAAGAGCAAATTTAATGTTGAGAAAAATTTGAATTTATATCGAAAAACAAAACTTTTACTCTTTTCATTTCGAAAATTCTAATGAACAGAAATAAATACTATTATCTAATTAAAAAATGAATAATTATACAACTTTTTCAAACCGGCAAAAATCGGCCGGCCTAGCTGTTCTAACCGGCCCGGGCCGGTTACAACTCTGAGACAGTCTGTTTGAAGAAAAAAAAAATTGCTCAAACAATAGTCAGGTCATACATAGTTGATCTTATTCGCTAATGTTTCTCTCGCTCATTGTTTATTGATATATATATAAGTCGTTATCTTTTCAGGAAAATTCAAAAATATTAGGTCAAATGGAGAACATAATAAAGAAAATTGGTCTTACAGAAAATTATTCTCAATTGTTGCAAGAGATAATAAATGGTTCAATCATTGAATCAAATATGATAATCTCTTGTATTTTCGATATCGTTGGACAAATAGAAAATGAAGCTAAAATAGAACATTTAGCTGAGATTATTGCTGGTATATCATTTAAAAAAAATTCTTTAATTGATATTAATAAACAATATGAATTTCTTGTTGACAATCCATCAAATTCAACACAACGAAATTTTTTCAAAAAAGTTCTCATTAAAATAAGTAAGAAATTATTTTTTTAAATGTTCATATTTATTCATTCACATTCATTTAGGTCGTCTTATTAAAAATATTCAAGATGATGAGATTGATTATTTGTTTATTAAGGACTATGCGCGACTATGTGAAGTAGTTCTAATGTGGTAATAGATTATTCTTGTCAATAAAAAAATTTTTTCCTTTAATAAAACGAAAATATAAATGTAATTCCTTAGACAAACATAAATTATATTGAAAGTAATTTAAAAGAAAAGAAAAAGAAAGTTGAATTTTTTTATGAAATAAATAAATCTTATCAATCTAGAAAATATCAATATCTGAATGAAGACCTTTATCCATTGTTTGCAAACAAGCAGATTTTTTTTAGAGAAGAGATTTAGCTATTCGACTATAATATTCTAAATATAAATAATAAATAAAAAAATTTTGTAATTATTAAAATTAATTTACGTGTTGGATAAATTAGTAACATGTACGGTTTATCAAAATGATCATATATTTGATTAGTTACAGGAACTTGTGTATGAGCAAATGAAGTACCGATAATCTTTATCTTGTTAAGACTTTTTATTATTCAATATCATCAAATAATAATACCCAATGTTTACAACCAAAAGATGAAAAACTAATGATAAACATACAGACTATTCAAAAAGAGTCTTTTGTTGATTAAATGACTATGGATGACCATAATAATTTAGAATAAATAATTTTATTTATTTGATCGATAACTATTTCTAATATAGAAATTTCACTTATAAACAAATTCAGAAAAAATATCAATTAATTTCAAAGTTATATAATAAAATTTTAATTCAATAAAAAAAAAGAGTCAAGAATAGATCGATATTTTAAAATCTCGTCTAAGAAAATTTAAATAAGTGTTCGAATGAATGATTTCTAGCAGCTAAATTGATAGAAATTTCGAAGCAGAATTACAATGATCGTATCCAATGTCAGTTACTGGCCCGATTACGTGCAATTTCTGCTTCTAACTTCCTACAGGTTTTCTGTGTAGTCCAGTTACACACCATTAGTCTTGATAGAAAAAATCAAAAATAAAATATTTTACTATATTTTTTTTAATATAACTTTATAGGTATCCTTCTTTCTCTTTTTTAATTAAAAAATTACTTTTGAACTGAACAATTAAAGGCGCAGTTCGATGCTAAATAGTTTATTGTTACAGAATTGCGAAATTCAAAAAGTTTAAAAAGATAATTTTTTCACAGGGACTGCATCGAATTTTTTTTATTAAGCATAACACAAAATATGAGTTTTCTCAATCTGAACGGCAGCATCTGTGCATTGGATCCGAATCCTTTGCATATTTCGCTCATAAAAAAACAGAAAACGAGATTTTTGAAAAAGCTTAAAAGCACCTCTGATATATCATTTAAGACATTTATAAAAAAAAGCTTCCAGCTTCCTCACACAAAATAAGAGAGGTTGCCAGTAGGCTCGAGGGTGATTCTATTAAAAATCGTGGTTTCTCTCCAAAAACTTGAAAACTATTTTTAAAATGTTTTTTTTTGAAACACGTGTCTCTTATTTTAGATGTTTTATCCGTAGTAAATATTTCAAAGTAGAAGTGAGGGAGACAGTTGTTTTCTCTTCAAAAGCTAGCAATGATAAAAATGAGAGATGATACCCTTAAGTTAGAGATACGCAGTTCCAGTAAACCGATCACCGACAGCTCACTCAGTCGTATACTGAAGCACTGACACCGATTTCACCGACACTATCAGTATTACTCTACCAGGGATGAGCAAGTCAAGTCAATTAATTTATAATATATTTCTCATTTTTGTGAAGTTAAATTTGTTTATTTATAGTATACTGTGTTTCATGTGAACTGAAATTGACTAATTTTGGTATATTTGTCTGTTTTTGAGAAGTAAAATCAATTTGTATCCGAGATATATTAGTTTCTTGCGTGAGCGTAAATTTCTTGCTTGTGACCCATCTCTTTTATTTTATTTAATATTTTCTTATTTCTGATGAAATTTTGTTGGAAGACCATTTCTCGTGAAAAAGGATGAAATACTCATATTTTGACCGTTTTACAGCAAGAGAAAACCGCATTAGAACTACTATCGGCGCCAGAAGTCAAGATAGTTCGTTGCTTTTTGAATAACTCTTGATAGCAAAAAGATAGAGACCTGCGGTTTTCACCGTTTGATAGCCAAGACCCAAGAGCATCTTTTTGTAAGCAAAAATCGTTTTAAAAACAAAAACCGTGATTGGTTTTTTGGAGGATCTTTGGAAAACCACGCTGACTTTTTAGAAATTGTCATAGAAGTCTATTGATTTTTTACATATTCGGAATCATCGTCAAAAACTGCATCGCTTCATATCTTTTTCGAGTCATTTAATGAAAGTTTTTTTTCGTTAAAAAAATTAACTCCTAGTCATTTTTTGACTGAATTCATTCATTGACATAGTCCTGAGGATGACTAGGAGTGGATTTTCCATGAAAAAGAAAATTTCATTAAATGACTCGAAAAATATATGAAGCGATACAGTTTTTGACGCTAATTCCGAATATGTAAAAAAATCAATAGACTTCTATGACAGATTCTAAAAAGCCAGTGCGGTTTTTGAAAGCTTCTCCAAAAAACCAATAACAGTTTTTATTTTCAAAAAACGTTTTGTTTACAAAAAGATGCCGTTGGGTTTTGGCTATCGAACGATGAAAACCGCAGGTCTCTATCTTTTTGCTATCAAGAGTTATTCAAAAAGCAACGAACTACCTTGACTTCTGGGGCCGATAGTAATTTAATTTTTGACTTCACTTGACTTGGAAACTTTTTGAATTAGCGATGACTTGACTTGAGTTGAAAAATCGCTGCCTTGCCCATCTCTGCATTCTACAATGAGCAACACTGATAGATATATTTAGTATAGACTGACAGTGATAGTGTCAATGAAATCGATATCAGTGTAATCAGTGCTCCAGTAGACTCACTGACCATCAATTAGTGACAGTTTCTCAGTATTTGCACTGAAACTACACATCCCTACCTTAAGTCATTAAAAATAAATAAACATTTAAAGGATATCTTGTCGAATAAAGGTTTCTCTATAAAAAAATAACTGTTTCCGTTTTCACTTAACATTTTAAATTAATATCTCGAAATATTTTTCTTAATAAAATATTCATTCCAATAAAGTGTCGTTACTGTTATTTTTCATCTAGTCTAATTCTCTGTAATATTATATTTATTGAAATGAGAATTTTGTTTTAAAGAACATTGACATATGAAGACTACTATAACACATTCTATATGTAATGAAGATAGAAATGAACAACATGATTCCGGCCTCAGTACTGAGACCAAACCTCAAATTTTGTTTGATCAAGAGACCAGAACTAAAAACTGCTGATACCACTGGTGTCTAAATGAAGAAGATTTCTTTTGACTATTGAAATAATTTGTTCCTATTTCATATATTTGAATATTTTTAAAAAAATTTATTGAAAGAATTCTAGATAATAATATAAACTTTAAATAACATCACAAAGAAAATCATTGATTTTCATATCATGTTTGTCATTAACATCTAAAAAAGTTAATATATTCTCTTTTTTATTTTTCTTGTTATAAATATTGTTCTTATCTTATATATTATCTTAAAACATATAGAATATTTAATGTGAGAACAATGAGAAAAAAAAACGATGTTTTGTTTTTTTATCAATAATAAATTTTACTCTAAATATAAAAATTCTTCACCACGATATCTATGAATACAAATAAGTTTAATTGTTGGATTGAAATTTATTAAAAAATGTCTTGAGTTTTTCATCGAGATTTTCTAAATTTTTATAAGACCTACAAAATATAAATACTCATTAAAATTCTAGTTTATTTGAAAATAAGAAAATCTTACAAATAATTGTTATCGTTTTTTTTTCTTCTTTAGAATAATCGTCCAGCAAGAAATCCATATCATTTGTTAGTTGTGTTTCATCACTCTAAAAAAAATCCGTTTCCCAGAAAACTCAAACCAGCTCGGAAACCTTTCCGAAAACTCAAAAGGTTTACGAAAAGGTTTTCGATTTTCTGATGCCTTTTTGAGAACACCTTTTCGGTTTCCGAATGCTCGGAAACCATTGAGTTTTTCAAAATACCAATTTCGATGTTCTGAAAGTATTCTGAAATACCTTTATATTTATCTGAAAAATGTAAGGAAAGTTAGTAGCCGATTCGAGTATTTCCCATGAGTATTCGCTTCAGCGATTAAGCCACAAAAGATAAGTAGTAAGCCGCCTACAACTCAAAGAGATCATTCCAACGATAACAAAAATCCCCAAAAAACTCTAATCCATCCCCAGAAAAACCGAAATCATCCAAAAATCCTATAGAAAGGCACTATCATTCTCCTTTCAAGTTATGACGACTCGCCTGACTACATAAGCCTTCAGTAACAACTACATCATCAGATGCAGAATTTCACGCTCTATCGAATGGTATATGTCTTGCATACTTCAACTCAAATATAGTACCATTTTCATAGGTAAAATCTCTGAGAATATTAATATACGGATGACTTTGAGGAGGTATGCGTTCTCACTATTCGTTCAGGCACATGAGCCACTGATAAGTTATATATTTATTGATGCAGAATTTGAAGCTGTATCGGATGATATATGTCTTGGAAAACTAAACGCAAATATAGCAGCACTTTCGTTGATATAAGTTCACAAAACCTTACAATAATGAGTATTTGGGATGAGTATTCGGTATGAGTTTTCGTTGACGTAGATAAGCCTCTCAAGAGTCTTTTGCTGAGCTATGTACTATCTGATGACGTATCCAAAGTTGCATGGTGAGCCAATGTAAGTTTTAATATGAATGCTCTGTTCCCGATTGAATTATTGGAGGTACTAGTATGTCGTGCACCTAGAGTAAGCATGTCTTAAAACGATTCTTTCAAGGAGATAAGATACTTATAGGTGATCGAGTGTGCTATATAGAGATGATATTTGTGTCGTAGCGGATATATTGGATATACATATTAATGAGATTCAGTTGCAGTTCGTTTCATATGATCATTTATTATTGAACAACAAGGGCAAATAAGATACAACAAAGAAAAACTTGATTATTATAGTAAAAAGCAACATATAGTAGAAGAAAAAATGAATTAAGGCTTTTAGTGCCCAAGTTTGTGATACTTAATCAAAATGAAATGACCACAATGAGATTTTTGTTCTCGACAAAATAAAAAAAAATAACTTTATTATTCATCTTAATAAAATACATATAATCAGAATTTTTATTTTCAAAAACAATAAAAACAGGAACATAGAAGATGTGTTTCTATCAAAGTCTCATTTTTCGTTTTGATCAAGTAGCTAATAAAATATCATCATGTTAAATCATCAGATAAGACGTACGAAAACATTTTCGCATACAAATTTTTTCATGTATCATACTTATCTTTTAGTAATTTCACAAATAAAACTCGTATCAGGCATGACATGGACTATTCATTAGTATATTCTTTTATTTCACTAAGTATTTGTTTACTTACTATAACACAAGGAAGCATTCTTTCTTTATTTCAAGTGATCTTTCAAAATAAAAATTTCAATTTCAATTTATCATTTAAAAATGAAGCTTTTGCTTACACTTATTCTTTTTGATACACAAAAAAAATAAAGTAACGTCCCTGAGTATGATTCAAACTTTGAATTCGTCCAAATGTATGAATTGGGAAAAAACTCGTCACTGGTTTATGTTCACAAACGAATAGTGATGGCGAATACCTCGCAGAAGTAGTAAATATACTAATATTTTCCGATATTTTACCAATGCAAGTGACATTATATTTGCGTTTAGTTTTCCAAGACATATATCATCCGATACAGCTTCAAATTCTGCATCAATAGATATGTGACTTGTCAGTGGCTCATGTACCTGAACGAATAGTGAGAACGCATACCTCCTCAAAGTCATCCATATACTAATATTTTCAGAGATTTTACCTATGAAAGTGGTACTATATTTGAGTTGAAGTGTGCAAGACATATACCATTCGATAGAGCGTAAAATTCTGCATCGATTGATGTGCTTCCGACAGGTGGCTTAAGCTGTGAGGCGAATCTTCATGAGTATTACTGTTGAACATAGGGTTGGGCTTGGTTTTGGTGCACCTGGACAGTTGTAAAGGTTTTCCTGGGTGTGGCTTACATAGCAATCGATAGAGCTTGAAATTCTGCATCTGATGATGTAGTTGTTACTGAAGGCTTATGTAGTCAGGCGAGTCGTCATAACTTGAAAGGAAAATGGTAGTGTCTTTCTATAGAATTTTTGGATGATTTCGGTTTTTCTGAGTATGGATTAGAGTTTTTTGGGGATTTTTTTTATCGTTGGATAGATCTCGTTGAGTTGTAGGCGGCTTACTACTTATCTTTTGTGGCTTAATCGCTAAAGCGAATAGTCATAGGAAATACTCGAATCGGCTACTAACTTTCCTTACATAAAAAGCCATGAGTTGATTTACTACCAACATAACATAAATACTTGTCACCAATACACACACTTCGAAAATTTTCCCAAAATAAGAATTAAATATATTTTTTAATCAAGAAATTAACTTTTTCGTAACATACCTGTTGTTTGTGGTACATTATTGTAAAGCTGTAAAAAAAATTCATAAATATTTATTTTTAAAGAGATATTTCTTTATTTTACCTTGAATACCATTCGACCAATAACTTTAAGTTTAATTGAAAAATCAAAATAAACGCAGTTATGAGATGAGAAACTACTAAAACAAGTATCTTTTATATAAATTTACAAGTAATAGCTCGATATTTACTTAGATGAAAGTAATAAATCGTGATCCATTAACATCGGTGGCAAAATCTTGCGCATTCTTCGAGACAATCCTTTGTCAAATTCATTTCTGTTAATCAAATGTCTAGAAAAAGAAAACGTTTTAGATGATATAGATGTGGTAAGTTTACAATTACTCGTTATTCACGTAATCAGAGATCGTTATTTGATAGTATTTGGTGCTCAATAACTAAAGCAATTGATTTGATAAATGTATAAGACCTTCTCAGTGCTTACATTGAAACTGATGGTATATAATCCCATCTAAAAATGATGATTAAAACGGAATATTTGATTTTGTTTTTCATATTCAGTAATAATGATACCCTTTGAATCAATCTATAAAGTAAATTGTTATGAAAACAGCAATATAAAAAATAAAGATTAACATTACGGTTTCGTTATTGTATTTAAAACCGTGTTTCATAAAAACAAGTTTTGATAAACATAAAAGTGAGTAATCGATATTCTGTTCAATTACAGATGTCATTGATTTATATCGATTGATAAATGTATATGAATCTAAAACATCAACAATTAATAAGAAACAAGTTCATCTTGCCAATAATATATAAAAAAGAAAAATCAAATAATGAATTTGTTTTTGTATAGAAAAAAGAATTTTTTGATAACATTTCTATTTTACTTTTAGATTTATTTGATCTTAATATTTGCAGTAAATATTTCCAACTAACAATAGTAGACAATTTATTTCTTCATGAATATTGTTTAAACGGTTTTCTAAACTTAATCTTTCATAAAATTTACTATTACGTAAATGTGATGAAATCGATATTAAAATAAATTTTGAATAAAATTTAATTGATCAGTCGCTATCAATCTATAAAAGGTAAACTAGATTATCATCTTGCGAAACATAATTCTAATGTTCTTTTATGTTGAAAATTAAAATGATATTGGAATAATGAATCAAATGTATTAAATGAGTTTTTTTTCAAATTCTGTTTATACGAAATGAATGATTTGGTTCAAGTTGAACAAAATGTAAATTGATTTGAATTGGTAAATTTCTAGAATGAGTTTTTATTCTAAAAACTATTCGAGAAAATAATTCAGTATTGAATAATAGAAATAAATATAAATAAACAGACCAACTACATTTTAATCAGTTGAAAATTGAAGTAAATTTATGATAATCAATTTGAGGAGACTTAAATATTTGATAATTAAATTGAGAAGAATGAATTTGACCATTCACTCTTCAAAGAAGAAACAAAAGGAGTAAAATCCCAGATCAATCATGTCCGGTCGTAAACGGTCGTAGACGACGAAATACGTCTAGAAACGCCCATCGTATACGATGAACGTATATGTTCAATGGATATGATCTTATATGTTCAAATACGATCACCGTATACGTTCAACGTAAACGATTGTCGTGCACGACGGTAGTATATGATCGTATACAGTCGTAGATTAGTCGTAAACTGAGATTTATTTCTCGGCCATACTGTTAACTATTGAATTCAGCACAGCATCCAACAGAACGTAGAATGCAATATGAAACATTTTAATTATATTTCTTGCATTATTTCGAACTATATATCGAACACTTAGTATTTATATATTTAAATAGATTTTACTTTTTATTGTCATATTATTGATCATAATAAAATAAAAAAGTTATATTTTTTTATTTCAATATTTTCTTTTTATTTGTCTTTAGACTATCCAGGTTGAAACCACTCCATCGGATCCTATCGAATCCGATTGGAAACCGATAACCGGTGGAATTCGACGAATTTCGACATCGGAAATCGTCGGATTTCGATAACAGGATCCGGTGATATCCCTCTGTCGAAAAACGACGGATCCGACAGTACTGCTGTCATTAGGTCTATTTTATCATACAACTGGAAAAGTAATTTTTTTTTTATTTAAATATTTTGTTTTTTATTTATTTTAGACCCATTTATATATCCAAATGGACAAGTAAGTATTATATTAATTAAAACATTTTTTATTTGTTTTAGGTCCATTTATATATCCAATGGACAAATAAGTATTCCTGGTATTGAGAATAAGGGTAGAGATACGAGAGAGAGGATGACAGGAAGTTGCCGCCTTCTCTCTAAGGAGATGAGAGTGTGAATACGAGGATAAACTATGTTGTATACGACCGTTTACGACAACCGTAATACTCGTCCTGGGATAGGATTTATATTGTAATTTCAATTATTGTTACCTAATTGATTTTATAATTGGAATTGTAAAAACGAGTCAATAGTCCTACATTAATTTGATTAACATCAGATGCTTTTAATTCAGTAATATGAACTTGATCTTCTTTTATATGTGATCGTTTATATGTGATCGATAAATTCTTCTATCAAATATTCGAGCATTATATAAGCTAAATCAACAAATTCTTTATATTGAACATAACTAACGGATGGATTAAATTAATCATAAACGATAACCAAATTTTATTTTTATTTCTTGATCTAAAATCAATATACTAAGAAAACAAACACTATTAAAACTTCATTTTTATTGTCTTATTACCTTCATAAATAATTAGTTAATTGATTGATTGTTTTCGATAAATATTTCCATTTAATTCTTAAACGTATATTATCAGAACTAGTTTGAACTTGATCAAATTTTCTTAAATAAATATTTTTATCCTTGACCAACTATTATCTCTAATTGAAATTTTTATATTAATGATGATTTAGATAATGAACAAATGTCATCTAAGCTCTACGAATTTTTATAAGATCAGCATCAACAGAAAATCTATTATGTAATTTTTGTACTATATTCATTAATCCATGAAGAGTTAATGATTGACTATATATTCAATTTCTTCTTATTTTAATGCATTTATCAAAAGAGCAAAATAAATATATAACGAAATAAAGGATTAGATTGAAAAAGAAAACAACCTAACTTTATCAACGCAATCAACAGCATTGAATAATTCTCGTTGGCAAAAATTAAGTTGAGAAATACTAGCAAACAATTTTCTGTTGTTAATTTCTCTATTTAAGACTTGTTGCAATAGTTGTACGGGATATCCTAATGCAAACTTCTAGCCATCCATCACTATATAGATCACGTGATAGCGAAGTGAATG
>JAJEKB010021189.1:0-15593 GCA_022393335.1 Macrotrachela quadricornifera
ATGAACAGATTAGATTCTCTGAAACTGTTGAAAGTAAATTATTTTAAAACTTTTTTTTGTTGATTCCTATATTATTTTTCTAGTTTATTATGATGATCCTATTCCGAATTATATCCAATTAGATGCTCAAGATCCAGATCGACAAGATACAATAACTTACCCCAATTGGAACAATTTACATCATACAATATTCGATACAAATATGGAAAATGATCATAACAACGATGATGATGATGAAGACATGCATGTTGCAGTACCAGCCGCAGAAATAGGTAATGGTTAAAAGATTGATTTTTTTTGAATATTTTTTTAAATACTATTTTATAAAAATATATAGAGATAAATCTTAACGACGATCAATTCTCACAAGATGTTATTGATGATCCAATATGTAAGTTTACTTATATATTTTAATATGAATTAATTAAATTGATTTTATATTTATAAGATAATATAAATCCTCTAGATCCGACTGAACCACAAGATGATGTATATTCAAATGATAGTGATGATGAAGGAGGTATGTTGTTTTCTTATAGAAATTTTAGTATGAATATTCTATAATACATACGTTTCTTTTTATTTAGATCAAATTTTTAGGAATGAAAGTGGTTCTGATGCTGATGATGAAGGTGATACAACTGATGGTAATGATGAAGATGATGTAATTGATGATGATGAACAAATAAGTTTGTTTAAAAATTTTTATATTTTATTGATATTTTTTTAATCAAAATATGATAATATATTTAGGTCAAACAATTCCAGTAACAGAAAATCTCTCTAGTTTTATTCCAAATAGTGCGCTACCAAGTCAAACAAATTTTCTTGATATACAACTGACTGTAACGGGTACAATTGAAATATTTTTCTTTCTAAACAATAAATAATTTGTCTTATTTATTCTATAGTTTCATCGACTGATCAAGCAATGGAAATTGAACAACGTGCTATTGCTTTAAATGAAGGTACTTGTCAAGCAATGGAATGTATTAACCATTCAACGGGTAGAATTGTCCCAAAACCATTGGATTTTTCCAGTTCAAATGATGCATCTGCTGAAGAAAGTACTGCGTAATCAAAGAACAATAAAATTTACATTACATCATAAATTAGATCTGATGAGCACGTAGTTTTGTTGTTATTTTCTTGTTTCTAATCGTAGAATAGTCATCCTCATCTTGTCTTTCTTTTATTATTTTTTTTGGTGAAATTCAATACATAGTCGCATAATTATTTTGTTAAATAATATGTTTGTATTGCAACTACAGTATTATAATAAATTTTTTCTATATAGATGAAAATAATGTTCAAATTCTGTTGTGATAAAATAATAGTTTTTTTTTATTTTAATTCAGTTGGTTTTTTCCAAGTGTCCATTTTTTGTAATGTTGCATTAAAGTTTGTTTTTTCTTTTTACATATCGTCATAAGAAACAAGGTTTAAAACATTTAATCGTAGATTATAAAAAAAAATAACATAGATTTTATTTTTATTTACTAAGTTTATTTTTCTCAAGCAATATATGTTTTTCTTTCATTATTTTGTTTTATACAAATTTCGTAATAACCACCATGACTAATACATTATGCAAGTATAAATTTTTAAAGAGTGAAATTAAACATTAAATGGCACAGTTTTTTTTTATGTTGATTAATCATTTTTTTTCTTATTACGTATAATATGTTATTGATGCTCCATAATAAAAGAAGTTTCGTATATCTATAAATAATAATATTTGTCTTATTTTTTTTTTGTACTACGCAGAATAAAATCTTACTCAAACAATAATAAATATTTTGAATAATAATTATTCTAGGATAAGTTTTTGATATTGATGAAATTGTTAAAAATTATTTTAATAACCATAAGTTTTTCTTTATCTGTTTTTATATATTATTTAGAATACGTTAATATTTTTTATAACTTATATAAAAGAAAATTATCAGTTTCTTATCTTTTCAAGGATTCATTTTTTGTTCTCATTGGTTTTATTTAAAAAAAAAAAAGAACTTATACGGTTTTAGCATGTTATATTCATGAAATTTCTTCGTACATTATTTGTACGTTTGTTTTCTCTGTACGTACAATAACGTTGGCGTTATTTTTTATATTTTGTTATTATTAGAAATAAAAAAAAAACTCTATTATAAATAATTTCGCTGACGTCATGTTTTTATTAGGTTTAATTCATGCGCATCAATAGATTGGTTTATTATGAATACAAAAAAAGTAAAAGGTAATATGACTGACAAATCTGATATGAAAAGAAAAATAATATGTAAAAAAAAACAGTTGACATTTTATTTTTGTCCATTTATTTATTTTATTGTCTTATGTCAACATGTGATATACGATAGAATACGAGATATTTTATCAGCTACCTTCGAGTAAACAATTTATATTGATAAGGTTTATACTTCTTTTTTCAATTCATCTTATAATATTGCGCATCATTTGGTGTCTCGTAATCATATTTCGTCGTCATCAATAACTAGTTTTTTTTATACGCTTGGGCGCGTATGTATAGACAGTTTGTGATAAATTTATGTTTTTTTTTTGTACATCGACATTTTTTCTTTTGGTGGACGAAATCACACACTTCACGTTCTACAATAATTGATAAAATAAGCCTGGATTGATAAAATTAGAAAATATCTAGGAGTTTAATACTCGTCATGATGAAAATCATTATTCAAGTTTATTTGTATTATAAAGCCTGACATATAAAAAAGAAAGAAATATCAAGAAAAAAAATCGATGTTATCAAACAAAAGACAAAAAACTATTCGTATTTTGTAGGTACTTCAATACATTACTGTACTTCGTAGAAAAATCATTGAGAAATTATAATATCTTGCTTTATTGTGTTATTAATAAGTAATTATGGAAGAATGCCGAATATAAACGATGCACTCATATCAAATGAAAATCAAGATAATGTTATAAACATATCATCAGATAGTAAATAAAGAATATTTGAAATTGATTCAATAAGAATAATTTTAATATTCATTCGTTTTTATCTCTATAGATAATGCAGAAAATTCGACAACTTCTGATCAAATGACAATAAGTAATAATCAATATAAAATAACAAAAAAATGAAATAGATTTGTTTCTGTCTTTTAAAGCTTCTCAATTGGATGGAGATGCACAAGTTAATGAAACTCATCAAATAATAAGTATGGAGAATTTTCAAAAAATAATACTTTTATTTTAACCTTTTATATTTATAAGATCGACCCATTGTGCATCAATCAGATCGTTATGATCTATCATCAAGACAGAGAATATTATTACCAGATCATTCTGATATTGGTGCTATTCAAACTTCAACGTTGTCCATTGTCAATCGACTTGCCATGAATTTTGGTATGTCTCAACCTTTATCTATGGATTATGAAACTGCTGATTTTAGTCAGGATAACCAAGGAGCTGATCGTATTGCGTGTAAGTTTTATTTTTATGAATTTAGAAACATAGAGTTTTTACTAAATTCTATAGCTCCTTCCGATCAATGGGAATATCTGGTGATTATTTATAGATTCTCAACAACAATTACTGGTGATTATTTGTACAAATGTTTGTTTATTAAATAAATGTGTTTTTTTTCTTTCAGGATATGTGCTTCCTCCGCAAGAAAATATAGGCATAGAAGATACCCAGCCACACGATATGCCAACAACAGTCGTTTCAAATAATATTGACCTAAGTACGAAAGAAAATAATTTATTATTTCTATATTAAATTTATCATGAAATTCTAAGGTCATACGTTCAATTATGGAGATAGTGGTCAGAATTTCAATGAAATATCAGCAAATACTGAATCTATCATTGATACTTCTCATAGTGTTACTTTACCAACTCAAATAAGTGTGATTGGGGAAGAATCGCCTACAAATGCATTGACAATCGGTATAAATGAAATATTTCTTATTTTCATAATAAATCAATATTTTCTTTCTATGTTTTTCAAAGACTCATCATCTCCTCAAACACTGGAAACTGAACGATATGTTGATGTTCCAACTGAAGATGGTCTTCGAGCAGTATTATCTGAAACTTATGCATCATCCATTCATGACTCAAAACTTCCGAATACCATCACTTTAAATAATACATCTTATGAAGAAACTGATGAATAAAATAAAATAAATATTTCTATATGTTATTATTTATATTCATCACGAAACTGAAAATTTTCTTTCTGAATATTAATTTTACTTATATTAATCTGGATCAACGTTTGTCTACTTAACTGATTATTGATTACACTGAATTATCAAAGATTTATGCTCATTTTATTTCAATAATTTTTAATGTCAATGTCAAGTGAAGCAAAACAACCAATTTGATTCTAGAAAAGTTTTATTTATTATTAAATATTCATATTTCATTGACGAAAACATATGAAACAGTGCTGAAAAGCGTTGTTGAAAAATGAAACAATGAATATTTTTTTTTGCATTAAATTATTTAAGTTTATATTTATTCTATTTGTTATTTTTCTTTACCACCTTTTGTTTCTTTTTTTTATAAAAATAAAAACATTTTTAACAATAAATACTATATAATTTGGATTTATTAATAGATTTTTTTTGCTTAAAGCTTGTGTTTATAAAGTATATGTATTATATTGTAATTTTTAACTAAATGATAGCAATCTTTTACTATTAAAATGAATAAATAAACGTGACATAAGAAATTGAGGGTAAACTTATTTATTCATTCTTTTTCCTTTACGTATGGAGGGTGATGATAAGTGGGGGCTGATGGTATGGGTGAGAGTAAGCAATAATATATAAAAAGCGTCAATAAATACATTCGTTCCACTTCTGAAATTTGATTATTTCTCAGACTACTGGTTTGGAACGCTTGAGAGTACTTTTAATGAACTTCTCAGGTTGATATAATTAACTTACTAACAATTTTAAGAATCTATGAATTATTTAAATCATTTCAATTCAACTCATTATCATTAATAGTGAATTAATATTAATAGTTAATATGCATTTACGATAGTCTTTACTTAGTACGTAATCAATGTTCCCTGTGATAATTAATAATCTACAAACAGACGATGAAGATCAATAAAATCATTCCGAAAAAAAAATATAAAAATATTCAAATTTGTACAAACTGCTTCCTTATGTGAAGATTTCTTGTGAATAACCATTATTATATGTTATTGGTAAGATCGTATTTAAAAATTAAATGAAATTGCTTCTAAATAGAAATTGTCTGATTAATTGATTTCATTTACATATTATTTAATATAAGTAAAAAATTTATTGTTATTAAATATAATCTTCATACTATATAAATATATATTTATTTCAGTTGCCCTTTTCCTACTGTTTGATTTAAAACGACGCATTAAAATTGCACAATCAGTATCCTTTTCAAGTAAGAGAATAATATTAAAGAATTACATTTGGTCGTCATTTGTAATGACTCGTGAATAAAAGAATGGGAGTTAACACAATTAACCATCGTCTGATTGACAAGGTATAATATCATACAAGTCAATAAGTATTATTTTTCTATTTTCTAAAATTATTTATTTCACACGACGTTTTAAGCTGTCATCTATTTATTCTAAAAATTTTCTTTACGAAAGAAGTTATAAACTATATAAGAGAATATACAATAAAAGAAGCCACTTCAATGACAAACAAGGGAGTCATGAATACGTTCGTTTATGTTTTTCTTTTTATACTTCAGACGACACAATCATTTAAAGCAACAAAAAGAAAAACATATATATTTATTAATATTTGAGCTGTGAAAAAAAAACTTATTTTCTTTACAGTCAAGTAAGTATCTTTTATTTTCTGAGTTGAATTAAATAGATTTAAATACTTCGTTAATAAAGATATCTGAAATCTTCTCATGATTTCTATTTTTACACTTATTAAAAATAAAAATGAACCTTATTTATGCGGTAATATTATATAGTTATTTGCTGCTTCTTGTTTTTTAAAAAATGAGATACGATGCCTTTACGTAAAAAAATAATTGTATTGATAGTTTACTGTATTAAATATTTTTTTTTGTACATGTTTGTGTCGCTTAGCTCACATGGTAAAGTTAATTATCAATATTTGTTTATCTTTCGAAAAGCAAAGAGAGGAGAACGATTTTTTTTTATTACTTTTTTATTTATATAAGAACATGAGCACGAGCGACACCATTCTAAAAGTAATGTTAGAATCTCGAGATTCTATAATTTTAATGTTAAAGAGAATCAGAGGCGTACCGAAAGAGGGGCGCGCGGGGCATAACGCCCCCCCCCTGCTTCCGAGAATTGATGGGAAAAAGAGGGTTTGCGCCCCCTCCATCTTTTAAAAATTTTCATTGTTTTTGCTCATCAAAGCGGAAAAAAACGGATTGCGACCCCGCTTCCTGTGAAAACTCCAATTTTTAGTCTTCAAAGCAGAAAAAAATAGAATCTTAGTCGGTTTTTTTCAAATTTTGAAAAAATTTTTGAAATGGTTTTTGAAAACACTTCAAATGTATGTGCCCCCCCCCCCCTGTCATGGGTGGCTCGGTACGCCCCTGAAGAGAATGATAGTTCTATGTAGTTTTATATGGATAATTTTATTTTGTTAATCTTTATTTTTCTGAGAGAATAGAAATTTTCGATCTTATACGATCATTTTCAATCAATTATGAAGACATTAACCCAGATGTTCCAAAATCAAGACAAGATAAAAAACCAATTGAAACATGAAAATGAATAATAAACTATACAGCATAAACAATGAAAATTATTTAGAACACAATGAACATATTACATCATTATCAATTGATATCATTGACTGGTTTCAATATCATATTTGAAAGTTATTAGTAGTTATGATGGGCTATTATCGATGAAATTCAAATCCAACATCGTTTATACTTATATTAGAATTACTCAAGTTGTAAGTACTACTCTTATATGATAATTCAGAAGAAAGTTGAATGATGTTGAGATGATCGAAAATGTCCATTCTCTCAGAAATAGAAGAAAACAATATACAAAATAGTGCAAGAATCATATTATTGAAAATTTACTACAGATAGAGGCATATTCGCACTTCAAATAAATGCTAAAAAATTAGTGAGAACCTTTGTTAAGTATGTTTTTCTTTTCCTATCTATGAAAAGGTTAGATTCTCTTGTTGAGATCAACAGTTACACTTAACAAAAATTCTCACTAGCCTTGTCCGTATGAATCTGAAACGTAAATATGTTTCTATTCTTAATAAAAAAAAGGTCAGTTCATCTGGTGAAGTCGTAATGAAGATATTCAATTCTTTTTTGCTGTTATCTTACTTTTGGCCCACTCTATATATCCATATATATCTGTAAATAATTCAAATAATGTAATCATTTTTTTGTGATAAAATAATCCTATGTTTCATATAATTCTTTCGTTTAGAAATATCGAGAAATACTAAGGTTGACGAATACGTAATACATCGAATTATATCATCTTGTTAAATCCATTTGTTAGAAGAATTAGTATTCAAAAATTGTCGTATATCGTTGATAAAATAAAAAGAATTTCATCGATTTGAAATATTATAGAACAATTCTTGCATAATATTTTTATGTCTGGAAAAAGAAAAATTTTAATGATGAATAAATAATTTTTTTCTTCCACAGTATTACGTTTGAATGAAATAGTCCAGAAAAAAAATAATATTTAATATTGTGTACGAAATGTTAAGCCAAAAAGGTTTTATAAAATTTTCAATAAATGCATGTAACATATTTTCATTGGGAAATCAAACAAATTATTTTGAGTGTTATTCAGGTTTACCAAAAGTATTAATGTATTACATTTTCCGACAACGATCGATATAAATATTCCAGTTAATAACGATCATTTCCAATACCAGTTGAAAATCAAATTATATGAAACATAGAATTATATTATAAAAAAAAACATAACTAAATTGCTTAAATTATCTAAAAGACATTTACATATTAATTTCCAAGCGATATTGAGAACATGTTGTGAATGAATAGACTAAAAATTTTCAATATTTTAACAGATTTATTTAGTTATTTTTACATATATATCTCTGATTACGCATGTCAAAATATTTTCATATAAGAAATTATTGACCGATGAACTTTTTTCGCAGCGTTTTAAATTGAATTAATAAAGTAACATCAATTTTACTAACCTTTTTTTGAAACGCAATGAATGTATCACAACTTCATTCTAATTTTCTTTTACATTTTTCAATTTCTGTTAATATTTTGATCACTTCTTCTATATATACTCACCTTGTGATGACGAAACCATTTGCGTCGATAAATTTCTTTACTTACAATGTTATTTTGGTGATGTTTTACCTTGATTTTTTCCCCATGTTGGAATTTTGTTTGTCTTCAAGGTAATGACATGAACAAGGGTAAAAGAACAACGATTATTTATAAAATCCAGGTAATATATATAAAACAAAAGACAAAAGTACGTAGAAGATATTAGTAATCGCTACGTCATAAACTATAACTTTCAAAAAGGCATGACAAAATACAAAAAACGAAACATAAAACAAACCACAGTTCGATTTTATTATGTTTTAGATCGCTATTGTGTTCTATTACAAAACTTTTCTCTACACATGAAGAATTTTTAACAATTTTCATCTGCATTTACATCTTTCAAAAATTCGTATGTTATCGTAACCAATATAGGTGATACGTCTACTTCGAGCAATGTTCATCTGGATTCTAATGAATTAATTAATAGTAGGTCAAGAAAACTTTATATTAAACTACTTTTGAATCAAAATTAATCATTTTAGAGGATTAATAATAGAAAAATGACTAATTTCATAGGATATTATCTCTCCTATAAATTTATTTCTACATATTTAGAGCATGAACAAAACTCGATAGTAGATCGTATAGAAACAATTCCTGAATAATTATTGTATATTCATAATAATTATTTTAAAAAAATCTTTTCAAAACCTGCTTTTCTTTATTATACCACCATCTCAATTAATTATACACAAACAAACAAATAATATGAATCAAAATCAACAAATCGATCAACTTATATGTGCTGAAAACAATCAAGGTACATCATCAACATATTCTATAATACCAAAACGATATTGTGGTATTCATATTCAATTTTTATGGAATTTAATATTACTAATATTAATGGGATTTACAATTAGTCATTCTCTATATTGGTTTATATTAGTATTCATCATTTTGTCTATTCATATTATTCGTACGATCTTCTATCCAATATGGACTTATGACAATCGTTTTGATGTTCGATTAGGCATGACTCAACCATGTACTATACAACGTGAGATTTTCTTATATTTATTTTAATTATATTTATTCTTTATTTTAGATATAATTGACTTTAATCAACAAAGACAAGCAATCAATCGTGTAACACGTAAGTTTTATTCTGTTTATTGAGAAATATTATAGAATTAGGATTCATTTTTATAGAACCATCTGATTCATTCTTATTGTCAACGACAGTTATAGGTATATGCTTCTAAAAATATTTGTTCGTTATATAATTATTATATTATATTTCTAGAGCATCTTCCTGTTCGTGAAAGTATAGCTGAACAAGATACTCAACCACATGATATGCCTATACCAATCATTTCAATTAACAATCATTCACGTATGAAAGAAAAGAATTTTTTATTTTTATAAATAATTTATTGTATAATATTTAAGGTTATGTTACCATTGGTATTGATAACTATAGTAATATTGATGCAACTAGACGAATGAATTACAATGAAAATATGACAACTGCAAACAGTGGTAATTAGTTTATCTTTTAAATATTTTTTAATAAAAGTATTTAGTATCAGGTGCCAATCCTATGGTTGGAAATAATTCTATAATAAGATCACCAACTGAAATTACAAGTAAATTGAACAAGGCGACTTTTTTTTTGTTTTGATTATTTTGTTTATTTTAGATGATACTGATTGGTCTGAGACTACAAGTGATCAACATCTTAATGGAAATAATGGTAATGAAAATATGTTAATTTGGCATTTATTTGCTTGTATTTTTCAAAACACAACTAAAAGAATTCTTAAAAAAGCTGTTAGCACAATCGCTGACAGGACTAAAAATGTGAAACACGATATATCTATCCTTACTAATTACTTCATAGTCGTGTTTGATATATATTCGGATATACTTGCGCATTATTCTTTACTTTGCAGCATCGAACTGCAACAAGGAAATACTCCACAGATATTTGAACTAGACTTAGTTTATACATGATCTCTGATAGTCCTTGAGGATGCATGTCACCATATATGACAGGTTCCGAACTGCATTTCTCATGTTGTATAATAGCCTCAAAAGACCATCTATCTCGACCTGTGACGATCCAAAATGACTTGTACCCGGTGACCTTTGACCTATGTCGGTCAGGATCTGGGAGGTACAAATTTCTGCCCCTTATACCTCATCACTCCTTTTAGATCATATTGTAGCATAAAAAATTGTTTTTTTTAATATTTAGAACGAAATGGTAATATTGAAAGCATTTGTCATGATCATCATAAAATTCATACAAATGATGATTGTATTCACGAAGGTTTGTCGAAGATCTTTTATCGTTTTTCTTTTTATTCAAATTGTACAATATAATTAGGTGCAACATCAATACTTACCGAAAACAAAAATGTTAATCCTAAAATTACTATTATTCGATCAAATCAAACAAATACTGTCATTACACAATCCCATGAAGAAGTGTCAATAAGTATTGTTAAAATAAGTTTGTTAAATCATAAAAGATTTACTTATTTTTTTTCATAAAGATTCATCGTCTCCTCAGACATCAGAAAACCAACCAAATGTTGATACTCCAGCTGAAGGTGGTCCTGATGCAATTTTGCCTAATACTAATCGAACATCTGGTCGTGTTCCAAAACCCAAGGCTGCATCTGATTTATATAATGAATCAGATGCAGTAAGTACGGCGTAAACCGTACATCTATTTTTATTTATTTTATTCAAGCTATAAAATATATTCTTTATTAATCTTGGTTTACATATATTAATCTCGATTATCATTGTCTATGAAAACTTTCTACTACTTTGTTGGCCATTGGTTACATTGAATCATCGAAGTTTTATCCTAATTTTATTTCGGTGATTTTTAATATCAATGTCCAGTTAAGCAAAAAAAAACACAATCTGGCTTTAGAAAAGTTATTCATACTTCATTGACGAAAACATATGAAACAGTGCTCAAAAGCGTTGTTGAAAATGTTGGAACTCTTTCAATACACGACGTATTCGTCTTTTCCACTCGATATCTTAGGTATAACATATTGAACCTTTTCCTTTTTATCATGTGTCATCATATGAACATATCCGTTCGCTCTTCTTCTATAGCACATACAAATAGACCTTTCCTTTCTTCTTATGTATGTATGAAATTATTCCTTATCATGATCCTATATATATATATGTATGTACGTCTATGCATATGGGTGTGAAGTCTTCTTCGGTTGTCTTCTATCTTCTTGCTGTACCTGTTCTCTTATTGTTTCCACAATAAATACTTAACTCCAGTTTATCAAAACCTCCAGAAAAGTGAAACAATGAATATTTATTTTTTATTAAATTATTAAGTTTATATTTGTTTTATTTGCTATTTTTCTTTATCACCGTTTGTTTTTTTTTATTAAAATGAAAACATTTATAATAATAAATACTATATAATTTGGATTTGTTAACAATTTTTTTTCTTTAAAGCTTGTGCTTATAAAGTGTATTTATTATATTTTAATATGTATCTGAATGATACCGATTTTCCACTATTAAAAATTATCAAAATTAATAAATAAATGTGATATAAGAAATTGTTTAATCAAGTGAACAACAACATATTTTTTAGTAGTCGTTTAATTATAGCTTTAAATTAGTTACATATTAGAAATTAATCATTGTTATAAAATAAAGGCTAAAAATAGTAAACATTTAAGATATAATCCATAATAAAGGGAAACATCTACACACTATCTACATCTGAATATAACCAAACACAGATAAGAAAAGATGTGTGTTATCACAGAACGAAAGGAAAACAGACGTGAAACATGTATCCACCTCTCATATCTTAACAATTTTGTACTTTTTTTTTTAAAAATTAGATTGTGATTGAAATAATTCTTTCATAATTAAATTTCAGTTTGAATCCATTTATTTGTTTAGAACAACGCCTTCTTCCAGATAGCTTTCTGCATATTGATAGTGATGATGCTGACTGGATTAGCATTAGTCATAAACGAGGTTGGTGAGATATTTTTATATTCTTCACTTTGTTGATTGCGAATTGAATTATGTTATTAGATGAAACTATTATTGATGTCTCTCACAATCAAATTCTGTCAAATCAAACAAATGTTATTGATGAACAATCATCTGCAAGAAGAGTGACAAGTGGTATATTTGAAATGTTTTGTTTCTATGACAAAAATAAAATATTTTTTTTGTGAAAATTCATCAGGTGCTGAAAATATTAGAAAGTGAACGTTATGATGATGTTGCAAGTGAAGATGATATTCGAACAATCTTATCTGGATATGTGGTATTAACTATTCATGATTCAAAACTTTCAGATGCAGTCACTTCAAGTGATACATCAGATGAAGAAATCATGGAATAAACAAAAGTACTATCTATTCAAACTAATCTTTATTTTAATCGAGAAAAAAGGTTTTTTTTTAAACTATGGTTTTGTTTATACTAATCTGGAACAGTATTTTCTATTTTAACATACTTCTACCTTTGTTTGTCAATATTTATATATAAGCATCAAAATTAAACAGTGATTTTGTTTTGGTGATTATTTGTATCAATACCCGGTGAAATAAAAAAATAATCAAAATGCTCACAATAAAAGTGTAGATAAACTTACTGTTTTAATGAAAGATACAATGTCTTTGGAAAAGTTTCAGTTATAATTAAATATGGAATCCTCTTTGAAGATCACATACGAGAAATTAATAAAAAGTATTATTGAAATGTGAAACTAAGAACATGTATTTTTCATTAAATTTTTATGTTTGTTTATTTTATTGCTAACATTTAGTTTTTTGTTAAAATAAAATACTTCGCATAATAATTATTACATGATTTGATATTTATGAAATTGAATTTATTGATATACTATTAGTTAAATTTCTTAATGAAAAATTCAATTCTTTGTATTGTAATATGTATCTAAGTGATAACTATCTTCTTTTAGTAAAATGAATCAATAAATTGCTGAATCAATTGTACATTATATTGTGTGATAGTTATCTAACTTCGACGTTATGCTTAGTTACATAGCATGAAAATCGATCTCAATTATTCATAACTCTTTTAAAAGAAAATGAAAGTATATAAAACAGCTAATGTGTTATAGTTGTATATTGGCGAATGACTATAAAAGCAAAGAAATTAAGATCTATTAGAAAATTTCTGATATTTGAATATTGAACTTGTTAGTTTTGTTTATAGTTAATTTAATTACTAATTAAATTAATTGTTTGAGTACTTTTCCTTTTCGTTGATATTTATCCTTTGGATATTAAATGATCAATACAATTATTTATGTCCTAGTTGATATGAAAATTTAATTGAATTTGCAACACACAAAATAATTTAAGAAAGGTTAAAATTCATAATAGAAATACAGCTTTATAAACAATGTTAAATATTCAATCTTTACGAAAATCAACAAATTTTAAATTTGTGATATTTTTATTCATGATTGAAATTTAATTAGTAGTTCAATATTTTCATCATGAAATAGAATAATAATCTTCATCATCAATATTTATTAATAAAATAAAATAAGAAGTTGACTGTTTAAGAAAAATATATCGAATAAATATTTGTACCAGCTTATTTCGTAACAAAATAACAAACGTATTTCATCTACTCATTAGTCATATAATATATAAAACGGTTAATTTTGCATTATTTACATGTGCTTTTTTTTGGTTCGGTTATTATTTCGAAGGTCATAACAAACACATTTATTTACTTGTTTTTGTCTTATTGACCATTTACTAAAAAGTAGGCGTATGAGGACAAATAATAAAAATGAAAAAATAGGAAGTGATATTATATTTTTAAAAAGTTCTGTTTACTAACTCTGATCCTCAAGTTAGTTGATCATCTGACAGCTAATGTAAATAGGGGATATATCCTATGACTATAATGTATGATTTTACAAAAGGAAACGAAGGTAAAAAGTAACACGATTAAATGCATAACTATACAAAGCAAGACTATTTTTTTAATCAACAAAAATAATAAGATGTATATTATGAATGGAACAATCATTTTTGAATGATAAAATGCATCCTACGCGTGGATGTGTCCCTAATTACTCATTTAAATATCATTCAATTGATTTACCACTATCTCGTTGATTTTACTATTGCCGATATCATTGTATCTATGAATATAAGTACTATAAATGTATTTTTATTAATACATTTTCTTTCATATCCACATTTATTTGACGTCAATAACCAGACTGTTTAATGACGTAAAAAAATCAAACGACGTCAGATGAGGAGCAACAAAAATACCAGATAATTATGAAGCTATGTGTTTGATTATGCACAAAATCATGATATTTTTCCTTGTAGATAATAATAGGCTTGTCCATTAAATTTGCTCCCGTAAAAGGCGATGATTCGAGAGACGACCTAGTGAGTAGTAGGAAAAAATGTTTCTATAAATTGTGTCAATTATTTAAATTAATATCATAGATAAGACAGTAAATATGAATGAACTGGACGAAAATATACTAATACCAATAACATTCACCCATAACAATGGTCTTGTTCCTATAGATGAATCACAACCATTGGATTTCTTTGATCAAATTATCGGTAAGAAAAATTAAAATTTCATCTATATCTAATGAAAATTTGTTCATAATCTTTAGAAACAAATACAATATTATTTCATGATCAACCAATGGAAATCGAGAGATATATTGATGGTAAATCAATATAAATCTATTGAATATTAATTTACATCTTTCTCTTTTTTTAGAGTCATTAAATACTGATCATTTAATTCAAAGTAAGTATTGAAACAACTTATGAAAAATCTAATTTTAATATTTATATATTTTAAGATTCAGCAGCCTTGAATGTTACAAATGATTTCTTAATTCCAGTTATTCAAACAATTCACAGTTAGTTTATCAGCAAAAAAAAATCATTTATTTTGAAAATATAGGTTCCATATATTTAGCTGTTGATACACTTCATCATGAATTTATTCATGCTCATCCATACGATATCGAGAGACATTGTATACACATAAATTCTGTTGAATCAACTACTCATAATAGTCAGTTTATATGTTCATCGATTTCTTCATATCAAACAAGAGAAACTAGTTATCATCTATCTGGTAAATTTGAATTTAAAATAATTCATTGAAATGTTCTCTCTTATTGTAGTACGGCAAAGCTGTAGACGATCAATTTCAATCGATCAAATCGATCAGTCAAACAACAAATCTAATTGGAAAAAAGATAAACGATTTCGAAAAACTATT